>OW569416.2:19346232-19946232 GCA_937662695.2 Halyzia sedecimguttata | reverse complement strand
ATAATCATTTTTTAATCACACAATTGGTATGTTATTCAGTTCTTTTATAAATAGTTTACACTGCTTTAAATATTTAGTATCCACATAATTCTTATTTTCGATTCCTTCTTCCATGAAACCCCGAAGTTGTAACAACGATTGAAATCCATCCAAATCAAAATCGATAGACTGGTTCTGCTTCATTCCCCCCACTCTTATAATGATTCGAAAATCCGAGCATAAACCCGACGCCACATACTTGCCCTTGGATTTATTAAGATAAATTATTTTTGGACACAATAACTGTTGTTCACACATTGGCTCGTTTGAGTTCATTACACTGTATCCGCTACTATGCATTTTATAGAAGATATTGATGTCGATTATATTGAAGCACGTTTGATGAAGTAAGAAATTGTAGTCTTTTATATAAAGAAAATTTGTCCTTCAAATATTTTTATGGTGGGGCATATAGTGGTGGGGATGTAAGATGGTGGGGGGATTAAACATCAACCGGATTACATTGTCGATTTACATGCTCCACATTTTCTTTGACTTACAGGAGGACCATCTCGGTGTGTATTGGAGTCAGGTCGATTGTAATGTATGAAACATGGTAGATGTGTGTTTAACTTAAAACATTCGGTCATAGGTTTCGATAACTTATGGAAGATTTGTAAAAGGTTAATACTTGACATGTTTTGTACCATGTAGTCAACAGGAAAGTATTTCAATTCCTCTTCAGTAAATTCTTCAAATCTCTTACCAAGACGACTATGTTCTATTACAACTGTCTTTGATTTTGGAAAAAGTTTCAGCATCAGCTTCTCAGATAAACATAAGTGATTAAGAATCCATTGCTCCAAAATAACACTCAGACGTATTAGTTGTTGACATAATTCATCAATTCCGATATGGGAAGCAAGAAATTTACCACATAGATCCAAAGCATTCTTTTCAACTGTGCTTGGAAGTGTCAAACCAGTTACCCAAAACAAATTAGTATAATTTCCTTCTTTTTTTCCAATTTCGTACTCCAAAACTCTCTTCAAAGCTTTAATTTCCCAAATCAATTCCTGCGACTCCATTTTATTTGAATTCCAAACTATAACCTTGACATCCTTTAGGCTCCACACTTATCACACTTGTAACAGTTTTACCACAGTCCTGGCAGTTTTTACCATATTTTTTCAACAGAAAATCCAACTCGGTGAAGGGGGGGTAATTTGGGTGGGGGCAATGAAAGTAATGCAAATTATTGGGAGTGGGGATTATAGAGAATGTATGTGCAAGGGTACAAAACCGGTTTTGGTGACCTTGACCATAGGTAAACTCCATATATGGTCAAGGTCACCAAAACCGGTTTTGAACCCTTGCACATACATTCTCTACCTACTGAGAGCCACTCAAACACGTACACAATGTTTCATCAAAATCGGTCGAGGCATTTCTGAGTTTCTACAGACCGATAGCAGCGCCATCTACCAGGGTATATTGCGGACCTGACACATACTCAGGTAACACACAAAGTTTCATCGAAATCGGTTCAGCCGTTCTTGAGTTTCTATAAACCGAATACAGCGCCAACTACCGGTCACCTATTGTTACCCTGAGACACACTCAAACACGCACACAATGTTCTATCAAAATCGGTTGAGCCATTTCTGAGTTCCTATAGATAGAGCATTATCAGCGCCACCTACCGGATGCTTTTGTGAAGCAAGGACACACCGGAACCCACACACAAAGTTTCATCAAAATCGGTCAAGGCGTTTCGGAGTTGACATTTTTTTTGAACACCCCGTATAGCAGCGGTTATCTTTTCGTAGCAGTTTTACAGTGTTGAGAATTCTCTTTACGATACATCTCTAGGGATGACATTTTACTTGAAACACCCTGTATAGTTAATTTTCTGCTTAATATTTGAATATTTTGAGTAATTTTAATGCAAAAATCCGTCCGATCGAACGGATATTCATTATAGATTTCGTAACTTAACGAAAAGATCCAAATCCCAAGATACGTTTACTGGAGTATGCTCCTTAAAGTTTTTCAATGGGTAAAAATGAAAAAAAAACTAAGAAAAAGCTATTCCGGACGCTCGGAAATTAGATCCCGCCGCTCCGTGAGGCTCGGGAGGTAAAAATCCAAGCCCTAGTCCGCTCGGCCATGCCAGCTTCGTGAATCGATTCCGATTATCTGGCATATAAAGATTTGATAGTACTGGGACGATTTCCGTCTTTTGATTTTCACAATATCGTCAAAACTGTCAAGCGATCGATCGAAATCGGTTACTCGTTCGTATTTCTCACGGTTTTTCTATTCGATTCCAAGATTTTCGAGTGATTCCGTTCGATATTCAAATTTGATTTGACATTTATCGTGGCTCGTTCGGACCGAAATCGTCGACCTTGCAGGAGCCGCGTTGAAATTCGTCACAGAAATACGTGAAACGTCAGAATTTTGTCGATTTTCGGGAAAAGTCACATTTTCCTTTCGTTCGGGAAAACGAAAGAAAGAATCGAAAAAAGGACAGTGTTACGGACTTATTTCGAATCTCGTCTTCGCGTTCCCGCAAATACCTTCGTTCCGAACGCCACCGTTTCTCCGGATGCCTCCACACAATTTTGCACCTTTTGCCAAAATCGGCGTTTTTGCGATTTTTTTAAAAATACACCCCCTTCTTTTCGCTCCGAAAACGCGAAACCCTACGAAACTTCCGTATTTTTCCTCGATAAAACCCCTGGAAATTTCCCCCTAACCCCCCCCTAACATCCAAAAAAACGTCACGTTTATAGTAACATTTTCAAAAAAGTTTTTTTGTTCCTTTTCTATGAAACCCATCTTCATTTTAAAAATAGAGACAATATGTTAGGAGTTTTTGAGTTACTAAAAACCCAATATAGCGCCACGTACCGAATCGTATTGTGAACCAAATTCCCTCCGAAACACAATCACAAAGATTCATTAAAATCGGTATAGCCATTTTTGGGTTCGTGTGAGCCAATTGTAGTGCCACCTACCGGGCAATATTGTGGATCTGAAACCTATACTCTCAGATACACACACAAAGTTTCATCGAAATCGTTCCAGTCGTATTTCAGTTGTTATAAACCGAATTCAGCGCTAACTAACGGGCGCACACAAAGTTTCATCAAAATGGGTAAAGCCGTTTCGGAGTTGACATTTATTTAAAAACACCCTGTATAGCAGCAGTTATCTTTTCGTAACGATTTTACAATTATGAGAATTCTCTTCACGATAAATCTCTTGCGGTGATATTTCACTTAAGACCCTGTGTAGCGATGGTTTTTCATTTTCGACCGTTAATTTTCTACTTAAATGGTTGAATATTTTGTGTAATTTCAATGCAACTCATTCAAAAAAATTATACGTTCATTTTTGGATCCAAAAAATAATCAAGGCTGTGTCCTTGGTTGCGTAAGGTACCCTATTCATATTAATATGTAAGCTGATCCCGTACATTCCTCAAAGGAAACATATTGCAATATTGCATAGTTGCGAGCGGTAGCGTTGACCGCCAGAATGCTTATTCAGCATAGTAGTTCACGTAAGGTGGATACCTCGTAGGATAAGGCAAGTCTGTAGATAACCATCGTATCGATTAGATCGTTGTATTTTTTCATTAGAATAAACTGCTTTCAATAGTTCTCCATATTTTTTAAAAAAGTGTTTTCAAGTTGTTATTATATTTCTGGCGACGAGGATGGGATGCTGTTAGTTTTTGTTTGAGAAAAAAATACGTGAAAATCATTTCTTAGAACAGTATCCAGAAAAAAAGTTGTGAGAAAATTGTGACGTCAATCCCATACCGGTGAAACTGATCAAGAACCTACAACCAACCCACGAGTGAGCAACAGATCAAGAAGAAAGGCTGAATCCCTGACGAACAGAAAGGTGAACCCTCTCCGACCTGCTTGCGAACTTTTCAACATTCGAAGACACCCTTAGACTGATCGAGTAGCGCCTATCAGCGAGGATTGGAAGAACTGAAAGTAAGTTGATCTATGACTTCCTAGTTTTCCTATTCCCTAGACCAAAGGAATATTAGATTAATTTTTTTTTATTATTTTGTAAGAAACAAACTGAGTATATCTCATATTCCAAAATTGAGAATTTATTAGAGCAATTTAAGAATTTAAAAATGACTCAACCTACAGTTAGTCACGCAAATGCTGATATTAATGATTTGAAATTATTCGGAGATCTCTTACCAAAATTTAGTGGAAATTCTCACGAATTACAATCATTTATTGTAGAGATAGAAAATTATATTGAACAGTTTGGTTCAACAGGAAACTCTAGAATAAATCAATATTGTTTTGCCGTAATAAAATCTAGAATCATTGATGAAGCTCGAATAATTATAAATTCAGGACCTATTCCAAATTCCTGGATAGAATTGAAACAAGCATTAATCAATAAATTTGGATTTAGAATCAATTTTGATGTATTGCAAGATCAATATCAAAATTTGCGCAGAACACATAAAGAATCCCTTTTAGATTTCCTTGAAAGAATTAAACATACGAAATTACAATTTGACTACCAATTACAAATGCAAGGCTTTAATATGAATGAACTCGTAATTTATAGAAATATATCGGAAAAAATTGGACACAGAGTTATTTACAACAACGTAGATGAAAATGTCAGGAATCTTTTAGATAGTAATGTTAAGAATTTCGATGATACCTGCAAAATGTTGGAAAATCGAGAAATTAAGCGACAACAGTTAAATTTCATTCCAAATTTTAAGTCATTTTCACATAGTCCTCCAATGAAGAATGAAATAATTAATTTCCCAAATCATAATATACTTCAACAAACAAATTATAATCAAAATAGAAATTTTTCAATGCAACCCAATCGAAATTTAGCTCAATCAAAATTTTTCACAAATAACGAAGGGTATAGTAACTTTCCAAGTCAACCCTTACAAATGCAATCACGTAGAGATATAACCCAACCAAAATTTTTCACGAATGATCAAGTGTTTGGAAAACCACCCGATGTATTCAAACCTAATCCCAATTATAGACCTAATAACAGACCAGAACCAATGTCCGTAAGAACAAGAATTTTGCCAACTAAACGACCAAATGAGTCAACAAGCATAAGACAGAAAAAACCGAATTATCAACCTAGAGAAAATCATTTTAGGCCCAAGGCACCACCAAATTTCATGTCAGAAGAATTGTATAACACGGAACAACAAAATGAATCATTTGAATACGAACAATATGACGTAGATGTCGATCAAAATCACGATACGGATTATCAAAATTCGGAACAAGCTCAATCATATAATGTAGATCAAAATTTTCAAGAAACTGCCTACCAGTCACACATGACCTAAATTTCAATCATGAAAGAATCGCTAGTCTCCCATATATAAGGTTAGAAAACCCCCCTTGTAAATTGTTAGTAGATTCAGGTAGCTCCATTTCCATTATTGATCCAATGATTGCATATAATTATTTTCCTAACTCAATCTATGAAGAAATGACGAATTTCACAACAGCTACAGGAAAAGACTTCTGTAAAAATAAACTTCTATTTCCTCTTGATATGTTTGGTTGTGACACAACGTACCCATTCGTAGTTTATAAATTTCATCCCCAATATGACGGCGTTATAGGATATAATTTGATGAAAGATTTGCAACTCAATTTAGACCTTAAAAATAAAATACTGACTAATGGAATCGTTTCCCATGAACTCCATTTACAACAAGTAAAACCTCGAGAGAAATTATCAGTAGATTTAGATCACTTAGATGAAAATATGAAAAACCAAGTCACCAAGATTTTACAGAGTAATGAATCGGTTTTGCAATTACCAGGACAACCTCTTAGTTTTACCAATAAAATCAAACACAACATTAGAACTATCGATGACTATCCAGTTTATGTAAAACGCTATAGATATCCGGAAATTCATAAAGAAGAAGTAAAAAACCAAATTGAAGATCTTTTAAGTAAAAATATAATTAGACCCAGTATTTCCCCGTGGTCATTTCCAATAGTAATCGTTCCTAAAAAAGCGGATAAATCAGGAAAACAGAAATGGCGAATCGCAATCGATTACCGAAAGCTCAATGAAAAAACAATTGACGATAAATTTCCAATTCCAAATATTGATGAAATTTTGGATAAGTTGAAAGATGCGAAATATTTCAGCACCATAGATCTGGCTTCAGGATATCATCAAATAGAATTAGATAAAGAATCAATAGAAAAAACAGCTTTTGCCACAGATGATGGACATTTCGAATTCTTAAGAATGCCTTTCGGATTAAAAAATGCCCCATCAACTTTTCAAAGAGTTATGAATACAATTTTGCAACCTCTTCTCGGAAAAATTTGCGTAGTTTACATGGACGACATTCTGATATTTTCGAAAGATCCGGACAAACATTTAGCTGATATCCAAACGGTTTTAGAATTACTAAAAAAGGAAAATTTGAAAATACAACTGGACAAATCATATTTTTTCAGAAGTGAAGTAATGTTCTTAGGATTTAAAATTTCTGACAAAGGAACAGAACCTAATCCTGAAAAGGTAGAAGCAGTTAAGAATTTTCCAATTCCAAAAACCCCTAAGGAGATAAAATCATATTTAGGCATGATAGGATATTATCGGAAGTTTATTCCAAATTTTTCTAAACTCACAAAACCCCTAACTCAATGCTTAAAAAAGGACTCGAAAATCAATATAGATGACCAAGATTACCAGCAGGCTTTCAATACAAGTAAGAATTTGTTGATGAATCACCCAATTTTACAATTCCCAGATTTTAATCAACCCTTCATACTAACAACTGATGCTTCGAAATATGCAGTAGGTGCAATTTTGTCACAAGGCAACCCACCTAATGATTTACCCCTATCGTTTGCAAGTAGAACCCTAAATAAGGCAGAAATTAATTATTCAACCATTGAAAAAGAATTACTGTCCATTGTTTGGGCTACGAAACATTTTCGACCATATCTTTTCGGCAGAAAATTCACAATATACACTGATCATCGACCACTTACATGGCTGTTTTCTTTAAAAGAAACTTCATCGAGACTAATGCGTTGGAGAATTAAGTTAGACGAATTTAATTTTGAAATAAAATATCGAAAAGGTGTTAACAACAATGCTGATGCCCTTTCAAGAATTAAACCAGAAGAATTTAATATTAACGAAAAACAACAATTATTATCAGATTTAGAATCTATTATCCCGAATGTTTCTCATGAAGATTTGGAGTTAAGAGAAGAAGACTTCAAAGAGCTATTAGAAATCAATGATGACGATATGTCAGATACAGGAACTGTTCATTCAAACGAGGAAAATCCTATTCTGGAAATTCCTTATACGGAACGAGCAATCAATATATTCCAATATCAGATCATCATCAAGAGTGGTAAACAATTCAATGTTTCCAAAATTAAGTTACATAATTCCTCAAAACTTAGAATAATCGTATCCATTTCAGAACAAACCCAATTCACCAAATTTCTGAAAGAATACATTGTACCAGAAAAAACTTATGGTATTTTCTTCCAAAATAAAGATATCGAAAAACCATTTATTACATATTCACAGAAATTGTTCAAATCAGGAGTTTTTAAGTTTAAAATTTCAAATATTTTCTTAGAAGACATAGAAGGTGAAGAAGATCAAATTGAAAAGATAAAATTATACCATGAAACAAAAACCACTCATAGAGGTATTCAAGAAAATTTAGAAAGCATTAAGAAAAAGTTTTATTTTCCCAAGATGTTATTGAAAGTACAACAATATGTCAATAGTTGCGATATTTGTCAGCGGCAAAAATACGAACGCCAACCGAATAAATTAATTTTTAAACAAAACCCCATCGGTGAAAAACCCTTTGAACATTTATATGTTGATACAATTAATATTTCCAAAACACCCTGTCTCTCACTGGTCGACTCATTCTCTCGACACGGCCAATGTTTCATACTTAAAAGTAAGACAGCAGTTGAAATTATAGAATCACTAATTCATTATTTTTCCAATCATGGTACACCAAAGAAAATTACTACAGATAACGGAACTGAATTTAAGAATATCTTGCTCCAGGAATTCGCTTCAACCCATAACATCGAAATACACTACGTTACGAATTATAATCCTACTTCGAATTCCATCGTAGAGAGATTTCATTCAACGTTAGTTGAACAAATACGTGTAATTGAAGATAAAAATCTGAGTTTAAGGGAAAGATTGAATAGAGCATTATTGAGTTACAATAATTCCATTCACTCAACTTTAAAATATAGCCCCTTACAAATCACGAAGTCGGATTTGAATTATAGTCTCCCTGTTGAGAATACTGAAAACGAGAAAGTATCAAACTATATTGAACAATATAATCAAAATTTAAAAAACATTTCTGAAGTTCTAACGAATAACAATAAGAAAAACGAAATCAGAAGGCAGAAGGAAAATCAGCACCGAACAGAAAATGTTGTTCTTGACGAAAAAAGAAAAACGTATTTAAAATTACCAGCAGATGCAAAATTGAAACCTCGATTTAAAGAATCAAAAATAAAAATTTTGGATAATATTCTGATAAAAGAGCCTGATAAAGGCCATATCTATCATAAAAATAGAATCAAGCAACGAAAAAAATAAACTTCATTTGTTTCAGGATGATTACTCCCCTCATAGTAACTCTCCTACCATTTCTGAAAATCTCCATTTGCCTTAAAACGGAGGAAATCCGCAATAATATTATCTCTTTCAATGGCCCCAAAACATATATCGTAGAAAAAGATCATATTTTAATGTATCACTATAATCTCTCCCAATTTAAATTGATTTTGAGCAAACATGAAGAAATCATCAACGAGATAACTAATAAGAATGAAACCAAAGAAATGATGATTCAGTACTTACTAGATTCTTCATTAAACCAACTCATTTCAAACAAGCAAACTCTAGAGGAATTAATTCCAGTAAGGCATAAAAGAGGATTAATAAATATAGGAGGAAGAATATCAAAATTTCTCTTTGGCACATTAGATGACGAAGATGAATCTTTATATCAAGAGTATTTTCAAAAATTACAAAACAATGTAGGTACCATAGAAACTAGTCAAAATCAAGTGATAAGTGTAATTAATTCTATATCCAATAGATTCCAAAATCAAACGAATATCATGGTACAACAAATGAATAAGTTCATGAAACTTCAACAGATTCTAGACAAAATTATTCTTTTACAATTCGAACAAATTAAAAATATCTAGGATATTCTCAGAAATCAATACAGCCGTTAGTTTTGCTAGACTACATTTGTTGCATGAATCAATATTACCTTTAAATTATTTCAGAAACTATGTCCAAAATAATGATTTACTTAGGCATTTGATATACTTGAAAGATTTCTACTCAGTATGTTTCACATCAGTTAAAATTCAAAACGAACAAATATTATTTGTGATTAGAGTACCTTTGGTAAATCCCATTCCTTTCGAAACCTATGAACTTAAATTTATTCCCTTCCTAAATACCTACCCTATAGATAGATCAACCGAAGTATCTATTGATTCAACAAGAAGAAATCAAGTGGTCCCTATATGAAGATTGTCAACATGTAGAAGAATGGATGTTGTGCCCGCAGAATAAACTAGTGAAACCACCCTTATGTTATAGTGAGTTTGTGAAAGAAAAAAGAGAAAACTGTTCCAGACAAAGTGCTCAGGAAGTGAACGACTTGATATTATTACCTGATGGAAATTATCTATCTGTATTTAATGATTTGTTGAAAGAAAATTGTTCAGGACATCTATCATATGAACATGAACCAAGAAAAATTCTTTTAGTAGAGAGTAAATGTCACATATCCAATGGTCACAAGACATTTCATCCATCAACAACTAATCATGTGTACCATCAATTTAAATTGAATAATATGAATTTCTCACATATTCAGGATTTAATCATAGAACCTTTGAATGTATCATATTTTTCAGAATCCAAATTGTATAAGTGGAATTTACACCCTAATTATATTTCCTCTCTTTATTTCATTTTCCTAATAATCTGTTTAATTGGAATTTTCATTATATTATATAAGGTATTCATAATTAAATTTTCAAAACTGATTGAAAAACAGAGTTCAACCATTGAGATTGAACTCAGTTCTTTAAAAGGGGGAGGTAATATGTAAGCTGATCCCGTACATTCCTCAAAGGAAACATATTGCAATATTGCATAGTTGCGAGCGGTAGCGTTGACCGCCAGAATGCTTATTCAGCATAGTAGTTCACGTAAGGTGGATACCTCGTAGGATAAGGCAAGTCTGTAGATAACCATCGTATCGATTAGATCGTTGTATTTTTTCATTAGAATAAACTGCTTTCAATAGTTCTCCATATTTTTTAAAAAAGTGTTTTCAAGTTGTTATTATATTTCTATATACATACATTCACGGTTGGATAAAAAATAAACAATGCATTGAACGCGGTGGCGTAGGTTCATATTCAGATACATTCATTCACAATTGGATAAAAAATATTCAATGCTGTGTCTTTGGTTAAGTAAGGTCCATGTTCAAATACATACACTCACAGTTGGATCAAAAATAAACAATGCAATGAACGCGGTGGCGTAGGTTCCTATTCAAATACATACAAAAATCCGTCTGATGGAACCATTGATTATAGATATCGTAAATTGACGAAAAGATCCAAATCCCATCTTCAACAGTTAATTATCTGCTTAAAGTTTGAATATTTCGATTAATTTAAAAGAAAAATTTTCAAACAAACAGAAATTCAATATAGATATCGTAATTTGACGAAGAGATCGATAGCCCATGATAAGTTTACACGGGAATGACACCCTCTGAAGTTTTCATTCCATAAAAATGAAAAAATTATAACGTCAACGATTGCCGGCCACTCCGAGATTCGATCCGGCTGCCCCGCGATGCTGAGATCGCCGACCCTAGGACGCTTCCCTCCCGGCCACTTTCGCTGTAGATAA
Source organism: Halyzia sedecimguttata (assembly GCA_937662695.2). Lineage (NCBI taxonomy): Eukaryota > Metazoa > Arthropoda > Insecta > Coleoptera > Coccinellidae > Halyzia > Halyzia sedecimguttata. Next base: position 19,935,222 of record OW569416.2, on the reverse strand, counting down.
AAGTAGGAATTAAGCTCTATATAAAGGTTTTATAGCACTGGGATGATTTCCGTCCTTCGATTTCCAGAATATCGTCAATTCTGTCAAGCGATCGCTCGACATTGGCGACTTGTTCATATTTCTCGCAATTTTTCTTGACGATTTCGAGAATTTCGACTAATTACGTTGGAAGCTCGAATTCTATTTGACAATTCGACCCTCATTCGGACTGAAAAATATGACGTTGAAGGAATCGCGAAAGGATTTCGTACAGAATTACGATACGATTTCTACAACGATATCATTCGAAAATACTCACGTTTCGTAAAAGATTCCAAAATTCGACGGAAAGATTAAATTCAGTCGATATCCCATCATACTTCATACACCTGTCAACAACTAAAAAATTGGTTCAAGCACTGACGTGAACTCAGAAGCTTTTGCGCGTATGTTCTATTGTCCATTCTTCTGTATTGGACACCCTTAATCGAATTTACCATGGTAAATTATGTTGTCCATTCTCCTGTATTGGACACTCTTAATTCGAATTTACCATGGTAAATTCGAATTAATTTACCATGGTAAATTCGAATTAAGTGTCCAATACAGGAGAATGGACAACATAATTTACCATGGTAAATTCGATTAAGGGTGTCCAATACAGAAGAATGGACAATAGAACATACGCGCAAAAGCTTCTGAGTTCACGTCAGTGCTTGAACCAATTTTTTTTTTAATTTTCTGGGGGTACGGTTCTTAAAAATTTTCTTTTCGTAATTTTTTTCAAATTTTGTAGGGGTTCGGTTCTTACAAAATTTTAAACACGTCTTTATGTTGATTTGCTTCTACTAGTTACCAAGCACCAATTCGATCGAATATTTATTTTTTGAGTTATTAAGGAAATAATATTCCAGGTGGGTATAACTCGGAAACCGTTAGACCGATTATGCCCAAAAACGGATCCAACTCTCCCTTTCGGATACGCAACCTACCCTGAAAATTGCACGTCCCTATCTCCTTTCGTTCGAAAGTTATCGAGGTAACGGTCACCCAACTACTGAACCCACACAAGAATGCTCGAATCTCCAACAATATTTAACCGATCGTATTAAAACTTGAAACTTGGTAGTATAGTTAGGTTATGAAGGCTCTTGCAAAATTTCAGCAATTTCAAACGAATAGTTACTGATATATAGAATTTTTTTTTTTTATTTTCAAAGATTTATTAAAAATTTTCTACAGATGCTATCCTCACTAAATTTTGCAAACATTTTCGCGATGGCATTCTACAACTAATAACAATGTTTGAATTCAATCGGTTCAGTATTTTTCGAGTTAATGAGGAACAAAAAACCACCAAATTCCAGAAAATTTCAGATGGCTATAACTCTAAAACCGTTTGGCGGATTATGCTCATAAACAAATTGAAATGTCGCGTTCTGGTGCACATCCTAACCTGAAAACTTCAAGCCGCTATCTCATTCCGTTCTCAAGTTATCGTGACAAAAAAAATATTTTTTAATAATTTTTTTAAAATTTTCTAGCCATACGATTCGCACAAAATTCCACAAACGTGCTTAGGTTCATATTCTCCAACTACCCACCAAGTTTCAATTCGATTGGATTTATATTGGTTGAAAACAAAATTATTACTCGGAAACCACTGGGCCGATTATGCCCATTAACGAACTTGTCCGTCGTATTGCGATGCGCAACCCACCCTGAAAATTTCAAGTCGCTAGCTCTTTTCGTTCTCAAGTTATCGTGGCAACGGCCGGCCGGACAGAATCAAATTTGACCTCGAATTCTTCATTGGGGAGTCGAACTTAATCGTTTGAGACCATTTTTTTAAAAAAATTCGAAAGTTACAGACATTTGGGCAAAACTATAACGCGATGTTCCCCAGAACATACGCGCAAAAATGTTTCCTTAGGATACATTCGATTGAATTTTGAATTCGTATATAAATGCCTGCAAGTGAAAATCGGTAATATCGTCAAAAGTGTAGATCGATAATTACCTTATTTTACGTTCTCCACTTTCGGACCGTTTCATCAAAATTCTTTCCCCGAAGATACCTACCTGTCATTTCAACTTAGAATTTGATAGAACACATTATTTCTCAAATATCGAAAATTCTGCCATGCGATCGGTAGAAATCGGAGACTCTATCATATTTCTTCTTATTTCTAGCAATGTATCTTCACGATTCAAGATTTTCGACAAATTCCGTCCGAAATTCTAATTTTATTTGACATTTATCGCCACTCATTCGCAAAGAAAACGTCGATAAATTCAAACTGACAGTTCCTTTCATCTTTGATCGAAGTAAATCATCCACGTCTTATCTTCTATAGCAGGACACGAAGTCGGTCGAGCGAAGCCGAACCGGTCTAAACGTCACATTTCACCGAGATTTTCAAAATATGTCAAAGTTTGCGATCTTTTTACGGAAAAAGAGAACGTTTTATCAAAAATCGAGATCCGTTACGGACTACCTACGAATCTCGTCTTTCGGACCCCGACGAAATACCTTTTCGAGCGTCGCGTCCTCGCCTGATCTCTCCCATACCGATTCGCACCTTTAACCGAGAAGGCCGTTTTCGCCCGAATTTACGATTTATTTAAAAATACTCCCCACGTTTTCTCTCGTCAAAGACGGATACCCGGAGAAAATTTCGTCTTTTCTCTTTCCCTTTTCCACCTCGAATCCCCCCTCGCCCCTCGAATAACCGACGAAAAAATCGAAAATATCGACCTCCTCGGGGAAAAAATCTTTTTTGACTTCTCTCTGTGATCCCGAGATCTTGGCGTTAGTAATATATGTAAATAAATAAACCAGTAGCATTTGCTAGTAGACCATTCAATAAAGCTGAACTCAATTATTCAACAATAGAACGTGAACTAGCTGCAATCGTTTGGGCGACGCGATACTTTCGGCCATATTTATTTGGCAGATCTTTCAAAATTCGCACGGACCATAGACCCTTAGTCTATCTCTTTAATCACACAGATCCTTCTAGCCGACTGACAAAATTTCGTTTGTGTCTTCAAGAATATGATTACCATATAGAATATGTAACAGCTTCCCAAAATGGTCCCGCAGATGCTTTATCTAGGATAATAACATCGAAGGAACTGAATCAAATGAATAAAGGTTTTCTTGCTTACTTGCCCGGGCTAAAGCAACAAGAAATCCTTCAAGTGAAAATGTCAGTAAAAATGAAACAACTTCCGCGATAGATCGGATTGATCACCCGAGTATTGTTGAAGTTCTAAAGAAATCCAATGACAGTATGGAATTTATTGTACTACATAAAGGTGATGAATTGTCTGTTTTCGAGAATACCGAGTCTGTATTGTCGAAAACTAAATGCTTGTGTTATGCTCCTACATCAAAAGTGATTTACATACATCCAAACACTCCATCGATAATCTCGCGAGACGAATTATTGAGAGATTTGGAAGACATTTGTAGGAAAGAAAATATAGAAGAACTAACTATTATAAAAAACGCGTATAATAAATATATAATTGAATATTTCATGAAAACTATTGATAAAGTTAAATGGACCTGTCCTCGAATTTGTGTAATTAAAGGAGTAAAGAGCATATTCAATCCTGAAACGAAAAAATTAATATTGAACGATTTTCACATATTGCCCACTGCAGGCCACGCGGGTGTTCGTAAGATGATTAAAAATATACAGAAATATTATTTTTGGCCAGGAATATCCAGTGATTGTATTTCTTATGTAAAAAAATGTGTTAGTTGTCAGAAACAGAAATTTAGTAGACCTATCAAACAGCCAATGGAAATAACATCAACAGCAAACTCAGCTTTCGAAAAGATTTATTTGGACATTGTTGGTCCTCTTGAAAGAGATGATGATGGTTTTTTGTACATTCTAACATGCCAATGCGATCCCACCAAATTTATCGAAGCTTATCCCTTGAGAACAAAAGACACTGTAACAGTAGCCAAAGCTTTCGTGGACAATTTGATTTTGAGATTTGGTATTCCGTTAGAAATAGCTACTGATCAAGGAACGGAGTTTATCTCTAGTACTGACACTGTGACTGAAATTTGTAAATTATTGAAAATATCCCATTTGAAATCAACGGCCTATCATCATCAAAGCATAGGGTCGTTGGAAAATTCACATAAATCATTAAATGCTCTTTTGAGAATTCAACTGAGAAATTATGGTTCTTCTTGGTCAACATGGTTACCTTACTTTTGTTTTATGTATAATACATCTTACCATTGTTCTACTCAATATTCACCATATGAATTGGTTTTTGGTAAAAAGTGTAATTTGCCTAGTCAAATTGTTAATAATGATTGTATTGAACCTCTGTATAATGCTGACTCTTATCCTTTAGAATTGAAATTTAGGTTACAAAGAGCACAATTCGATGCAAAACAGAATTTGGAATCAGCAAATTCAAGAGAAAATTAGTATATGATGAAACGATAAATCCTGTTAGTTATAGAAAGGACGATTTAGTTTTAGTGAAAAGTGAAGGTGTCAATAAACTCCAAGATGTATACGATGGACCTTATAGTGTAATTGAAGACGAAACTCCGAATGTGCGACTCATCAAAAACGGAAAAGAGAGTGTCGTGCATAAAAATCGAACTAAACTATTTGTTCGCGGTGTGAACTCAGACAACCTTGCATGAACTGCAGAAATGATATTGCTTATTATTACATTATATTAGTAAGATAGGTTAGTTTCTTAAATGTAAGTTATGGAAAGAATGAATGAATGCCACATTTGAGTTTTTTTATGAGCATAATCGACCAAACGGTTTCAGAGTTATAGCCATCTGAAATTTGGTGGTTTTTTGTTCCTCATTAACTCGAAAAATACTGAACCGATTGAATTCAAACATGGTAATTAGTTGTAGAATGCCAACGCGAAAATGTTTGCATTTGTAGAAAATTTGTAATAAATCATTGAAAATTAAAAAAAAATTCTATATATCAGTAACTTTACGTTTGAAATTGCTGAAATTTTGCAAGAGTGTTCATTACCTAACTCTACTGCCAAGTTTCAAGTTTTAACACGATCGGTTGAATATTGTTGGAGATTCGAGCATTCTTGTGTGAGTTCAGTAGATGGGTGACCGTTGCCTCGATAACTTTCGAACCAAAGGAGATAGGGACTTGCAATTTTCAGGGTAGGATGCGTATCCGAAAGGGAGAGTTGAGTTCGTTTTTGGGCATAATCGGTTTAACGGTTTCCGAGTTATATCCACCTGGAATATTGTTTCCTTGATAACTCAAAAAATAAATATTCGATTGAATTAAAGCTTGGTAACTAGTAGTAGAAAATCAACACAAAGACTTGTTTAAAATTCTGGAAGAACCGTACTCCTAGAAAATTTGAAAAAAATGACAAAAAAAAAAATTTTAAGAACTGCGCCTCCAGAAAATTAAAAAAAATCACGAAAAAAAAATTGGTTCAAGCACTGCCGTGAAGTCAGAAGCTTTTGCGCGTATGTTCTATTGTCCATTCTTCTGTATTGGACACCCTTAATCTAATTTACCATGGTTAATTATGTCGTCCATTCTCCTGTATTGGACTGTAATTTTGAATTAAGAGTGTCCAATACAGGAGAATGGACGACATAATTAACCATGGTAAATTCGATTAAGGGTGTCCAATACAGAAGAATGGACAATAGAACATACGCGCAAAAGCTTCTGACTTCACGTCAGTGCTTGGACCAATTTTATGAATTAGCTTGTTGTACTCTAAGAACAATTATAGATGAGCTATATTGTATTATTACTATATTAAATATTAGCTCTATATTTATATTTCTCACCTTTTCCTGTTATTTTTCTCAGTGCATAGCATTGACCCCAACATTCTAGAGGGAAACGATTTTAGGCTATTCTTCGTGTGACATAGGGCAAGAGATTCAAATTCAACATGAAAAAAGTTTTTCGTTTGATGAGAGGAATCTTCTGTTAAAATTAATGTACAATTTGAAGACTAACCCTGTATATATATATATATATATAGATATATAGATATATAGATATATATATATATATATATATATATATATATATATATATATATATATATATATATATATATATATATATATATATATATATATATATATATATATATATATATATATATATAATATATTGTAGTTGTTTCATAGATTAGCCCTATTTATATCAAATTACAATGAATTTGTTTGTTGTACTCTTAGATCATGTAGCTATATTGTATTATTTTTAGTGACCGACCGAAAGTTCGGTTTCGGTTTCGGTTTCGGCCAGTTTCGGCCAAGAAATCTAGTTTCGGCCTTAGTTTCGGTTTCGGCCTAAAATGGCCGAAACTTTCGGCCGGGCCGAAACTTGACTGTTCGTGAATTATCCTGGTCGTTTGGCCAGGAGTTAAAAGTAGGTGGACATAATTGTCGTACAAGTTGTTGTAATCTATCTTTGTTAAGACTGAGATTTCACTTTAATGATTATTAATTAGATTACTTAGGTTGATTCCAAATATGACGTGAAACTTGGAGGAGGAGTTAGTATGTCTCATTAGCTGTTGTTTAATACATATTTATTAATAACCGAAAATCAACAGTTTATGGAGTTCGGGTGCTTTTTAAAAGAATTCTGAACTTAGTTCATATTTCGTCAATTTTTTCTACGTTGACCAAATTTGATGATAATTTGGGTTTATTTTCATCAGAAAAGGATATGATATGTACGAAAAAATCGAAACTATGCTGTATAAGAGGTTGAAAAAGAATTCGTATGATTTGAAATGTGGTATATGAATAAATGAAAAATCAATTTCTAATATCAATTTGTCTGCAACTTTCGAATTTAACAATTTTGTATGCCAAAACTATTCTAAAAACTCGCCAAATTCCTTTTTCAATCTATAAAAGATTTCGTTAGATTGCATAACTAGTTTCGTTTCAGCAGATTTTTTATAAGCAACCTTTTGAATGTCCGGCATATAAAATAGTGAATGTGTATCAAAAGACAGCCTGAGTAAATTTCAGGCGGAAAATAACAACAGAAGATACCAGAAAGACGGCATTTGCTTGCTTATATGGAATGGTGGAACATAATTTATGAATACATGTTCTAATGGAATTTCTAGCTCATTTGCAACAAAAAATATTTAATTCGCTATTTTTCTCTATTTGCTTCTTACATCCCCTTTCAAATCATACTAATTCTTTTTCATCAGAACCAGTACTCAAATATCTCGGAAACTGTTGATTTTTGGTCATCAATAAAAATGGCTCAAACCACAGCAAATTATCCATACTAACACCTCCTCCAAGGTTGACGTCTGATTTGGAATTACCCTGTATACTTCGACTGATTATTTTTATAACTTGGTAATACCAAAATAATAAATAAAGATATCAAAAAAGTTGTCTTTTTATTTTATTTAACACTGCTCAACTGTTTTTATGTATTTGCAAATAAAATTGTAAAAAATACAGTAGATTTCAGTATGAAATATAATGTTTCGGTTTCGGTTTCGGCCGAAACTGAGAGCCTGGCCGAAAGTTCGGTTTCGGTTTCGGTTTCGGCTGAAAAACCAGTTTCGGTCGGACACTAATTATTTTTATACTAAATATTATCTCACCTTTTCCCCTCATTTTTTACTAGGAATGTGTACCAGAAGCTCAGAAGCAAATTCTTTCCCGACAATTGAAAGGTAAAAAAGGAAAATTTCCTCCTGGATTGAGGGCTTTTGCACTAACTTTGAATTTTATTCAAGTAGGGCATACAATTATGTCAGAAGAACTTTTGGAAAAAATTCCTTACCACATCCAAAAACTATAAGTAAATGGTGTAGGACAATTGATGGTACACCGCAGAAGCAATCAGGGCCGTTAAGATCAAGGTCGGAGTAGAAAAAAGCAGAGGAAAATCATTGATAGCAGGATTGATGATGGATGAGATGTCAATCAGAGAACATGTAGAATGGACCGGTTCCAGACATGTGGGCTATATAAACTTTGGAACTGGAATTTATGATACTGATGGCTTGCCTAGAGCCAAGAACGCTTTGGTATTTATGCTTGTAGCATTGAATGCCAGGTGGAAAGTACCCATTGCGTATTTTCTGATTGAAACAAAAGCCATTTTTCCTCGAACTTAACCATACAAACCAGGTTAGAAATAAGTTAACCACCCAATATTCCTCGAAGTGTATTCCAAACTATGACGTAAGAGTTAACCAACCACATAAACCAACTCACGGAGGTAGTTTGGCCGGGTTATCTTTTTGGAGGTTATGTTTGCTTTGTATCAAGGGAGGAAAATGAAGAAATCAGAGGTACTATGACGTAAGAGTTAACCAACCACATAAACCAACTCACGGAGGTAGTTTGGCCGGGTTATCTTTTTGGAGGTTATGTTTGCTTTGTATCAAGGGAGGAAAATGAAGAAATCAGAGGCACTCCAACGCCATAACCTCAAACTAACCAATATGGCGACTGGAGGACAAACAAAGTGGTTGTCAGTTTCTGTTGTATATTGTATACGCGTTTCTTAAAGTTGTCTCAAGTTTAGACTGATCTAGAGTTAGTTTTAAGTTGCTGAAAAGTACGGACTTAGGTACTGTTCAGTGTTTAATTGTGTAAGAACAAAATGAGTGAATTTAGCGACTATTTCAAGCAATTAGTGCTAGAGCACCCTGATGTTGCTTCGAGGTATAAGCAGAAAATAGAGTGTATAAATAACATAGATCCATTTTCGTTGGATCCTACGAATTTAAGTGTGAATGCTGCAAATTTTCCACCTGTAGAGATGATAGATATTGTCAGTTATTTGGTTTGCACGACGAGTTTCTACACTGAACAACAGATGAAGGCGGTGAAGAGCTTGAACGCTTATAAATATTTCAAAGCTGGATTCGTTCAAAACTGTGGTGCAGCGAAAATAAACCAGTATTTTGTTATTGTTGGCACTGTAAGTAATTTTTAGAAAAACGCCAGGATTGACCATCAGTTTATACATATTTACACTTTTCCAGGTAAAACATTCACAGCGTATGACAGATGCAGATGCCCCTTTGAAAGCGTGGATTATTTCAAATGAAGATGGAGGCATAGAAAGTGCACATTGTACTTGCATGGCAGGAGCAGGTGAAGCTTGTAGCCACATAGGTGCTTTGCTGTATGCAGTAGAATACATTTATGTGTGTCAAACCTCAACGTCTTGCACAGACATTAGAGCACTTTGGAAGGTTCCAACAATGCAGGATATTAGGGCAGAAAGGATAGGCGCTATAAATTTTGGACGAATATACGCATTTAATACAGCCAATAATGTAGAGGTGCCCGCACTTACAGGAGATGAGATAAAGGCAATTGTGAAAAATCTCAGCAAGGTAAATAGTCCGTCAGTTTTGGAAAGAGTTCTTGAACCTTTTGCGTCAAACTTTCCACAAGAAGAAATTTTACAAAATGTCTACAAAACATTATATTCTGTTGATTATGAGTGTTTCAGTCAACAAGAGCTTATACAGTTTGTAGATAAGAATATTAATATCAATATTACATTGGAAGATTGCAAAGAAATTTTGGAAAAGACAAAAGCACAAACCAATAGTCAGGATTGGTGGACTCAACGATCAGGACGTATTACAGCATCAAAATTAAAACAGGTTTGTAGAACATCTGTTCTGAAACCATCATTATCGCTAATCAAACAAATATGTTATCCTGTCAAATTCAAATTTAAAACAAAATCAACAGAGTGGGGAATAAGGCATGAAGATGATGCGCTTGATGAATATTATAATGAACAAATTTCAACGCATGAAGATTTTCGAATTGAAAAAGTTGGATTATTTATACGTCCAGAATTACCACAGTTTGCAGCTTCACCAGATGCTCTGGCGCATTGTAAATGCTGTGGAACTGTGAGTGTCGAAATCAAGTGCCCATACACCCTTAAAAATGTATCCATCGATGATTTTATGAACCAAAAAACAAAATTTCTGATAAAATCCCAATCGGATGATATTATTTTAGATACAAGCCATATGTATTACTATCAAATCCAACAACAAATGGCCTTAACTGAAACAAAATTCAATGATTTTGTTGTTTGGAGCCCCACTGAACTATTTATTCAGAGGATTGAATTTAATGAAGCCTTCTGGTACGAACACCAGCAAAAGGCTTCTCAATTTCATCGCAATGTAATTTTACCTGAACTTTTGGGTAAAGTATATACCAGGTCAACACCTATTCCTGTTTGGTGCATTTGTGAAGAACCTGATGATGGCAGGGCAATGATTGCATGTGCAAATGACAGATGCAGCATTGAATGGTTCCATTTATTGGCATGTGTCGGCTTGGATGATGTTCCAAATGAGCAATTTATATGCAATGACTGCGGGAAGACAAATTGACTTATAAAATACCAACGATTGAATCCTTTATCATATGTATATACTGTGTAAATAACTATTGAGTCATTGAATATTTCAGAATTTATGGCTTTCTTTAGATGATCTTGTATATAAAATGTAAATAGGTACTAAGTAGTTTTAAGGTAGAATAATTTCTTACTTCCCAGAGGATAATAGACCCCGTTTATGTCAAAAAGAGCAAATAAAAAAATGTGTTCAATAATGAAATACTAAATTTTTTTCATAAATAAAAATTGTGTTAAAAAAACCTGAATGAAACTTATATAAAGCACCAACTTTGAATTTGTGATGAACACCCTATGTATATTATGACTGTCATTATTCACGAGTGTGAAGAAACAAGCTGGTGGCGAGTTTCGTAATAAGAAGCAAATAGATTACTATGCTTTATCCATGACGATTAATTCATTCTTAAATAATTCTTGTTGAAATCCAATGCATAAATATAATTAAATTTAGTTCAGCTATTACAGATACTTTATTGAAATTAAATTTACATAACACAAAATTAATCATCACAATTTCTTGGGAATGAATAATCCTTTGACAAACCACTTAACAGATATATTGAAAAACTCGAAATCAATTCTTGATTTGTGCTCTATCAAGTAAAACAATAAGTATTAATTTTCAAGAAAGATTATCAAAAGAAGGGTACAAGAAAAACAACTTTATTTCATAGCTCAAATTTTTACACCTCTATAACATCAAAAACATAGGATCTGCAATAAAATATTACGACCTTTATTATTAAAAAAAAATTAAAGAGGAACAATAGGCGGACATAAATTGATCAGTGCACAGGCCACAAATACTATTTCATCTAGTATGGGATCATCCCCTTTTACACCCAACATTGTAATGGGAATAACTCCATTTAATATATTAAATTTTTGCCTGAGCAAGCCAATGACACGCTCTACATGTATTCGAACATGAGCTATGGCTCTTGTATTTTCCAGCTCAACAGGATGTAACTGCGATCTACCTTTTTTGAATCCTGGAGTTTTCACAGTAGCTCCAAATAATTCCACAAATTCTTTTATTAAGAATCCCCTGTCAGCTATAATAGTATCGCCCGGCATTAGATGGTTTAGAAACTCCGAATGTTCGGTCAACATTTTATCGGACACTCTTCCCCCCCAACCTTCACTGATGAAGCATATACTGCCTTGTGGCGTAATACCAATTAAATATTTCACCGTTAGACTATGCTTATAATGGGACCATGTTTGTGCCGCTGCTAACATATCATTAGGTCTTTGTGTTCTTATTTCAAAGCAGTCAATTATCACAGTTGTTTGTTCCTGAAAGGAATTCTTAAAACAGGAAGGCATCGTTTTTAATAAAATTTCTCGATCAGGCCAAAATATCAAACTTTTAAATCTAAGAAACATTATACCCAACACATTCTTAAAATAATTTGATGCTGTTGTGGGGCTGATACCAAATCTATATGCCAAATCTTTAAATGGAAAATTTAATCTCAATTTCATCAGTGTTAATAAGATCTGGTTTGAGGGGGACAATAATGTGTTGACATTAGTTTTCACATATGGTTCAACAATACCGGAAACTATTTCGAACACTTCATAGGATGGAAGACCGGTATAGAACCTAGTGTTATTGTCATCATTTTGTAGAACGTCTGCACCTATAGTTTTCTCTCTCATCTTTTCAAAATTCATTCTTAAATGATTCATTTCTACAAATCTTGATGTAAGCTCCTGGGATGTCAAATCAGTTTGTACTTTTTGCGAGACTAACTGATTATCAGCATTAACTTCAATAGTTGATTCCCTTCCGTCACTTGGTCCTTCTTCAGAAACACTAGATGGACCTGCTGCAGAAACACCAGAAGGCCCTGCTTCAGAAATACCAGAAGGCCCTGCTTCATCAATATCTACCCTCGCCTGTAATGAAAAATAAATATAGATATTTTTTTATAAAGAAATCAGGAAAATGCTGAGAAGTATATTTAAATGAAAAAGTTGAACAAGTAGTTCGTCAAAAGGGCAGCATGATTTTTCACTGTCCCTTTTGCGGAATTAACGGTTCAACTTTTTCATTGCAATATATTTTTATATCTAAGAAACTAATGACTATCTGTATAAATATTGATATAAATTTAGATTCAATAAATTGGATCTTTCATTTGGAATATGTATTCGAAATTAATAGTAGTATTAATAAAAATATAAATACCCGCTTTCTCTTGTATCGTTCCATTTTTTTAATGGCATTTTCTTCAGATATTTTTCTGTATCCAAGATGAAGAGATGGAATCCAGTCTGGGTTCAACGAGTCTTTCAGAGCTGCTGGTTCTCCTAATGAATGTACACATAATAAAGATAAATGTTTGATTATATGTATACTATAAATACCTGTAATGAAATGTCGTGAGCACACACGTGCATACTGAATTTTTTCTTCGGTTGAGTCGTCCCTTTTTATAGCAATAAGCCACTTCTGCCGCCGTAAAACCGCCAATTCTCTTAATTCATCTTGATGCTTGTAACTAGCTAAAATTGACGGAATTCGGAAAAAACGAACTTTATCACGTTGTCCACGGCTACTACAATTCACAACACAACAAAATAAAGGCATCTTATAGTCCCTCAAGTTAAATTGTAAGACCTTCGCTTCGATTCACAAATTCACTCAGACGCTGACTAACGGTTTATGGCAAATGTTTTGTTTGTACTCCAGTCGCCATTTTTAAAGGGATTTGACAGTCATCTGACAGCGCATTGGATTACCCTATGGATTCGTACGAAGTTTACGTGAATGAAGTAAAATAGCAGATTGTTGATAAAAAAGATGTAATCGACTTGCCGAAAATAGGTAAGTGGCTAATTCATCTAATTTTTTCGTATCTGAAGTAGAACTTTTCTGTTACAGATGAAGAATACCTAATTGAATATAATTTTTATAAAATGAAACAGGATACTGGCCCGACAGTGGACTCTGCTGATAAAGAGGGCCGTATTCGCATTAGGAGAGCACCAAAAATAGAAGATAAAGTACAGTTGAGAGACATTTCAGATACCTACCATATCTAGAACCCCAAAACCAACAGTAATTGTTGATGCAGGTTAGATTGATGCTCCCATATATGAGACATCAACAACATGTATACCAAATTCATCTGGTCTTGAGAAAAAAAGGACGAAGGTACAAACAAAAACTGATATTATAAATAAAATTACAGAATGTAATGAAAAAATAATGCTATTCAGCAAGGAACTACTAATAAAATTTGTTCAGCTATTCATGAGCAAACTTATTTTATGGAAAAACAACTGGAACAAAAAAAAGACTATTGAAGATCTTGAAAGAATAAAATAAATAAAATTTCTAGGTCTAGGAAACGAAAAAGACCTATTTCATCAGACTGACTGACATTCTGACTGACTTCTCATCACGGAGATATTTTAAATACCACATCGTTTTTATATGGAGTTTATTTAAATTTATAATTTGTTGTGCATTTCATAGAATATAACTTTGCGTTGTTTGTTATATGTAACAATAAAAAACACCGAAAACATAAATGAGTTTATTTCAATTCATAATTTTTATCTTTTTGTTGCTCCATTAACATCTACATATTCCGCATGTTGGAAATGATCAAAAGTGCTTGGTTCTTGGAATTGTTCTTCAGTCACATCATTATTGTCCAAACAAAAATTAAACAATAAGCAACTACAATATCCACTACTCTTTTGATGGTATACATCAATCATCATCTACAATGGGCATTCTGAAATGTTCATCATCTACCAGAATTTGCAATCGAGATGTTGAAAAAATTTATTCGCCTTGAATTGATGGCCGCTAAAGAAGATTGCAGTACAATCTGAATCCTCCATGCATTCTAGAACCAATAAATTTGTCACATCTATTCTCACTGTATGTTCAAGAACTAGAAAACAAATTGGGAAATAGCTAAGAAGATAATAAGCGCGATATTCAAATGTTTCAAACACTTCAAACGAACATCTGTCAACATTCAAAAGTAAACCGAAGTATACCGTGACGTCATAGGAAAGTTAACCTGGTTTGCGTGGTTAAGTTCGAGGAAAAATGACTATTATCAGCAGAGGCTAAAGCAAACCTTCCTAGCTTTCTATTTGACGCTGTATCACTTCCAAAGTGATGCGAAATCAGTTCAAACCAGAGAAATAGAGGGAAATCCCTCTATTTCTCTGGTTCAAATTGATTTCGCATCAGTTTGGAAGTGATACAGCGTCAAATAGAAAGCTACTATTGTTAGAGGTTGCTTGTTGCAGACATAGATTGGTTGCAGATGCAAAGCACTGGAGTTATCATTAAAAGTTTATTTTGATGGTATTGCATCTAATATTTCCATGTGCAACATTCTGGGTGCAAATTTAAATTGGCCTAATCCGAGGCCATATTTTTACCATCCAGAAACAAATGAGAAAATTCATATTATTCTAGATGCCTGCCATATGATAAAATTATGTAGAAATACTCTGGGTGATTGGGGATCTTTTTATGATGGAGATGGGGCTCTCATTAAATGGACCTACTTTAAAGAATTTGTGAAACTTCAAAATGAATCTGGTCTACACGCAGCAACCAAAATCCGCAATCGGCATCTTAATTACCAAAAAGAAAAAATGAAGGTAAAGCTAGCAGCTGAAACCTTCAGTATTGATTGAAGATTTAAATATACCGCAATTTCAAGGAAGAGGGCCTCTAGTGAAATTCTGCAGGAATATGAATTTTCGACATTTTAAATAGCCGTAACTTTTTGAGCAGGATTATTGAAAAGAAGCCCCGATGTTTAGAAAATGATGAGTTTCTTCAAACATTCACAAAAAGATCCATTCAGTATTTGAGCACCCTTAGCGACCTCAACCGGCAATTGATCAACTGTACTGGTCGAAACACTGGATTTGTGGGTTTAATTATTTGTTTGATAAGTGTGCAAAATTTATTCAATGATTTGGTCAAAACAAATAAATTAAAATTTTTATGTACGTACAAGCTCAGTCAAGACCACCTTGAGATGTTTTTTTCTGTGATGAGATCTCGAGGTGGATTTAATAATAATCCCACAGCTAGACAATTTGAAGCTGCATATAAAAGGGTGCTCATTCATACTGAATTAACATCACCTGACAGTGCAAATTGTTTGTCACAAGATAGTACAAGTATTTTACATGTAGGATCCACATCAAGCAATCCTCATCGAAATACATTGGATTCATTAAACGTTGAAGAAATTTCCTTAAATGAATCCAACCAGATGGAAGTATTTTTGGACTTATCAAATAGAATGTATTGTACTGATATCATAGAATACATTGCTGGTTTTGTGAGTAGGAGGATTGTTAAAAGGATCAAGTGTGATACTTGCGCTCGAGGTCTGGTTTCATCTGAGACTTCATCTGCACTTCTTATAAGGAAAAATAGAGGTGGACTCTGTAAGCCTAGTGCAGATGTGACAAAAATTTGCACTGTAGCCGAGAGTATTCTACGAATAACAACTAACTTTTTTCAAGCGCACATAATTGATCGACTCATAATGGTGGGCATCAGAAAATTGAATTTGTCTGAACTCTTTCCCGCTCTAATTTACTGTGCGCCTCCACCACATCAACAACACTGCAAATGAAGTGCAATCCAGAATGAGGAGTAGGTTGACAAAACTCATACACTTTAGAAATCAATGAATTTTCATATTAAATAAAGATCAGTGTTAATATACATGTTTTCTTTTGATACCATTCTGTTCTATCTATATAAGAGAAAAATGCAATGCTTGCTAAATAAAAGTAAGATTATCCGTATGATAAGTACGAAACCGTGGGAGTACAGGCAACAAATAAAATGGAACAGGCAACAAATAATACGGAAATAACTTAATTTTAGTTATAATTAATTTCATTCTTAAGTTAAATGGTAGAAAATTACAAAGCTATCTATCTCAATTTTTCATTACATGCAAATGTATCGTTTCGAACAAAAATTTTATATATTTATTTTCCTTGAAGTTCTACAAGGATCCTCACAGCGAGTCAATTTTTCTTTCAACCTTTGCATTCTACACTTTTGAAAACGTGAACCAATATTCAAAGATGTCTCATTCAAGAATTCATTATTTGTGAATTCTTTCAGTTCAAATATCGCGCTGCATTTTCGATTCTAATGGCGATTTCCATTGACACGCTCGGATCACTCGGAGCTGTCACACTGTCATATTTGACAGATATTTTCGGTTCAATTGGACAGATGCATGACAGATGAGATCGATTTCGAGTGCTCCGAGCGGGTCAATGGAAATCGCCATAATCCTACACTAGCTCCATCTCCTTTCAAACCTCTTTAGGGTCTTCCCTCTCTCTCACATTAAACTTTCAATCGATTCCGTCTAAAAATCAGTTGATGCTCCGTCCATGGGATATTAGGTCTATGGTGTTAGCAGAGGTTGGTGTAACGGGGTACCATACAATTCGACGTATGATACAAGAGCTTAGGGAAAAACCTCAGCAAAAAACCCTTTCTCCCCGTGAGTGTGGTGATTTGTAACTATTGTTTACAAAATTTGCTGAAATTTAAAAATATTGATGGGGATATATTTCTTCAATGTGGATTCCCTCGTCAAAAAACGGATAGGTTTCTCCAAGGTACCCGAAACTCAACCTGAAAAATGAAAAGACAAGAGGAGGAAACGAACAAATTAAACATAATACATAACCTTTCAAAAGTCTCCTCTCACAAAAATACTTCTCTGTAGGCGAATGGGATCTCGTGGAGAAGAATCGCCTCCGCTAGTTTTCGAAGATATTCACTCCTGAAATCCCTTCAATATTTGAATTCGAAAATGAAAATGTTGCTCGTAAGGCCAGGAGGGTCTCTTTCAAAACCAGGTCTGACCGGTCCAAGTCCAAGCGATGATTATTCAGAACTTCAGATGTTCGAAGCCCGCTACAGGGCCCGTAAGAAGGGCTATCATCTCCCATAGATATATATTTTACTTTATATTGTATAAAAGAATGAAAAAATGCGCCGGACAAATTACGACTTATGTCATAATAATAGTATAAGGATCTAAACGAACCACCAATGATGGAAATTTGATTGATATAGAGCTATTTGTCACTCTCAGAATGTTTTTCAGAGTAATCACTATAATCCATCATGATTATTTACAAATATAAATTGGATTACAAGGTACCTGAAAACATGGA
Source organism: Halyzia sedecimguttata (assembly GCA_937662695.2). Taxonomy (NCBI): domain Eukaryota; kingdom Metazoa; phylum Arthropoda; class Insecta; order Coleoptera; family Coccinellidae; genus Halyzia; species Halyzia sedecimguttata. The sequence continues at coordinate 19,917,571 of OW569416.2, read as the reverse complement.
AATGAGCAAACTGTTCAGACCAGGAAGACATTACAATTCTTACCTATGAAATACTATTTTTTTCGCAATATATAACCCTTTTATGGATCAAATAACGTTTATGAGATATTCATTACACTGCATAAAATTCGTAAACAGCATTTAACTAACATTCAAAAATTACGAGAAATATGAGCATAACAACCAATAACAGTGCCAATTGCCAATTCCTGTTTTGTTGGTCCTCCGTCCTCCAATGTCGAATACGTTCCGTAAATCAACCAAAGTAACCAATTTTTTCAGGACCGGTAACTACTCTCGTGAGATTGTCATCTGTCAGTCTTTCTGTCAGTTGTTTAAGTTTATAGGTTAATTTTTGTTGATTATTCGTGATATCAGTTAACTTGAAGTGGAACAAATAATATCTAATCTATCTCAATTAAAGAATCCATTATCCATTATAATAGCTGTAAGTATTATTACTTTTAATAACAATAATGTTCTTCAACAAAGAAACAGAACAGAGTTCAATATATGGAACTGATAAATCTTATAAGAAAAGAACACAATGAATCTTATAAGAACACAATAGACTGCTAACGGCTTGGTACGTAACTTATCTGCTCTTTGTCTAAAACAGAACTGACATACCGCCGTTAACAATCCGACAAGTAACCTCTGCGCATGAGGTGCACAATTGTCCGATTGCGAGGTTGCCATCACAACGAAGCCCTACTGCCACACTGGGCCAGTAGTTCTTACGTTAACACCCCCTCCCAATCTGAGAATCGGACAACTGACGACTTGTCTACAATCTACAACTAATTTACATACTTATACATTTAGTTCTGACTGACTTGTATCTAAAACTAGATTTACATAATAAACAATAAATATATACAGGGATAGTTGGTACATTTTATTAATAATTCTTATATCTAACAGGATAGTCAGTAGAACTAATAGATGGGCAGTCGTTGCTGCTGACGAACAGAACAGAGGTTTCTCAAAGTGAACCAAACTTACAGACTGGATTAATCTGAGTACTTGCTTCCAGGGACCGAAGACCCTTCCAGCACTTTTAACTCAACAAACATGATGTTATAACACTCCTTATGAAGCATACATAACTAATATTACCTGAGTATTTGCTCCCAGGGACCAAAGACCCTTCTCGCACTTATTTACTCAACAAGCATGTTATATTGCTCACTACTGTGACGCAGAAATAACTAATGATACCTGAGTAATTGCTTTCAGAGACCGAAGACCCTTCCTACAATTTTACTCAACTGACATGAAATTATATCGCTCACTATGAAGCAGACATAACTAATAATACCTGAGTAATTGCTTTCAGAGACCGAAGACCCTTCCTACAATTTTACTCAACTGACATGAAATTATATCGCTCACTATGAAGCAGACATAACTAATAATACCTGAGTAATTGCTTTCAGAGACCGAAGACCCTTCCTACAATTTTACTCAACTGACATGAAATTATATCGCTCACTATGAAGCAGACATAACTAATAATACCTGAGTAATTGCTTTCAGGGACCGAAGACCCTTCATACAATGTTACTCAACTGACATGAAATTATATCGCTCACTATGAAGCAGATATAACTAATAATATTGTTTACTTACGTAAAACAAACATGACCTGAGTCCTTACCTGCATTCAGGGACCGAAGACCCTTCTAGCATATAAGCTCAGCTTACAGATCTGGACCGTTGATCAGCATATCATACATATAATGTATAACATTTAATCAATGATTCAGTTAAACAAAATTAGTGTTTATGGTTAAGTGTGACCTACCTATACCATAATGATCGCATCTCTCATCACCAGGGACCGAAGACCCTTCTAATTTGAGATACTTGTATTTGTCTAAATTATATCCCCAGGGACCGAAGACCCTTCTAATACAACCTTGACAAACACCAACAAACTAAAGACTGTAACAGTACAGTAAACTGACAAGTGCATGCATTTCTTAACTGTTAATCAGATAGTCACTAGTAACTAGACGGTCACGTAAACTACGAAACTTTGTTGCTAGCAAAGGTTTCGTGAGTATATCCGCTATCTGATCATTGGTATTAATTTTTAATATATTGATCTTCTTCTCTCGTACATGTTGACGAATTAGAAGATATCTTCGTTCAATATATTTTAATCGACTTTTACTAGTACTAGTCAGACAGTTTTGTCTGGCAGCTTCATTGTCTTCATATACAGGTATAGGAAAAACAACAACATCAACTGATTCTTCTAGCAACTGTGCTACAAATAAAGCTTCATTCACCGCATGTGTTAATGCAATGAATTCCGCTTCTGCTGAACTTTGTGCTATCGTAGCTTGGAGCTTCGAGCACCATACAACTGGATTACCAAAGGCAAAAATCACAAAACCAGTAGTTGACTTTTGACTTGATATATCACCTGCAAAATCCGCATCACTATAACAGGATAAACTTGGTGAGCCATTAGTGTATTTCAAACCTACCTCTGGGGTTCCTTTCAAATACCTAAAAACTCTTTTCACAAGTGTCCAGTGATACTGTTGCGGATTTGACTGAAAACGGGCAAGATAACCTACAGCAAACGAGATATCAGGTCTAGTAAATAGACTTAGATACAACAAGGAGCCTATTGCTTTCTTATACGGGAAATTCGCTTCATTCGTACCCTCAGGAGCTTTGTGTGTTCCTTGAGGTACCAATGGAGTGCTAACTGGATTTGAGTTTTCCATGCGAAACTCTTTTAACACATTCTTCACAAACTGGGTTTGATGAAGAAACAATTGATTTTCAGATTTTGTAATTTCCAAACCAAGAAACTTAGTGGGGAAACCAAACTCTCTTACATCAAAACTAGATTTCAATACATTCACTGTACCTTGAATAAGGTCATAGCTATTTCCTGTTACCAATAAATCATCGACATATATTAAAATCAGGACTATTTTATCTCCTATCTTTTTCAGATATAGACAAGGTTCACGCAGATTCGGTTCAAAACCAGATTCTCGTAAAAATGTATCAATTGTGACAAACCAACACTTTGGAGCGATTGCCAGTCCATAGAGAGCTTTACGCAACTTACAAACGAATTTCTTTTTATCAATCTCTATACCATCCGGAATAGTTACATACTTGGTCCTATCAATATTTCCATACAAGAAGGCTGTCTTAACATCGAGTTGTTCTATGTGCCAATTTTTAGCGACTGATAATGAAAATATTAATTTGACTACTGAAAGAGCAGGTGTAGGAGATGCCGTTTCTTCAGACGTATAGCTTTCTGTGTCTCTACACCCTACAACAACCAGACGAGCTTTAAAACTACCGTCATCTTTTTCTGTAAATACCCACTTCACCGGAATGACTTTCATACTGGATTCTCTTTCTATTATATCCCATACTGAATGCTCTTTAATTGAGAAAAGTTCTGACTGGATAGCTGATATCCATTTACTGCTGTTTGAGCAAGTGATAGCTTCATGATAGCTCTGAGGCGTGTTACTTGTATTATAAATGTCATCTTCATGAACGAAACCAAATTTATTTAAAATACATGTATTGACACTGATTTCTGGTAGATTTATTTCTTCACTATTCTGACTACTATCGAGTTGAGAGATTTCTTCGATTTCAATTACATTGGTATTTCGAATATTTTCTAATTCAACTTCATTAGTAATTTGACTATTTTCTAGTTGAGAAATTTCTTCTATCTCTATTTCATTTAGACTATTGCCTGACGTTTGTGGTATACAAGTGCTATGATCAATTAAATTTTCAGGTGCAATTGACTGATTTTCTGAGGTGATTTCAAGTTCTTCACTAACAACTGATAAATTACTTTTGCAGGAACTATAATTGTACTTTTCATTGAACAACACATTGCATGACATGATGGTTTTATGTGTTACTGGATCATACAACATATATCCTGTATCAGTATAGCCTACCAAGTACATTGTGCTAGAACGTGGGTGCAGCTTTTTACCTTTTGGTATATTTTCAATTCTAACTTCCACTTGTGAACCAAATATCTTAATATTCTCTAGATTTGCCTGTTTACCTAATAATTTTTCATATGGGGTTAGGAAGTCAATTGCATAGTGAGGTGTGCGATTATAAAGGTAACATGCCGTTGAAAATGCAAAACCCCAAAAACTAACAGGAAAGCCTGAATCAAATAGCAATGCTCGAGCTCTTTCTTGAATGGTTCTATTAAACCTTTCAGCTGTTCCGTTATGTTCATGCTTATAAGGTTCCGCTAATTGCAATTCTATTCCAAATTTATTTAAAACTGTTTGACAAGCTTCACTAATGAACTCAGTACCATTATCGCTTCTTAGTTTACTGAATTGCCCAGGTCCAGGAAAAACTGATTGTAAAAACTGACAGCCTGAAGTGAGAAACTTATAAGTTTCTGATTTTTGTTTCATCAGATAAATTTGAGAATAGCGTGAATAATCATCAATAAGGATCAAAATATACTTTTTCTTATTGAACTGTGTTGGAGGATTGACACTAAGTATATCAGCATGTAAAATTTGACAAGGTCTACTTGCTCGTTCACGTTCTTTCAGGCAGGGTTTTCTATTCATTTTTGCTTTTGAACATATTGAGCAACTGGCAGTTGTATAATTATATGTAAGTTCTTTAACTCCTAGTACTACACTTGGTAACTTTCCCAGGTAAGAAGATGATATATGACCCATTCTACGGTGCCAAACTAAACCTTCTTCATCTAACTTTTGCAACTGACTTCGTGTAAGCTTCTTTCTTAGTCTACGAATCTTTTCTCGTTTATTTTCTATAACTGGATTAAGTGTGGTACGCTTTATTTTACAGACAGATTTTTGTGAAGATTTATTAGTAACAACTGAATTTGTATTGCTTCGTACTACATTTGTTACCGTGGATTGGTGCGGTTCTTCTGCCTCTGCAGATATCAGTACAGCCAATCTATACAGTCCATCCGACACATACAGAAGAGTCAATTTTCTTCTTAACTTTCTAGACAAGATAAATCCATTATTAGAATTCATTGTAACACTCGTTTTGAATTGAGTATTAAATGCTCGAACACTAAGAACATTTTCTCTCAGACTAGGAACATATTGAACATGTACTAACTTTAAAACATGGGAACATTTTCCAAACTGTACAAGAATTGGTAGAGTACCCTCTCCCAATGAAAAAATGTTCTCTGTTTTTGAAGCAAGATCAACAGGAATAGGCATTTCATAATCCTTATAATCAAACAGAATATTTCGTGCATTCACTACATGGTGAGATGCACCGGAATCAACAAGGAATGTTACCGAAATCACAAACTTGTTAAAATCGAACTGAAACTTACTTGATTTCAAACTTTGTAATTTCCTACAATCCTTCTTTTCATGTCCCTTCTTGTAGCAGAAGAAACATACACGGCCCTCATTTTTGCACTCGGATGCCTTATGAAACAACAGACCACATTTATTACACCTGGCCGATTTCTTTTGCTCAGGTGTCATTTTCTTCAATTTGTCTAACTGTTCTCTAGTATATTGACAGTTACTCTTATGTATTGATTTTGAAGAATTTTCAAGCTTTTCCCTTTTCTTGGGTGGTTCGCCTGAGCTTCCTTCCAATCTACTTCTGTTCTCCATCTCTGAGCTGTAATTGCTACTAGCTACATCCAGAAATGTGTTCCTTACAAACTCATAAGTCCTAGTGATCTCTGGCAGAGTAGCTATCGTTGTATAAAAGCCCATAAATGGTCGTACATGACGAACTTTATGCAGAAAATATGCAACGATAATTTTCTGGTCCAGAGGTACACCAAGCTCCTGAAATTGCTGAACAGCACTTTCAAATCTTGTGATGAAAGTCACAGGATTCATCTTGGGATGTAGCACAATTTTCCCAAAATTGTCCAGGAGTTCCACCATTTTCTGGACATCATTCTTCCCAAACATCAGCTTCAGTTTTTGAAAAGCTTCTGCTGCAGTAGCCTCATTTGAGATAAGTGCTCTCGGTCCATTTTGAAGAGTGGCTTCAAGATATTGCCTCACTTGTGCATCATACATCCTTTTGTCTTCCTGTGTGAAGTTGCAGTCTTCACCGCCTAGAGGTTGATTTAGGAAGTTGGATCTTCCTAGGGCTACCAGATCTCTTTCAACCCTTTGTTTCCAAGATCGGAAATTCACATGGCCTTTTAATTTGTCATCAAAATCTACTGACGGTACGTTGAAAGCAGGAAGTGGTACTGTTTTGGGAGTGAAAACTTCCGTGATTTCACTAGTGCTTGTTTCCACGTTTAATGATGCTTGCGCGGAGTTTGGCATAATATCCTCTTTTATTTTATCTGCCAAGACCCTAATAAATTGCGGGCTTGTGAAGATGGACATTATCTCACTCGCCATGTTTCCAATAGGTGTCTCGTTCCTTTCACCAGAAGTTCCTTGAACATTGGAGTTGAATTCCTCGTCAATGACTAACTTCTCCATTTTCTTGTGGTGTTGAGATGTGAAAAAAAAACTTTTGATCGAATTTTACAAAATGGCGTTCAAAGTGACGCTACTTGAGATTCCACTTCTCGTACTTAGCTCTGCTACCATGTAAGTATTATTACTTTTAATAACAATAATGTTCTTCAACAAAGAAACAGAACAGAGTTCAATATATGGAACTGATAAATCTTATAAGAAAAGAACACAATGAATCTTATAAGAACACAATAGACTGCTAACGGCTTGGTACGTAACTTATCTGCTCTTTGTCTAAAACAGAACTGACATACCGCCGTTAACAATCCGACAAGTAACCTCTGCGCATGAGGTGCACAATTGTCCGATTGCGAGGTTGCCATCACAACGAAGCCCTACTGCCACACTGGGCCAGTAGTTCTTACGTTAACAATAGCAACAAAAATTTTTATGGCGATTTCCATTGACACGCTCGGATCACTCGGAGCTGTCACACTGTCATATTTGACAGATATTTTCAGTTCAATTGGACAGATGCATGACAGATGAGATCGATTTCGAGTGCTCCGAGCGGGTCAATGGAAATCGCCATTAGTTTTTGAATATATTATCTAAAACCAGTTGAAACATAAGACCACAGAACACTTTTGACATCCAAACAATAACAAACCAAAAGAACCAAAGAAATTCGTCGGTTGTTCTGGTGCCTGAAAATCTACCGCTTTCTTAGGAACCAAGTTCCGTAAATAACCTATATTTCAGGAACCAACCGAACATTTCATATTTACGGAACGGAAAAGTAGTAGTTTTCCTCGTCTATGGTAGTAACCGCAACAACCAAGGTGATTTCCGTAAATCAACCAAAGTAACCAATTTTTTCAGGACCGGTAACTACTCTCGTGAGATTGTCATCTGTCAGTTGTTTAAGTTTATAGGTTAATTTTTGTTGATTATTCGTGATATCAGTTAACTTGAAGTGGAACAAATAATATCTAATCTATCTCAATTAAAGAATCCATTATCCATTATAATAGCAACAAAAATTTTTAGTTTTTGAATATATTATCTAAAACCAGTTGAAACATAAGACCACAGAACACTTTTGACATCCAAACAATAACAAACCAAAAGAACCAAAGAAATTCGTCGGTTGTTCTGGTGCCTGAAAATCTACCGCTTTCTTAGGAACCAAGTTCCGTAAATAACCTATATTTCAGGAACCAACCGAACATTTCATATTTACGGAACGGAAAAGTAGTAGTTTTCCTCGTCTATGGTAGTAACCGCAACAACCAAGGTGATTTACGGAACGTATACGTCGTATCAACTGTCAGAACTGCACGTAACCTTATGGCGATTTCCATTGACATGCTCGGGGGGTCAATTCTCGAGATCGATCGCTCGTTGAACGTATACGTTCATGAGCGAGTGAAATCGAACGTGTAGTTCGGGTCAATTCAATTCTCGAGCATATCTTCAACTACTCGTTCCAAGGAAAGCATAGACGTTCATTTCCAACGAAGAATAAACTTGGCATCGTGGAAGAATTTATTGAAGAGCGTGTGTTCTTATCGCCTAGATCTCATATAATACCTTGTTTTTGGTGTTGATATTGGCGTGGCGCTTCATCGTTGAATTTAAATTTTGAAATAGAATAAGTAAATCACGCGTAAATTTAGAATTTTAGATATGTCAAATGTTGTTTCTTTATTATTTGGAAACACAGACATAATGAATGAGGCACCACCGAAAGTGTTCAGAGATATGCACCAGTTGCAATTCTCGGGGAACGAAAACACGAGCTAATCGTTCGAAATCATCGCTCAAATGTTCGTTCGACAACGAGTGCTCTATATCACACGCTCGTCGAGATGAACGCTTGTTTTGACGGTTTCATTCATAGATTTAATAATATTAATAAACTAAAGGGGTTTATGGTTTTGATTGCTGCAAATATTCTTCAAATAAACTCTTCTCGAGAACTAATTCTTTTTTGGCGCTCTTGTTCCTCGGAACAGAGAGTGCTTATCAATTTGCCCAAATGTCTGTAATTTTCAGATTTTTGGCTGAAAATCGTTTCAAACGTGGTTCGACTCACTGATCAAGAATCCGTGGTCAAAATTGATTATGTCCGGCCGGCCGTTGACATGATAACTCTCGAACAGAATGAGCTATAATATAGGACGTACAGTTGAAATTTTTTTACTTTCAGAGATATGATTTCTCAAAGTTTGAATACTTGCTGCGGTAGTTTGACAAGAGCGCCAAAGCCCCTGTCCGCAGAGCTTTCCCACATTTTTGTACAAGTCACTGATGAATAATAATAATTCAAGGTCAAACCAATTCTGTCCTGCCGTAATCACGATGACCCTCGAACGAAATGAGTTTGAGAGTTTGAATTTGCAGGGTAGGTTTGGGGCACAAATATTTCGGTTGAGTTTGTTAATCTGAGATCTGAATCCACCCAGTAGTTTTGGTCAAGTGTTGGCCATTTTTAGTTGAAGCATTATTTCCGTTTATGTATTTCCGAAACCACTCACTCAATCTATCTGAAATTTAGCATCAAATTTTAGAATGACAACCTTTATAAGCACGCGAAGTTTTGGATGGATCGAATGACTACGTACACTAAAAAAAAATCTTACATTTGCAAGTTTTGTCTTCCCAATAACTCGAAAAATACTGATCTGATCGTATCGAAACTAGGTAGTTAGTTGCAGACTACCGAAACGAAGACTTATGCCAAATTTCATGATGATCACATTAATAGAACAAAAATAATCAACTATTGTAATAGATAGAGTGAGCCGGAGATCTTATATAGTCAGACGGTATATAGTAACTTAATGGGTCAAAAAATTAACAGTGATGTGCGTAAGGATACAGTAACAAAGCCACACAGAACAAACACAACTAGTCTCCTATCTCGCAAAAGAACCTAGGAGCATCTGAGGGATCTCCTTGCGGAAGACCTAGGAGGGTCAGTATAATCATGTCATTAGTAAGCACGCCGATGCTGATTAACTTCAATTTGAAAGAAGTAAAAAACCACTGACGCGGGTTCTATCTGCTTTGGCGCTCTTGCTAATGACATGATTACACTGCCCCCCCTAGGCCCCCCAAGGAAATCCCTCAGAAGCTCCTATAGGAGCTTGTGCGAGTTACGATAGGCAGTTGTGTTTGTTTCTGTGTAGGCTTTGTTACTGTATCTCTAGGCCAGCTTGAGCACAGCACTGTTAATTTTTGACCCAACAGTGAACCATAATCTAACAAGATCTCCGGCTCGCACTATCCACTGAGCATGAAATACTCATCATTCAATTCACATTGGTCAATGTGAATCATCCGCGCCAAAGAGAACTGACTTCACGTCAGTGCTTTTTTATATTTCAATTATAAACGCTATTGAACATTATTGTTAAATAACATATTCTGTTATTTGCCAGAATATGTTTCACGTAAAAGGACTGTCAGACATTCTTGAGTGAAAATATCGAAAACGTGAAACAATTTACATACTACTTTTATTTTCTTGTCATCTAATATTGAGATTACTAGAAATTATTCAATTAATATTATAGTATGGTCTAAAAAATAAAGGTAATTCCTAGACAATACATCTTTTTTCTTCATCAAAATTTATTATTTGACAAATTAACAGTTAACATCGGTTAAATATTATCTTAGTATAGGTATACATATAAGCACTGCACACTACATTTATACATATTTTTGATTGAAAGATTTCAAGTGAGGGTTGAGATTCTCTATAGACAATAAACAATGGTCATGAGCACTTTGTCAATTCAAATATTTTTTTGTACCTTCCCTCTCCATTTTTAAAATATTTTTTTTCCAATGCATTAATCTAATTGATGTTCTGATTCTGAACATGCATAATATTATTTCATAAGAAAATTAAGCAGCAATATCGTGATAATTTTATTTATTGCAATCTGTAAGATTATTGAGTATAAGTATGTTTCCTATGGGAAAAAAAAAGATTGTGGATTAAAAGTCCATTTTAGCCTTATGGGCCAACTCAACTAACACATTACTTGGATGAAGTAAGTTCGCCTGAGATAGGCATTCAATCCAATCTGCAATCAGAAGGCCTAAAGGCAATGTTGGATATTCCTGCTTAAATCGAGGCAATATATCCAGCTATTGCTGGATTGGTGTGGAAAAGAAGGATTCATGGGCGCCTAATATGAATTGGGCAGGAACATCAAAATTCATTGACGTATAGTCAGATGGTAATCATTTATCTTATGGTCAATTTTTGAATCATCTTTAGATGGCTAAAATTTTCATAATAAAGGCATGCACCCTCGTTGTTTGATTCAGAGGTGTAATGGGGTCCTGAAGATGCTCTTCAGGTGCTGTATTACACACAGTAATATTCCTGGAACTGACCCAGATATAGGTTATGAACTTATTGATTATGGAATATATGCTGTTGGAAATAAAAATGAAGTGATTGGAGCCATGGTCTGAATATCATGCGAACCCTGGAAAAAATTACATTATTGGTAACTATACAAAATATAAAGCAAGGATCTCTTTTATATACCTCCACTCATTGTTTGCACACGGGGTTACATTTAATTATTCGTTATATCCTTCCATATTGAGTCCTGTCTGGTGAAATTAATTAGATGAGGAAGCGAGACTTATTTCTCTGTCCATGTTTGACCACAAGAAACAATTGATATTCAAAAGAAAAATAGAATGTTATTCACAGCAAATGCAAATCTGATTTTACGAATCTTTCAAATTGCTCCCTAATCAAAACATATTACCCTAACCTTAGATAAGTTGATCAAGATGCAAGATCATAAACATTAGATTTCTATGATTAGCACATTCTTCGATGAATTTTGCCACGATGCCAAGTTTATATTCGTCGTTCGAAATGAGCGTACACTTTCGATGGAGCGAGTAGTTGAAGATTTGCTCGAGAATTGACTCAAAACGAACTATACGTTCGATTGCACTCGTTTATGAGCGTATTCGCTCAACGAACGATCGATCCATAGAATTATTTAAATATGAATAGACCATTTCCAGTCAGCTGTTTTTGACAACATCAAAACACGTGCTGAGGGGCAACCATACTTCATTTTCCCTTTGCCAAGTATAGAAAATGCACATATAAGTTGTGCTGTAAAGGCTTTTATGTGATTTTTGTTGATTATTTCTGGAAGAATGTCTCTTAGGGATATTATGAATCACTCAGCAGTGATGGGAATGAGCGCTATCTACAAAAATGGCAGTTATTGATGCTATTGACCCGTACACCATGAAAGACTGCGATCTCTCAAAAAACGTCTACAAGCCTACAAAGTACAAATTTAATGAATCTGGTATTGTGCAGGAGGGTTTGGCTGAACTGATCAATCTGGTGCTTTTGTTGCTTTGGGAAAGGTAAGATTAATACCACTAGTTTTCAAAATGAAGTGTAACAGAGCATTATTGTTGTATTCCATCAGAACAATACATATTTGCAGTGATTCATTATTAATTTTGTTTTAGGAGAAACAATCCCTGAAACTTCTAGTAAAACCAATGAATTTATGCTTAGTTGTTTTCGAAAACAATAACATCTGTGCCCATTGCGTCTGTATGGCTGGTTTGAGTACGGTATGCAGCCACATAGCAGCTATATTATTCTACCTGGTGTTTCGTCCCTAAGATGTACTGTCCCTTCTATATATAAAATGTCGACATGTTGAAAATCAAGGATATATATATGAAAAACACTGACACAGGCAACGGAATTGACCGATAAATAATTACACGATATGCAGCAATTGCTCGTTCAATAGAGCCATTTGTTCTGCTGGCTACTCTTCTATAACTTACAAAGAAGATGCATTGAAAGTTTCCTACAAACAAATACCAGAAGCTTGCGAAGCCATTGAAATTCACAATGATATTGTTGCAAATGACCAATTGGTGAATAGCTTATATGATCCAATTACAGATGTGGAAGAATCTCCTCTTCAAAATTTGAAGGATCAAATTGAAAAAACATCGAGAAGCTTCCATTAACACTCCTAAAAAGTAATTGCTATCCACGAAAGATGGTACGGATACCTTGAGGGGTGAATTTATCATTCAAATGTAATTTATTATCAATTAAGGTATTTATTAATTGTAAATGTCTGAAAATTTAATAACAATTATTACTGTTTCAATCTTGTTTTCTTTATTTTATATTGAATGTCTGATAATTAGTTGTGAAACACCTTTCCATTGGGTCATCTTCCGTATTTGTGGCCACGTTACTACTTGATGTATCACATCTTAACACTCTTATAACCAAGGATTTGGGTTGGAATCCAATCAAGATCGTTTTCATCCTGTAATATGGAAGATTCGCCTTCAAATATAAAACAAATTTGAGCTTCTTTCCAGACAACTTTCCTCTTTTCAAGCTTCCTATTCACCATTCCCATGGAAGACTTGACAATCGATTTACATCATCTTCTCTATTTTTTAACTCCGCCGGAATTCTAAAAAATGTAGCCTGGTACCTTTCTGCTCACATAGAGCAGCCCACAAGTCAACAAATCGAAGGCATCTTATCAAAAACTTGCAATAAAATGAGTATAAACTCCATGTAAACAAATAGCGACTAACGTTTATGTGCCCCTCAAGGAATCTAACTGACAGCTGTGACGTCACTTGGAAATGGTCTATTGGGCAAGAAGGAGGAATATAAAAATTCTTTAAATTGTTATGCTACAGCTTTTATAATGTGGAATAATAAAACATTGGGAAACAATTCCCAATGAAGGATGGAAATACATTGCTTATCCAACATATTGAATATTCAGCATTGAATTAAGGCATACCAAAAAGGATGTTAAGTAGGTACAAAACCTGCAGGTTGAATTTAATGCCTTACTACCTCAAGTATTATTTGAGTTGGCCAGAGCTTGAAATGGAGTTTTAATAAGGAAACATTATTATGTAATAAAGTCGCAGGACCGCGTTCGTTAAACAAAATCATCCAGATATTGCTGGTAAATTTCCTTATGAAATATTATGTATGTGCAGAACGAGAACATATATTCGATTAAAGCGTTTAACATGAAATAATTCAGACAGAAGTAATTTCAGAAAATATGTAGGTACCTATTAATGAAGTGTGTCCTTATATTATTATGTTATATTTAACCGATATTAGCTGTTTGTTATAATTAATTTGAAATAAATTTTAATGAAAAATAAAGATGTATATTGACTTATATAGTATTTTATGTATATTATTTCTTTATCAAAATGTTTCTATTATGGAACCATATAACGATCTTGTTACTATTATTTGATGAATTTGTTTCTGAGAAAATATTTCTTTTTTCAATTATTTACTTGTTGTATTCAATGAGTAAGGGCCGATATATTCACTGTAAACTTTCAAGTAGCCTTACCGAAAGGAAAGTATTCTATAATTGTTTATTCATCTCTCTGTTATACGAAGTGATCTGCAAATCTATGGAAGATCTGTGAAATATGAATAGATTTTATTACTTTAAAGGGTGTCGGTTAATTTAACGAGCACATAGTTAACAAATACTTTACGGAGAGGTTGAATAAATCGGCCCTAAAGAATGTGGGATGTCATCGTTTTGAAATCATTATACAATGGAAAAAATACTAAAACAAAGTGCAGATATATTTATTTCATTACTTCATGTATTCTTAAAATAATTCATCACTATATTTCTTTCCTCTACTAATTCAGGATTCATGCCATTCTTGCCATAGCTCCTCCCACGTTGTTTTCATTGCCAATAGCATTTATTCCATAATCTAGAAGATCATCACCTATGTCTGGGTCAGGCATAAAATGTTCGATACATATGTTGTGAAGCATAACGCATGCACTTATTAATTTTACTGCCTTTTCTGGTGTGTAATGTAACACCCTATGTTCCAATAAGCACCTGAAGGGCATCTCAGTAGACCATTACACCTATCAATCAAAGGAGTGTGCTTTAGGTGTTGATTTAATTCGAATTGATGTGTACCTGGTTCTGGTTTACCATCAGAATGAAAATCCAGGTTCTCAGTGGATATCCAGAGTCACCTGAAATACAATTCTGAAAAAAGTAAACAAAATAAACACTTTGCACTGAAGATTTTCATAAATGGAGGGTTTATATCAGGTGGAACAGATACTTTCCACTCGATGCTGTTTAGCAAAACACGTGTTGTGGTTCTATAGACCCTCCTTTCCTGATATTCTTCAGTGCAAGTGTTTTTTCTTTACTCTAGTAATGGACTTTCATTGATTATAAGCTGCTTCTTTATTATATAATTTATATATACAGTTTACCCAGTAAGTAGAAAGATCTTCTTGTTCTCAAATAAGGATTACAAAGGGCATCTTGGCATCTAGATTGATTCTAAATGAATGAATCATGAGTTGCTCCTGGAAAACATGCATTCACGTCCATTATCCTGAAATTACTGCTGCATATCCTAAAAAAGTAAATACATATATATATAAAATGAACAATATCACATAGGATAGAAATTATTACCAGTTGTACACTCAATGAGTGGTATTTTTTTCTGTTAACATACAGATATTCTCCACTATCTCCAGAAGGGGGTAAAATGCCTACATTACGACAATCGATTACAGCAGGAAACCCAAATTTCCGAGTGAAACTGTAAAATATAAAAATGATCTTATGATGAAGAAGTTGAGCCTATGAAAATAGTATAGTGCCATTATACGAGACTTTCAATTAAAAATTTCAGTAAAAGTTCACTTCACCTATCATTTTGTCTTGGAAAGGGATGTAGTGAATGATTTATATTTAGAGGTACTCAAAGGACTTATCAAATGATTCAGTTCCTATGTTAATGATAAAAAATAATATAAACACCTAATATCACTTCTGAGAAAAACAGTCTCACCTTTGTTTCCTTATATCCAAATCATGAAGTCTTCTAGGAGGAATGATAAACGGATTCATCTTTTCTATCAAATCACGAACCAATTCATTGTTTAAACGTTTAAACGAAATAAACGCATAAACATATCATCTGATAAATGGGTTTGACTAAATTGCTCATTACAATGCCTCTCGCTACATTCTTGTACTAACATTTTCAGCCACAATATTAATTATATATTATTCATATTATCCCACAAAAGAACCTCCGAAGTTCATTTTAATTTAAACAATTCATATCTTAAATCTGAATATGTTGTCTATGATCAGCAGTGGGACTCTGTACTCTGTAACTTGCATTCCAAAGCGAAAGCATAGCGCCGAAACCCTGACGCTTTTGCTTTGCTTCCGAATACATGTTCGGTGCTACCCACAGAACACACGGTGCTACCGATCTAATCCGAATCGTGATAGGGAGTACAAAACTGTATATAGCAATCGGCTACATCCGCTTATGCTTTTGCTTTGTTGTTACAGAGTCCCACTGCTGAATGGAATAACATTTGACAGTTGAGCAGCGATGTTTTCGTACGAACGAGTAGCTCATGTATTCGCTCATTATTCGTTCCCCGAGAATAGCATTTTCCAGAAATCTACGCTCATGACGTCACGAACGTATACGTTCGACGAGCGAATGGTCTCGAGAATTGACCCCCGGATCACTCGGAGCTGTCACACTGACATATTTGACAGATATTTTCGGTTCAATTGGACAGATGCATGAGCATGACAGATGAGATCGATTTCGAGTGCTCAGGGGGTCTATTCTCGACCATTCGCAATTTGCACAATCGTTCGCATCTGCCACCTTTGCGAGTGATATGGGTCTGTTGGTATTCTTGACCGTGCGCACAGCGTGCGAACGTTCGTATATTACAACGAGTGGTGTTGGGTACTCGCAAAGGTTTGCGACGGCTGCAACCATAGAATTGATCAAAATTCGGTAATTCTATGGCCATTTCTAAATTTGAAATCTAGTTTGATGTTTGATTTGTTGTTGTTGACTTGTTGATGTGTTGATGTGTGAGAAGAAGGGTGAACAATTTATAAATGGACGATTTGCTATACTTAGCCAATTTGGAATCACTGGAAATCGCTGAACAACCGAGTGAAAATGGATATTGGGAGGAATTAATTTATGTCGGTGTTGCAATCCTCCGTATCGAGGTCAATAGAAGAAGTGAGCATTGCTCTGAATGAACCCCAAGTTTTCAATAGATGGGTTCATTTTCCAAGAAATATTGAAGAACTCAATATAGTAAGAATGGGGTATGTATTCATTTAAATTCCAAATATTTTTGTGATAACCATGATTGTTTGTCTGAGTAACTAATGATAATAATCTTTCAGATTCTATGAAAAATTTAATTTTCCTGGAGTTGTTGGCTGTGTAGATTTTACACATGTAGCCATTTTTCCACCGAAGATGACCAAAGCCCAGAGCATGTTTATGTAAATCGAAAAGGATATCATTCGATCAATGTCCAACTGGTTAGTACAGACTTGAAAAACTCAATACTCTACATTTTGACTTTCATTATTATTAGTTTTAGATATGTGATAGTACGCTGAGGATAACAAATGTGAATGCCCGATACCCAGGGAGCACACATGATGCATTCATTTCGGTCAATTCCAATATTTTAAATGTACTCACAAACTTACATGACAGAGGACATAGAAATTACTATCTTTTGGGTAAAAAAATATTCATCGGATTGAAATTCTTTATATATTTAATACATTCTTTTCTATTAGGTGATTCCGGATATCCTCTTAGAACGTGGCTTTCGACACCACTGGAAGCTAAACCTATCAGGAATACCCCTGAATTTAACTAAAATATGGCGCATAAGATAACTAGAGGTTTAATTGAGAGATGCAATGGCATTCTTAAGATGAGATTTAGGTGTCTCCTCAAGCATCGATCATTACATTATAACCTGCTGTAGCATGTAGAATAATTAATGCCTGTGTTGTTATTCATAATATGTGCATCGAATATAATACTCCAATGCCAGAGGTGGAGGACGGTATGGAGTTGGGAATAATTTTTACCGAAAATTATGATAATAACGTCCAAAATGCAGTAGCTGGAGTGAATCTCGGACTTGCTGCAGGAAGAAGTGTTAGAACTAACTTAATTAATACCATTTATAGGAATACCTAGACTGAATTGCTATGAGCTATGATCTCATTTAAATTCACATATCTAAATATTTTAATATGAATAAAACTCAAAATAATTAAATGTCTTTCTTTCCCTGCCCATTGTTTTGATTTTGAGAGTAGACAAAAATGTAATCAGTATAATTATGATGATGACTCAAGGTCAGAGCTATATTAGCTGACAGATGTAAGAAAATAGATATTAGCATTCGTGAAATTACCTATTGAATTAATTTTTTTGAAAAAACTTTCTTGTGTTTCTGCTAATAATAGAAATTGTAATCATTAAAGGATACTATGAGAGGTATATTCATTATTAAATGGAGATTTTCGTTAAGTGTCTGATGAAGAAGTCTAATATACACTCTGAAACATTACGATATAATTATTCTTTCATCGTTGATGTTGTTTCGTTATTGTTTGTTGAGCAACTTTGATCGATTGATTGTTTCTGACAAATCTGTGTTTTTTATGCAGAAGCGAAATAATACATTTTTTATTTCATAGATATTTTTCAGAGTTTGGGAGAGAAAACCCAGAAAGAAACCATTTAATAATAGAAATTGTCTTTGTTCACTTGGAATAACTTTATTAACTATCATTATTATTATTTAGGATCGACTAAGCATTTCAAGTTTGTTCCGATAGTAATCAGCCTTCAACTGTTTTTTTGCTGTAAAGTTATTCTAAATGTCTCTGCTGTTTATTGATTAGTGATTTTCTTGGTGACTTTGGAAATTTTGCCTTTGTAGCACTATTGCTACACGAAGTCGACCACCTCCACAACTATTCAGCATGTTGGTTATTTCACACCAGAGTGTTTGAGCATCCTTCATAGTGAAATTGTTGGAAAATTTTCTCCATAATAACAAATTATAATCTCACAATACCAAACTAATAGCACACAACAACGAACCAAATACAAAAACCTAGCTAGCCGAACATTCAAAACTCGCGCTAGGACTGTCAACTGTTAAATTTAAGACCCTTTTGAACTACCATTCCCATTATTTGCAATGTTGCCAGGTATATTTGCAGCTGCGAATGATACCGTTCGCATGGGATTGCGAAGGGTTGTCAAGAATACCATTTTTCGAACGTATGCGCAAATCGACCATTCGCAGCCATGCGTATGCGTGTAGTTGCGAATGATGTCGAGAATAGACCCCCCGAGCGTGTCAATGGAAATCGCCATTAAGCCAGGGGGTCTATTCTCGACATCATTCGCAACTACACGCATACGCATGGCTGCGAATGGTCGATTTGCGCATACGTTCGAAAAATGGTATTCTTGACAACCCTTCGCAATCCCATGCGAACGGTATCATTCGCAGCTGCAAATATACCTGGCAACATTGCAAATAATGGGAATGGTAGTTCAAAAGGGTCTTAAATTTAACAGTTGACAGTCCTAGCGCGAGTTTTGAATGTTCGGCTAGCTAGGTTTTTGTATTTGGTTCGTTGTTGTGTGCTATTAGTTTGGTATTGTGAGATTATAATTTGTTATTATGGAGAAAATTTTCCAACAATTTCACTATGAAGGATGCTCAAACACTCTGGTGTGAAATAACCAACATGCTGAATAGTTGTGGAGGTGGTCGACTTCGTGTAGCAATAGTGCTACAAAGGCAAAATTTCCAAAGTCACCAAGAAAATCACTAATCAATAAACAGCAGAGACATTTAGAATAACTTTACAGCAAAAAAACAGTTGAAGGCTGATTACTATCGGAACAAACTTGAAATGCTTAGTCGATCCTAAATAATAATAATGATAGTTAATAAAGTTATTCCAAGTGAACAAAGACAATTTCTATTATTAAATGGTTTCTTTCTGGGTTTTCTCTCCCAAACTCTGAAAAATATCTATGAAATAAAAAATGTATTATTTCGCTTCTGCATAAAAAACACAGATTTGTCAGAAACAATCAATCGATCAAAGTTGCTCAACAAACAATAACGAAACAACATCAACGATGAAAGAATAATTATATCGTAATGTTTCAGAGTGTATATTAGACTTCTTCATCAGACACTTAACGAAAATCTCCATTTAATAATGAATATACCTCTCATAGTATCCTTTAATGATTACAATTTCTATTATTAGCAGAAACACAAGAAAGTTTTTTCAAAAAAATTAATTCAATAGGTAATTTCACGAATGCTAATATCTATTTTCTTACATCTGTCAGCTAATATAGCTCTGACCTTGAGTCATCGTCATAATTATACTGATTACATTTTTGTCTACTCTCAAAATCAAAACAATGGGCAGGGAAAGAAAGACATTTAATTATTTTGAGTTTTATTCATATTAAAATATTTAGATATGTGAATTTAAATGAGATCATAGCTCATAGCAATTCAGTCTAGGTATTCCTATAAATGGTATTAATTAAGTTAGTTCTAACACTTCTTCCTGCAGCAAGTCCGAGATTCACTCCAGCTACTGCATTTTGGACGTTATTATCATAATTTTCGGTAAAAATTATTCCCAACTCCATACCGTCCTCCACCTCTGGCATTGGAGTATTATATTCGATGCACATATTATGAATAACAACACAGGCATTAATTATTCTACATGCTACAGCAGGTTATAATGTAATGATCGATGCTTGAGGAGACACCTAAATCTCATCTTAAGAATGCCATTGCATCTCTCAATTAAACCTCTAGTTTTCTTATGCGCCATATTTTAGTTAAATTCAGGGGTATTCCTGATAGGTTTAGCTTCCAGTGGTGTCGAAAGCCACGTTCTAAGAGGATATCCGGAATCACCTAATAGAAAAGAATGTATTAAATATATAAAGAATTTCAATCCGATGAATATTTTTTTACCCAAAAGATAGTAATTTCTATGTCCTCTGTCATGTAAGTTTGTGAGTACATTTAAAATATTGGAATTGACCGAAATGAATGCATCATGTGTGCTCCCTGGGTATCGGGCATTCACATTTGTTATCCTCAGCGTACTATCACATATCTAAAACTAATAATAATGAAAGTCAAAATGTAGAGTATTGAGTTTTTCAAGTCTGTACTAACCAGTTGGACATTGATCGAATGATATCCTTTTCGATTTACATAAACATGCTCTGGGCTTTGGTCATCTTCGGTGGAAAAATGGCTACATGTGTAAAATCTACACAGCCAACAACTCCAGGAAAATTAAATTTTTCATAGAATCTGAAAGATTATTATCATTAGTTACTCAGACAAACAATCATGGTTATCACAAAAATATTTGGAATTTAAATGAATACATACCCCATTCTTACTATATTGAGTTCTTCAATATTTCTTGGAAAATGAACCCATCTATTGAAAACTTGGGGTTCATTCAGAGCAATGCTCACTTCTTCTATTGACCTCGATACGGAGGATTGCAACACCGACATAAATTAATTCCTCCCAATATCCATTTTCACTCGGTTGTTCAGCGATTTCCAGTGATTCCAAATTGGCTAAGTATAGCAAATCATCCATTTATAAATTGTTCACCCTTCTTCTCACACATCAACACATCAACAAGTCAACAACAACAAATCAAACTAGATTTCAAATTTAGAAATGGCCATAGAATTACCGAAATTTGATCAATTCTATGGTTGCAGCCGTCGCAAACCTTCTGCGAGTACCCAACACCACTCGTTGTAATATACGAACGTTCGCACGCTGTGCGCACGGTCAAGAATACCAACAGACCCATATCACTCGCAAAGGTGGCAGATGCGAACGATTGTGCAAATTGCGAATGGTCGAGAATAGACCCCCAGCAGTGGGACTCTGTAACAACAAAGCAAAAGCATAAGCGGATGTAGCCGATTGCTATATACAGTTTTGTACTCCCTATCACGATTCGGATTAGATCGGTAGCACCGTGTGTTCTGTGGGTAGCACCGAACATGTATTCGGAAGCAAAGCAAAAGCGTCAGGGTTTCGGCGCTATGCTTTCGCTTTGGAATGCAAGTTACAGAGTCCCACTGCAGGTAGCACTTCTTATATTTTATGTTCTGTGGTCAGAAGTGTCAGAACTGCACGTCGTAACCTATACGCCACAGAATACAAATATTTATGCAAACAAAACTTGTCTGTGACCCTTATCTATAATGATAGAATGAGACAGTTATATATATAGAGTTATTAGAAAGAATAAAAACAAAAACAATTGGAAATTAAAATTGTGCTTGTACAATGTACAATTCTGTTGTCATTTATGTAGCCAAGGTGAACTTCTCGTAATTGTTAAGCATAAAAATAAATTGTTGTGCAACAATTTGACATCACAACGTCATTAAATAAATACAGGTAAGTAATCAAACTGTGTTTTGTTATTATTTTCTTCAAAAATGCGATCACAGCTTCAGGTATTAGAAAGTTGGGAAATAAGGTTATACATTCTTTATTGTGTTTGCGGAAATTTGAAGGTAATTATCTAGAACATTCCATAACTGGAAAATTGGGTAATTATGTGCTTTAGGCAACATTGCTCTATTTCGCTAAAAAAATCACCACTTACTAATTTCGAGGTATAGATTACGAATCCTAAGTTTCAAAGCCCGCTCATTATTACTCACTGAGTGAAGTTAGCATGTAAAGTTGGCCTGTAAAATTTCCGGAAATTGTCGAACTACCATAGGCGTCCGTCAAGAATATAAGTACCGGATTAGGAGATGTTTGATTACTTTTATACCTCACCTGACAGAGATACCTATTTCGAATCATTATTCATTCAGGTTTAACACAGCATATTACGAAATTTTTAATAAGGAGGTACAGATTGAAATGAAATGTTATACTACCACAATGTCACGTAATAAAAATTGGTTCAAGCACTGACGTGAAGTCAGAAGCTTTTGCGCGTATGTTCTATTGTCCATTCTTCTGTATTGGACACCCTTAATCGAATTTACCATGGTTAATTATGTTGTCCATTCTCCTATATTGGACACTCTTATTTCGAATTTACCAAGGTAAATTCGAATTAAGTGTCCAATACAGGAGAATGGACAACATAATTAACCATGGTAAATTCGATTAAGGGTGTCCAATACAGAAGAATGGACAATAGAACATACGCGCAAAAGCTTCTGACTTCACGTCAGTGCTTGAACCAATTTTTTTTTTCGTGATTTTTTTTAAATTTTCTAGGGGTGCGGTTCTTAAATTTTTTTTTTTTCGTCATTTTTTTCAAATTTTCTAGGGGTACGGTTCTTACAAAATTTTAAACACGTCTTTATGCTGATTTTCTACTACTAGTTACCAAGCTTCAATTCAATCGAATCTTTATTTTTTTAGTTATCAAGGAAATAATATTCCAGGTGGATATAACTCGGAAACCGTTAAACCGATTATGCCCAAAAACAAACTCAACTCTCCTTTTCGGATACGCAACCTACCCTGAAAATTACATGTCCCTATCTTCTTTGGTTCGAAAGTTATCGAGGCAACGGTCACCCATTTACTGAACTCACACAAGAATGCTCGAATCTCCAACAATATTCAACCGATTGTGTTAAAACTTGAAACTTGGCAGTAGAGTTAGGTTATGAACGCTCTTGCAAAATTTCAGCAATTTCGAACGGATAGTTACTGATATATAGAATTTTTTTTTTTATTTTCAATGGTTTATTAAAAATTTTCTACAAATGCTATCCTCACCAAATTTTGCAAACATTTTTGCGTTGGCATTCTACAACTAATAACTAAGTTTGAATTCAATCGGTTTAGTATTTTTCGAGTAAATGAGGAAAAAAAAACACCAAATTTCAGAAAATTTCAGATGGATATAACTCTAAAACCGTTTGGCCGATTATGCTCATAAACAAACTCAAATGTCGCATTCAGATACACAACCTAACCTGAAATTTTCAAGCCGCTATCTCTTTCCGTTCTCAGGTTATCGTGACAACAAAAATATTTTTTAATAATTTTTTAAAAATTTTCTAGCCTCACGATTCGCCCAAAATTTCACAAACGTGCTTAGGTTCATATTCTACAACTACTCACCAAGTTTCAATTCGATCGGATTTATATTGGTTGAAAACAAAATTATTACTCGAAACCACTGGGTCGATTATGCCCATTAACGAACTTGTCCGTCGTATTGTGATGCGCCATCCACCCTGAAAATTTCAAGTCGCTAGCTCTTTTCGTTCTCAAATTATCGTGGCAACGGACGGCCGGACGGCCGGACGGACAGAATCAAATTTGACCTCGAATTCTTCATTGGGGAGTCGAACTGAATCGTTTGAGACCAATTTCGTCAAAAAATTCGAAAGTTACAGACATTTGGGCAAAACTATAACGCGATGTTCCCCAGAACATACGCGCAAAAGTATCAGTCAGGGAAGTAAACCTTCATTGACTATAACTTTCGAACGGTACTCTTATCATTTTTATACATTGGTGAATTTCAACCCTATAGTGGTTTTTTACTCCTATAAGGTTGTTATCGTTATTTGTTCAAAATATAAATAGGCGGAAAATATCTGCATTAATAATGGCATTCGAACGAACCTAGTGTAGTTTTCTTGCGTCGGGGATAACAGGGTGAATTTCACCCTTTAGTGGTTTTTTACTCCAATAGGGTTATCCTAATTTGTTCAGAATAAAAATAGGCGGAAAAAATCTGCACTGGTGATAGCTTTCGAACGAGCATAGTGTAGTTCTCTTACGTCGGGGATAACAAGGTGAATTTCACCCTTTAGTGGTTTTTTACTCCAATAGGGTTGTTATCGTAATTTGTTCAAAATATAAATAGGCGGAAAAAATTTGCATTGATAGTAGCTTTCGAGCAAGCCTAGTGTCGTTTTCTTACGTAGGGGATAACAGGCTGAATTTCAACCCTATAGTGGTTTTTAACTCCTATAGGGTTGTTATCGTAACTTGTTCAAAATATAAATAGGCCGAAAAATCTGCATTGATAGTAGCTTTCGAACGAGCCTAGTGTAGTTTTCTTACGTCGGGGATAACAGGGTGAATTTCAACCTTTAGTGGTTTTTTACTCCTATACGGTTGTTATCGTAATTTGTTCAAAATATAAATAGGCGGAAAATATCTGCATTAATAATGGCATTCGAACGAACCTAGTGTAGTTTTCTTGCGTCGGGGATAACAGGGTGAATTTCACCCTTTAGTGGTTTTTTACTCCAATAGGGTTATCCTAATTTGTTCAGAATAAAAATAGGCGGAAAAAATCTGCACTGGTGATAGCTTTCGAACGAGCATAGTGTAGTTCTCTTACGTCGGGGATAACAAGGTGAATTTCACCCTTTAGTGGTTTTTTACTCCAATAGGGTTGTTATCGTAATTTGTTCAAAATATAAATAGGCGGAAAAAATTTGCATTGATAGTAGCTTTCGAGCAAGCCTACTGTCGTTTTCTTACGTAGGGGATAACAGGCTGAATTTCAACCCTATAGTGGTTTTTAACTCCTATAGGGTTGTTATCGTAACTTGTTCAAAATATAAATAGGCCGAAAAATCTGCATTGATAGTAGCTTTCGAACGAGCCTAGTGTAGTTTTCTTACGTCGGGGATAACAGGGTGAATTTCAACCTTTAGTGGTTTTTTACTCCTATACGGTTGTTATCGTAATTTGTTCAAAATATAAATAGACGGAAAAAATCTGCATTGATAGTAGCTTTCGAGCGAGCCTAGTGTCATTTTCTTACGTAGGGAATAACAGGGTGAATTTCACCCTTAGGGGTTTTTTACTCCTATAGGGTTGTTATCGTAATTTGTTCAAAATATAAATAGGCGGAAAAAATCTGCATTGAAAGTAGCTTTCGAACGAGCCAGGTGTAGTTTTCTTACGTCGGGGATAACAGGGTGAATTTCACCCTTTAGTGGTTTTTTACTCCTATAGGGTTGTTATCGTAATTTGTTCAAAATATAAATAGGCGGAAAAAACTGCATTGAAAGTAGCTTTCGAAAGAGCCTAGTGTCGTTTTCTTACGTCGGGGATAACAGGGTGAATTTCACCCTTAAGTGGTTTTTTACTCCTATAGGGTTGTTATCTTAATTTGTTCAAATTATAAATAGGCGGAAAAAATCTTCATTGATAGTAGCTTTCGAACGAGCCTAGTGTAGTTTTCTTACGTCGTTGATAACAGGGTGAATTTCACCCTTTAGTGTTTTTTTACTCCTTTAGGGTTGTTATCGTAATTTGATCAAAATATAAATAGGCGGAAAAAATCTGCATTGATAGTAGCTTTCGAGCAAGCCTAGTGTCGTTTTCTTACGTAGGGGATAACAGGGTGAATTTCAACCCTATAGTGGTTTTTTACTCCTATAGGGTTGTTATCGTAATTTGTTCAAAATATAAATAAGCGGAAAAAACTTGCATTGATAGTAGCTCTCGAGCGAGCCTAGTGTCGTTTTCTTACGTAGGGGATAACAGGGTGAATTTCACCCTTTAGAGGTTTTTTACTCCTATAGGGTTGTTATCGTAATTTGTTCAAAATATAAATAGGCGGAAAAAAATCTGCATTGAAAATAGCTTTCGAAAGAGCCTAGTGTAGTTTACTTACGTCGGGGATAACAGGGTGAATTTCACCCTTTAGTGGTTTTTTACTCCTATAGGGTTGTTATCGTAATTTGTTCAAAATATAGATTGGCGGAAAAAATCTGCATTGATAGTAGCTCTTGAACGAGCCTAGTGTAGTTTTCTTACGTCGGGGATAACAGGGTGAATTTCACCCTTTAGTGGTTTTTTACTCCTATAGGGTTGTTATCGTAATTTGTTCAAAGTATAGATAGGCGGAAAAAATCTGCATTGAAAGTAGCTTTCGAACTAGCCTAGGGTTGTTTCTTACGTCGGGGATAACAGGGTGAATTTCACCCTTAAGTGGTTTTTCACTCCTATAGGGTTGTTATCGTAATTTGTTCAAATTATAAATAGGCGGAAAAAATCTGCATTGATAGTAGCTTTCGAACGAGCCTAGTGTAGTTTTCTTACGTCGGGGATAACAGGGTGAATTTCACCCTTTAGTGGTTTTTTACTCCTATAGGCTTGTTATCGTAATTTGTTCAAAATATAAATAGGCGTAAAAAATCTGCATTGATAGTAGCTTTCGAGCGAGCCTAGTGTCGTTTTCTTACGTATGGGATAAAAGGGTGAATTTCAACCATATAGTGGTTTTTTACTCCTATAGGGTTGTTATCGTAATTTGTTCAAAATATAAATAGGCGGAAAAAATCTGCATTGAAAGTAGCTTTCGAACGAGCCTAGTGTAGTTTTCTTACGTCGGGGATAACAGGGTGAATTTCACCCTTTAGTGGTTTTTTACTCCTATAGGGTTGTTATCGTAATTTGTTCAAAATATAGATAGGCGGAAAAAATCTGCATTGATAGTAGCTCTCGAACGAGCCTAGTGTAGTTGTCTTACGTCGGGGATAACAGGGTGAATTTCACCCTTTAGTGGTTTTTAACTCCTATAGGGTTGTTATCGTAATTTGTTCAAAATATAAATAGGTGAAAAAAATCTGCATTGATAGTAGCTTTCGAACGAGCCTAGTGTAGTTTTCTTACGTCGGGGATAACAGGGTGAATTTCACCCTTTAGTGGTTTTTTACTCCTATAGGGTTGCTATCGTAATTTGTTCAAAATATAAATAGGCGGAAAAAATCTGCATTGATAGTAGCTCTCGAGCGAGCCTAGTGTCGTTTTCTTACGTAGGGGATAACAGGGTGAATTTCACCCTTTAGAGGTTTTTTACTCCTATAGGGTTGTTATCGTAATTTGTTCAAAATATAAATAGGCGGAAAAAATCTGCATTGATAGCAGCTTTCGAACGAGCCTAGTGTAGTTTTCTTACGTCGGGGATAAAAGCGTGAATTTCACCTTTTAGAGGTTTTTTACTCCTATAGGGTTGTTATCGTAATTGGTTCAAAATATAAATAGGCGGAAAAAATCTGCATTGAAAGTAGCTTTCGAACGAGCCTAGTGTAGTTCTCTTACGTCGGGGATACCAGGGTGAATTTCACCCTTTAGTGGTTTTTTACGTCTATACGGTTGTTATCGTAATTTGTTCAAAATATAAATAGACGGAAAAAATCTGCATTGATAGTAGCTTTCGAGCGAGCCTAGTGTCGTTTTCTTACTTAGGGGATAACAGGGTGAATTTCACCCTTTAGAGGTTTTTTACTCCTATAGGGTTGTTATCGTAATTTGTTCAAAATATAAATAGGCGGAAAAAATCTGCATTGAAAGTAGCTTTCGAACGAGCCTAGTGTAGTTTTCTTACGTCGGGGATAACAGGGTGAATTTCACCCTTTAGTGGTTTTTTACTCCTATAGGGTTGTTATCGTAATTTGTTCAAAATATAAATAGGCGGAAAAAATCTGCATTGATAGTAGCTTTCGAGCGAGCCTAGTGTCGTTTTCTTACGTATGGGATAAAAGGGTGAATTTCAACCATATAGTGGGTTTTTACTTCTATAGGGTTGTTTTCTTAATTTGTTCAAATTATAAATAGGCGGAAAAAATCTGCATTGATAGTAGCTTTCGAGCGAGCCTAGTGTCGTTTTCTTACGTATGGGATAAAAGGGTGAATTTCAACCATATAGTGGTTTTTTACTCCTATAGGGTTGTTATCGTAATTTGTTCAAAATATAAATAGGCGGAAAAAATCTGCATTGATAGTAGCTCTCGAGCGAGCCTAGTGTCGTTTTCTTACGTAGGGGATAACAGGGTGAATTTCACCCTTTAGAGGTTTTTTACTCCTATAGGGTTGTTATCGTAATTTGTTCAAAATATAAATAGGCGGAAAAAATCTGCATTGAAAGTAGCTTTCGAACGAGCCTAGTGTAGTTTTCTTACGTCGGGGATAACAGGGTGAATTTCACCCTTTAGTGGTTTTTTACTCCTATAGGGTTGTTATCGTAATTTGTTCAAAATATAGATAGGCGGAAAAAATCTGCATTGATAGTAGCTCTCGAACGAGCCTAGTGTAGTTTTCTTACGTCGGGGATAAAAGGGTGAATTTCACCTTTTAGAGTTTTTTACTCCTATAGGGTTGTTATCGTAATTTGTTCAAAATATAAATAGGCGGAAAAAATCTGCATTGATAGTAGCTTTCGAGCGAGCCTAGTGTCGTTTTCTTACTTAGGGGATAACAGGGTGAATTTCACCCTTTAGAGGTTTTTTACTCCTATAGGGTTGTTATCGTAATTTGTTCAAAATATAAATAGGCGGAAAAAATCTGCATTGAAAGTAGCTTTCGAACGAGCCTAGTGTAGTTTTCTTACGTCGGGGATAACAGGGTGAATTTCACCCTTTAGTGGTTTTTTACTCCTATAGGGTTGTTATCGTAATTTGTTCAAAATATAAATAGGCGGAAAAAATCTGCATTGATAGTAGCTTTCGAGCGAGCCTAGTGTCGTTTTCTTACGTATGGGATAAAAGGGTGAATTTCAACCATATAGTGGGTTTTTACTCCTATAGGGTTGTTTTCTTAATTTGTTCAAATTATAAATAGGCGGAAAAAATCTGCATTGATAGTAGCTTTCGAACGAGCCTAGTGTAGTTTTCTTACGTCGGGGATAACAGGGTGAATTTCACCCTTTAGTGGTTTTTTACTCCTTTAGGGTTGTTATCGTAATTTGATCAAAATATAAATAGGCGGAAAAAATCTGCATTGATAGTAGCTTTCGAGCAAGCCTAGTGTCGTTTTCCTACGTAGGGGATAACAGGGTGAATTTCAACCCTATAGTGGTTTTTTACTCCTATAGGGTTGTTATCGTAATTTATTCAAAATATAAATAGGCGGAAAAAATCTGCATTGATAGTAGCTCTCGAGCGAGCCTAGTGTCGTTTTCTTACGTAGGGGATAACAGGGTGAATTTCACCCTTTAGAGGTTTTTTACTCTCATAGGGTTGTTATCGTAATTTGTTCAAAATATAAATAGGCGGAAAAAAATCTGCATTGAAAGTAGCTTTCGAACGAGCCTAGTGTAGTTTTCTTACGTCGGGGATAACAGGGTGAATTTCACCCTTTAGTGGTTTTTTACTCCTATAGGGTTGTTATCGTAATTTGTTCAAAACATAGATAGGCGGAAAAAATCTGCATTGATAGTAGCTCTCGAACGAGCCTAGTGTAGTTTTCTTACGTCGGGGATAAAAGGGTGAATTTCACCCTTTAGTGGTTTTTTACTCCTATAAGGTTGTTATCGTTATTTGTTCAAAATATAAATAGGCGGAAAAAACCTGCATTGAAAATAGCTTTTGAACAGGCCTAGTTCCGTTTTCTTACGTAGGGGATAACAGGGTGAATTTCACCCTTTAGTGGTTTTTTACTCCTATAGGGTTGTTATCGAAATTTGTTCAAAATATAAATAGGCCAAAAAAATCTGCATTGATAGTAGCCTTCGAACGAGCCTAGTGTAGATTTCTTACGTCGGGGATAACAGGGTGAATTTCACCCTATAGTGCCGTTGCCACGATAACTTTAGAATGGAAGAGATGGCGAATTGAAATTTTCAGGATAGGTGACGCATCCCAATACGACGTACAAGTTCGATTATGGGCATAATGGTTTCCGAGTAATAATTTTGTCTTCAGCCAATACGAATTGAAAGTTGTTGAGTAGTTGTAAAATACACACCTAAGAACGTTTGTGAAATTTTGTGAGAGTCGTAGCACTACAAAATTTTAAAAAAATCGTTAAAAAATATTATTTATTTCATGATAACCTGAGAACGGAAAAAGATAGCGACTTGAAATTTTCAGGTTAGGTTGTTCATCTGAATGCGACATTCGAGTTTGTTTATAGGCATAATCCAAACGGTTTTGGAGATATACCCATCTCAAATTTGGTTGTTATTTCCTCAATAACTCGAAAAATACAGAAACGATCCAATTCTAGCATAGTTATTTGTTGTAGAATGCCAGCGTATGAATTCTTTTGAAATTTCGTGAGAATCTTATCACTAGACAATTTTTAAAAAATCATTGAAAATCAGTGAGAAAAATTTATATATCAGAAACTATTCGTCCGCTATCGTTGAAATTTTGCGGGAGCTTTCAGATCCTAACTCTTCTGCTATGTTCCAAGTTTGAACACGATCGGATCTATGTAAATTTTTGTAGATCTGAGCAACCTTGTGTGAGTTCAGTAGCTGGATGGATAACCGTTACCTCGATAACTTTTGAACGAAGGGAGATAATAGCGACTTGCAATTTTCAGGTTAGCTTGCGCATCCGAATGGGAGGGTTAAGGGCGTTTTTATGCATAATCGGCACAACGGTTTCGGACCCACCTGTAATATTATTTCCTCGATAACTCAAAAAATATAGACTCGATAGAATTGAAGCTTGGTTACTGGTTTTAGAATATAGACATAAAGACGTATATGAAATTTTGAGAGAACCCATCCCCCAAAAAATTTTTTTAATTACGAAACATTTTTTTTTGCGAAAAATTAAATTGGTCCAAGCACTGACGTGCCTCTTAATCGAATTTACCATGGTAAATTAAGACTTCACGTCAGTGCTTGAACCAATTTCTTTTTTCGCAATTTTTATACTGTACTTTGTGATTTTTCGATTCATCCTTCAATTTGTAATTTTCGTCTTCACAGTTTTTCACATTGTCTCGTCTTTATGTGTAACTCTAGAATTATAAGGGATGAATCGCATAAATACATACTTGGTAATTGTGAGGTCTATATGCGAAACTAAAAATTAATTTTGATGTGTAAATTTTCTGTGAAACCGATTTAATTTTGGCACAATCAATTCATTCGGCACAAATCACAAATTTCACTGAGGGTTTTTTCCTCAATTTTGAGGCCATTTTTCAATTCTTGTGTTGTTAATAAGCACTTCGAATGTATTGATCGGTGACAATTCCTGCAACGAAAATAATCTTTTGCTACATCAGAAATATCACAGCTGCAAAATAAACATTTCTGCATCATGCCATCAGAATTTTCTAGAAGAGTTTCTTTCAAGGTTTTCCTGAAATTATTATCGCAGGATGTTGTCATATCAAGACCTAGAGATATACATTTGAAGAAATGTATGACGTAAACACCACAGTTGAAACTATCAGATTGTTTAATATGTGGTGGAGTTATAATTTCGAAATCATTTATATTGATGAATTTAAAGAGAAAAAATTTCTCCAGATTCCTCAGATATGATTTTACTGATAAATGCTCATTTCCTATAGAATCTACAAAAGTAATTTGTTTCTCCCTTAGAGATAAGAAAAAAAGTACATAATGGTTTTCTCTGTATACAGGTAAAATCAAGTCATCCTTATGGAAGTGCAAATTAAGATTGAATTTTGATTGAAATACAGCATTCGATGATATAATCGAAGCCTTTTCAACAGATACAATTTGATAGTTGTTTCCAGATAGTTTATTAAAAATATGAAGACAATGGTCGATTACAAAACTACTCAAATGGATATCAACCCTATAGGAGTAAAAAACCACTAAAGGGTGAAATTCACCCGGTTATTCCCCACTTAAGAAAACTACAATATGCTCGTTCAAAAGCTGCTATCAATGTGGTTTTTTTCCGCCTATTTATATTTTGAACAAATTACGATAACAACCCTATAGGAGTAAAAAACCACTGAAGTGTGAAATTCACCCTGTTATCCCCGACGTAAGAAAACTACACTAGGATCGTTCAAAAGCTACTATCAATGCAGATTTTTTCCGCCTATTTATATTTTGAACAAATCACGATAACAACCCTATAAGAGTAAAAAACCACTAAAGGGTGAAATTCACCCTGTTATCCCCGACGTAAGAAAACTACACTAAGGTCGTTCGAAAGCTACTATCAATGCAGATTTTTTCCGACTATTTATATTTTGAACAAATCACGATAACAACCCTATAGGAGTAAAAAACAACCATAGGGTTGAAATTCACCCTGTTATCCCTAACGTAAGAAAACTACACTAGGCTCGTTCGAAAGCTACTATCAATGCAGATTTTTTCCGCCTATTTATATTTTGAACAAATTACGATAACAACCCTATAGGAGTAAAAAACCACTATAGGGTTGAAATTCACCCTGTTATCCCCTACGTAAGAAAATGACACTAGGCTCGCTCGAAAGCTACTATCAATGCAGATTTTTTCCGCCCATTGATATTTTGAACAAATTACGATAACAACCCTATAGGGGTAAAAAACCACTAAAGGGTGAAATTCACCCTTTTATCCCCGACGTAAGAAAACTACACTAGGCTCGTTCGAAAGCTGCTATCAATGCAGATTTTTTCGGCATATTTATATTTTGAACAAATTACGATAACAACCATATAGGAGTAAAACACCGTTATAGGGTTGAAATTCACCCTGTTACCCCCGACGTAAGAAAACGACACTAGGCTCGTTCGAAAGCTTCTTTCAATGCAGATTTTTTCCGCCTATTTATATTTTGAACAAATTACGATAACAACCCTATAGGAGTAAAAAACCACTATAGGGTTGAAATTCACCCTTTTATCCCCTACGTAAGAAAACGACACTAGGCTCGCTCGAAAGCTACTTTCAATGCAGATTTTTTCCGCCTATTTATATTTTGAACAAATTACCATAACACCCCTATAGGAGAAAAAAAACACTATAGGGTGAAATTCACCCTTTTATCCCCGACGTAAGAAAACTACACTAGGCTCGTTCGAAAGCTGCTATCAATGCAGATTTTTTCCGCCTATCTATATTTTGAACAAATTACGATAACAACCCTATAGGAGTGAAAAACCGTTATAGGGTTGAAATTCACCCTGTTATCCCCTACGTAAGACAACGCCACTAGGCTCACTTGAAAGCTACTAATAATGCAGATTTTTTCCACCTATTTATATTTTGAACAAATTACGATAACAACCCTATAGGAGTAAAAATCCAATATAGGGTTGAAATTCACCCTTTTATCCCCTACGTAAGAAAACGACACTAGGCTCGCTTGAAAGCTACTATCAATGCAGATTTTTTCCGTCTATTTATATTTTGAACAAATTACGATAACAACCCTATAGGAGTAAAAAACCACTAAAGGGTGAAATTCACCCTGGTATCCCCGACGTAAGAGAACTACACTAGGCTCATTCGAAAGCTACTTTCAATGCAGATTTTTTCCGCCTATTTATATTTTGAACAAATCACGATAACAACCCTATAGGAGTAAAAAAAACTATAGGGTTGAAATTCACCCTGTTATCCCCGACGTAAGAAAATTACACTAGGCTCGTTCGAAAGCTGCTATCAATGCAGATTTTTTCCGCCAATTATATTTTCAACAAATAACGATAACAACCTTATAGGAGTAAAAAACCACTATAGGGTTGAAATTCACCTCGTTATCACCAATGTATAAAAATGATAACAGTACCGTTCGAAAGTCAATGAAGGTTTACTTCCCTGACTGACATTTTTATTACGTGACATTGTGGTATTATAATATTTCATTTCAATCTGTACCTCCTTATTAAAAATTTCGTAATATGCTATGTTAAACCTGAATGAATAATGATTCGAAATAGGTATCTCTGTCAGGTTCTAGTTGTTGCTTGAATCCGACTAACCAAAAAGCAACGAACCGCCAAATTTCCTGTATAGACTTGTGCGAATTTGAAAAAAATATTTTTTTTCATATAATGAAATAAAAATGCATCTACAGCTAATTCTCTTTTTACTGGAATTTTTTATCCTTTGGTATATCCGAAAGATGTTAAATCTGGCAACAGCGCAATATGAATTTGCTTCTGTGGTTGGAATATGTCGATAGGATACTATAATGGACGTCAATATTTATCATGAAAATTATCTACTTTTGGCTTAATGAAGCGTATTTACTGATGAAAAAGCTAGAAGAATGATGGAAAATCAATTCAATACTATTATTATCTATCAAGAAATCAGTGAAATACGTGGTGTCAAAACGAAATTGATTGATGTCAATGGAGTAATAATTTCGATTTTTTTCTGAAAAACTACAAACGAGCGGGCTTTGAAACTTAGGATTCGTAATCTACACCTCGAAATTAGTAAGTGGTGATTTTTTTTAGCGAAATAGAGCAATGTTGCCTTAAGCACATAATTACCGAAAATTGTTGTTTAAAAATCACTCACCTACTAATTTTGGATCGTAGATTGCGAATCTGAAGTCAAAAAAGGCCGGCCGCTTCTTGTTTTTTCAAAAAAAAAATACGAAAGTGTCAGAAGTAACCTCACTTAATCTGATTAATTACGTTGTGTTAAACTGTTTTACTGGTGAATATTCCTCATAAATAATATTTTATTGGTTCCTCAATCATTTCTTGGCAATATAATAGCTGAAAACTGATCAAAATTAACATTTCCCATAGTGTACTAATTATTGACATTTTTCGATTTGACATATCATAGCCTACTCTAATAACAGGCCAGAAGGTTAGACGTTCCTCATAATAGTTATTTTTGTATCTAGTGCGCGAAATGCTACTTTGGTGATCGAGAACTGACCAAAGTATTTCGCGCATGAGATGCAAACAAAATTTTTTCTACGAACTTCAAAAATATTGTTCTAAAATATGTAACATGCTTAGATTAATATGAAAAATAGTAGGAACTGGCTTAAACTGTTTTTCCAAATCAAGTAATTACTGTAACTATGGAAATAAAATGGCATTTGTTGACCATTATTTCAAAGTGACAGTTCTTGATAATTATTCTGGAGTGACTTTTTGTTCGCGTCAATTTCGTGCGTGATATTTATAACTGTGAAATAATGGAAATTTCGAGCCACGATGATGTGAGCAGTACCTCACCTAACTCGGCAGATGCGGCCAATTCTGTAATTTTAAATCTTTCACCGGAGAAATCGAGGAACATAAAGGTTAAAATATAAAAATTCCATATAGTTTACATGCAGTGTGCGAAGTAGGTATTTCGCACACTACTTCGCGCACGGTGTCATGGTAACGAAGGAAAATGAAAAAAAGGGTCACTTCGCATATTGTTGTCAATGCGCGAACCTTGTCATATTTTGACGTTTGTAGAAAAATGATATTTTATTGATTCCTCAATCATTTCTTGGCAATATAATAGCTGAAAATTCATCGAAATTAACATTTCCCATAGTGTACTAATTATTGTCATTTTTTGATTTGACATATCATAGCCTACTCTAATAATTATTATAATTAATAGAGTAGGCTATGGACATTCGAACAGTTTTTTCAATGTTGCTGGTGTGACTTCGTTCGCGGTGTCACAACTCAACCCATAGCACATAGATTATGGTTTTGATACTGTCGAGTTCTTTCACTTCTTTCTTCTCAAACTATAATTGACTACAAACCATGGATATATATTGTTTGTGCAATATATCAACTCTACTTCCTACTTCTTAAACTTTCGTACCGGTGTGAACTTCGCGGCGTTTTTCTAGCAGCACTTTTAACCGAGCGTGACCGATCTGCATCTCCATTGGCGTACCGCTGCCCTCGTACACGACGCACTCTCGTTCTTCGGTGAGCGGAAACTTGTAGTCTGCCCCGAGATGTATTCATTTTATTACGTCGTTATTTGGAATTATAAATTATCATTCGGCTACAATGAAATGCGATTCTGATGAATATATATTTCAAACACACATAGCAATAATAAGGGAATTAAATTCAAGCAGTTTAATCATAAAAGATTG
Organism: Halyzia sedecimguttata; assembly: GCA_937662695.2. Classification (NCBI taxonomy): domain Eukaryota; kingdom Metazoa; phylum Arthropoda; class Insecta; order Coleoptera; family Coccinellidae; genus Halyzia; species Halyzia sedecimguttata. Next base: position 19,881,284 of record OW569416.2, on the reverse strand, counting down.
TTTGTGGAAACGATCGCGGCAAATCATCCTGATCTTTCGGAATTCGTTCACAATCGACGGCAGACAAATCTGAATAGCTCTTAGATTTTATAACCATACAGAACAAGTTTTTGAAGCCATTGAATTTTATATTCTATCCCAGATGTGTCACATCGTATTTCATACCCTTAAGAAACATTTCAACGTACCTTTGATTAGGGGAGATATGAACGAATCTGCCGCTGAAAATGTCATCTTCGATCAACGTTTTCATTTCCACAAAAATTAAGCAAATGCATTTTTGTTTTCAGAACCTACAAAAGCATATAGTTATCATATTTAGTCACCCATAAGAATATTTTCAATCGACCTTTGAGTACGGGAGATATGAATAAATGTGCCGCTAAAATTTTCATTTTCGATTTCGAATTCTCATTTCCACAAAAATTAAGGAAATGCATTTTTGTTTTCAGAACCTACTAATGCATATAGTTATCATATTTAGTCACCCATAGGAATATTTTCAACTGACCTTTGAGTACGGGATATATGAATAAATGTGCCGCTAAGATTTTCATTTTCGATTTTTGTCTTCAGAACCTACAAGAGCATATAGTTATCACATTTTGTCACCCATAAGAAAATTTTCAACGGAACTTTGAGTACGGGAGAAGTGAATAAATTAGCAGCTAAAAATTTCATTTTCAATTTCGCGTTCTCATTTCCACAGAAATTAAGGAAATGCATTTTTGTTTTCAGAACCTACAAAAGCATATAGTTATCATAATTTTTTCACCCATAAGAAAAATTTCAATGGAACTTCGAGTACGGGAGAAGTGAATAAATTAGCAGCTAAAAATTTCATTTTCAATTTCGCGTTCTCATTTCCACAAAAATTAAGGAAATGCATTTTTGTTTTCAGAACCTACAAAAGCATATAGTTATCATAATTTTTTCACCCATAACAAAAAATTTCAACGGAACATTTAATCATATCTCCCGTACTCGAAAATGAAAATTTTAGAGGCAGATTTATTCATATCTCCCGTACTCAAAGGTCCGTTGAAATTTTTTTGATGGGTGACCAAATATAATAATAATATGCATTTCTTTGATTTTTGTGGAAATGAGAACGCGAAATCGGAAATTTTTAGCTGCTAATTTATTCACTGCTCCCGTACTCAAAGTTCCGTTGAAAATTTTCTTATGGGTGACAAAATATGATAATAGTATGCTTTTGTAGGTTCTGAAGACAAAAATGCATTTCCTTGATTTTTGTGGAAATGAGAACGCGAAAACACTAATGAAATTTTTAGCTGTTAATTTATTCATATCTCCCGTACTCAAAGGTCGGTGGAAAATTTTTTTATGGGTGACTAAATATGAGAACTATATGCTTTTGTAGGTTCTGAAAACAAAAATGCATTTCCTTATTTTTTTTGTGGAAATGAGAACGCGAAATTGAAAATGAAATTTTTAGCTGTTAATTTATTCACTTCTCCCGTACTCAAAGTTCAGTTGAAATTTTCCTTATGGGTGAAAAAATTATGATAACTATATGCTTTTGTAGGTTCTGAAAACAACAATGCATTTCCTTAATTTTTGTGGAAATGAGAACGCGAAATCGAAAATGAAAATTTCAGCGGCACATTTATTCATAACTCCCGTACTCATAGGTCTGTTGAAAATTTTCTTATGGGTGACTGAATATGATAACTATATGCTTTTGTAGGTTCTGAAAACAAAAATGCATTTCCTTAATTTTTGTGGAAATGAGAACGCGAAATCGAAAATGAAAATCTTAGCGGCACATTTATTCATATCTCCCGTACTCAAAGGTCGGCCAAAAATTTTCTTATGGGTGACTAAATATGATAACTATATGCTTCTGTAGGTTCTGAAAACAAAAATGCATTTCCTCAATTTTTGTACAAATGAGAACGCGAAATCGAAAATGAAAATCTTAGCGGCACATTTATTCATATCTCCCGTACTCAAAGGTCGGTTAAAAATTTTCTTATGGGTGACTAAATATGATAACTATATGCTTTTGTAGGTTCTGAAAACAAAAATGCATTTCCTTAATTTTTGTGGAAATGAGAACGCGAAATCGAAAATGAAAATCTTAGCGGCACATTTATTCATATCTCCCGTACTCAAAGGTCGGTTAAAAATTTTCTTATGGATGACTAAATATGATAACTATTTGCTTTTGTAGGTTCTGAAAACAAAAATGCATTTCCTTAATTTTTGTGGAAATGAAAATGCTGAATCGAAGATGAAATTTTCAGCGGCAGATTCGTTCATATCTCCCCTATTCAAAGTTCCGTTGAAATGATTCTTAAGGGTATAAAATACGATGTGACACATCTGGGTTAGAATATAAAATTCAATGGCTTCAAAAACTTGTTCTGTATGGTTATAAAATCTAAGAGCTATTCAGATTTGTCTGCCGTCGATTGTGAACGAATTCCGAAAGATCAGGATGATTTGCCGCGATGGTTTCCACAAACAATATTTTATGATTAAACTGCTTGAATTTTATTCCCTTATTATTGCTATGTGTGTTTGAAATATATATTCATCAGAATCGCATTTCATTGTAGCCGAATGATAATTTATAATTCCAAATAACGACGTAATAGAATGAATACATCTCGGGGCGGACTACAAGTTTCCATTCTCCGAAGAACGAGAGTGCGTCGTGCGCGAGGGCAGCGGTACGCCAATGGAGATGCAGATCGGTCGCGCTCGGTTAAAAGTGCTGCTAGAAAAACGCCGCGAAGTTCACACCGGTAAGGAATTCTGTTTTAGAATTCGATATTGTTATGTGAGATTGGAATTTGAGAAAATGTAAACCCACCTAATCTAAACTAACCTAACATTTTTAGGTTCGCAGTTTTGCACAAATTTGCGGGTCAGCATTCTACAACTAATTACCAGGTTTTAATTTGATTGGAAATGCATTTTTTGAGTTATTTGGGAAATAACAACCAAACTATAGATGGTTATAACTCCGAAACCATTAAGCGGACTTAACCGTCGCATTTGGAAGCGCAAGCTTCCCTGAAAATTGCAAGTCGCTATCTCTTTTCGTTCGAAAGTTATCGAGGCAACGGACGGAAATTACATTCGGGCAATATTATAGCACGCTGTTCCTTAGAACATGCGCGCAAAAAAGGTTCGGTTTGGTCAGTTTAAGTTAAATAATTAATGATATACACAAAAATGTGATAACAAGCATGTAGTTCCTAGACGAACAAACGGGCAGGAAATGTTATTTGTAATATTATCGGAAGTACTTCTAAAAATGTTTACACTCTGGCAACGTCGCTGATTGCGAGCACTTGGCTAGCCGTCATGTCATAGGATTCAAAATGGACATTTTACATGTTACATAAATAAACAATTTGTTTCCATTGAAATGAGGAAATGGAGAAAATCATTAGTTAGAAATTATTTTGGAATCAATAAAATATTATTTATGATGAATATTCACCAGCAAAATAATTTGAAACATCGTGATTAATGAGCTTAAGAGAGGTTAACTCCGGCACTTTCGGAATTTTTTTCGAAAAAACCAGAAGCGACCGGCCTTTTTTGACTTCAGATTCACAATCTACGACCCAAAATTAGCAAGTGAGTAAATAGTTTATAACAATTATACAGTTATGGAATGTTCTAGATAATTACCGGTCCTTCACAAGTTTTATTATTTCTCTATAATAATCTACATCTTGGGTGGTAGATTTTGGATGAAATGAATTAAGTGTGCACTAATTCTCCAGCTAATTCTTCAATGACACATCGCTGTATATTCGTGGGGTAATGTATTCGTATTTAATATGCTTTAAATTTTTCAGTCCAATTCGACTGTAGAATTGTGTTTTAGGAAATCTTTCACGTGAAATAACTCAGTTTATCATTTATAAGTACACGATAGTACATTTTATGTTATAAAGAATTACCAACATAAGGCCGGCTCCACACGTTGGGCTAACGTTGGATCCAACGTTGGCCGGTTAACTTCGTGAGGTGTCTACACGTTGGACCTAACGTTGGCCGGTGCGCCTTACTACAAGGAAGACTCATTGCACAGACGCTCTACTGTATCGAACGTTACTGCATCGACGAGGCACCACATCGAAAAACCGCCCACTTTAGAAAGTGGGCGGCACTAACTAGAGTTAGTGTTCGTGCTTTCTCCTGATTGGCATTGAACATATTATTTAAAACATTTACTCTACAGCGATTGTCCATGGTCTTTTATTAAACCGACTGCATTATCTGTTAACGTCAGTAAACACAGTATTTCTATCCTCCAGACGAAAAATACTGCAGTACTTGGAACTGAAGAAAGAAAGAAATTGATTCACACAATATTATCCAATATAGAACTTATAACATGATTGAAATCTCAATATTGAATTTGTCAAGAAGAAAACAGCACCGGGTAAAATTGCTCCTGCACTATCTACTTACTAGTCAATCAAGATGAAGGCATTTTTTTGTTGAGTTGGAACGGTGATAAACTAGTATAACAATCGTAGCAGAAAAAGAATTGTATTTAAAGCATATACTGTACATCGACTGTCCATGGTCAACATCAGAGGCAGTAAACACAGTATGTCTATCCTCCAGGGGATAAATTACCAGGACTTGGAACTGAAGAAAACTATTTCATTGATTCACACAATATTATCCATTATAGAAGTTGTATTATGTATTTGTTGAATTGGAACGATGATAAATTAGTATAACAATGGGAGAAATAACGCCGTATTTAAAATGTTTACTGTAAACCGATTTTCTGTGATATCTTATTCAATTGACTTCTTTTTCTGTAAACATCAGAGGCAGTAAACATAGTAAGTCTATCCTTCAAAGGAAAACTACTGCAGGATTTTGAACTGAAGGAAACGATTTAATAAATTTTAACAATATTATCTATTTTATAGAACTAACATGTTAGAATATACTCTACTTGAGTATCAGATCCTTATTTGAAATAAAATTGAAATCTAAATAATATGCTGCTGTATTGTTCATCACTTTTAATCTGACCACATATAAATATCATTTTATTATATCTATCGAAGCAAGTTGAAACGTTCATCAATTAAAAGAGCAGGATATTTTGTTACACCACTGACTTTAATATTGATTTCAAACACTTCATTTATGATTAATTGGTTTCTGTATTACTTCTTTTTCGTATAAAGATATGACCCTTTAATACGAAGTTAGAAATATATTACGATAACAATGGCAGAAAGCTTGAAATGAAGGAAAAAGATAAGTATATAAATATATTTTTATTTTAAATTCAGTTCTTTGCAACAAAATTCTGAAACATAAAGTATAAATTAATTTAAAAGTACTCATGCCTGAACAAATTTTCAGCTTTCGCAAGGAGAAAATTCTCAACGTGCACAATGAAAAGTAAAAAGGATATTAATATATATATATATATATACATATATGTATAATAATAATAATAATAATAATAATAATAATAATAATGACTTTATTCCAACTAAATTAAGTAATACCGAAGATATTACAAGACAAAGAGAAAAAAAAATAAATCACAGGGCGGAGTTCAGATTGTGATAGTCACTCTCTGCTCTACCACTCAAACCCTGGTGAAGTGACACATGTGAAATTATATACATCACGAGAAATTAACACATGAAGAAAAAAAAAAAAATGAAAAAAGTGGAGTGAGAAAAAAAAAAGGTACAAAATAATATATATTCTTGAAGAGAAAAAAAATACAAAACAAACATATATATTTCGAGTGCTACATTGGATCCAAAGGAAATAAAACAGAAACCTGTTACCAGCGTGACTGGCATTGATCAAGAAAAATAGAATCCTTCACTTTCCTCTTGAATGAATCAACAGAAAGACTATATAGGCCGCTAGCGATATGTCCGTTATAATGCTTATAGATCGAGAAGCTGAATGACCGTTCAAAACTAGCAGTATGGTGTTTAGGTGGAGATATGAGTCCTCTCCTACGAATATTGAGGTTGTGAACATCGGATCTGAAGGTGATTTTTCTATATAGATATGCTGGTTTACGAGATATTATCAAACGGTAATAAAAAACCAAAGCAGTCAACGAAAACCTATTTCGCATATTCAACCACTTCAAATCAACCAACTTATGTGAGACATGCTCAAATTTACGAATTCCAAATATAAATCTCATGCAAGAATTTTGTACCTTCTGTATAGAGTTGAGAGTATTCTGGTCCAAACATGAGAAAAATACCTGTGAGCAGTATGAGAAATTAGAGAGAACCAGGGTGTCACAAAGTGATCTTTTAAGATCCACTGGAAGTGCAAAGCGATGAGGATACAACGATCTTAAGGCATATAGTGATCTTCTCATGCACTCTGATAAATTGGATCTGTAACGGAAAGTATTATCCATTATTAAGCCCAGATTGCGTACAGACTTGACCACTGGAATTTCCCCAGTACCCACAAACAGCCTTGTATTCGACTCCATCCTGTCACACACTGACTGATTGCCAAAAAATATGACCTTCGACTTACCCGGATTTATGGAGAGATTATGTTGATCTGACACTGATTTGATAGCCGCTAAATCCTGATTTATCATACTAATTTCCGCCCCTACATTGTCCGAATTAGTTTTTAGTCTGAAATACAGCTGCGTATCATCACAATAAAAATGAACATCACAGAATTTCAAGCATTTCCAGAATCTATGAGTATAAACGATATACAACAAAGGACCCAGAAGAGAGCCCTGTGGCACCCCCATATTCAAGAACAATGGATCCGACAGTAAATGGTTGATTTTGACTCGTTGTGTTCTTGAGGATAGGTAGCTTCCTAGAAGTGACACGGCACTGTCAGAGAAACCCACGAACGACAAAACAGACAACAACAGCTCATGTGATATAGAGTCGAAAGCCTTGCTGTAATCAAGTAACACAAGTACTGTTATGAGCCCATTATCCGAGGCAGCCAAGATGTCATCTGTTATTTTCAGAAGAGCAGTGGTGCAGCTGTGACCCCTTCGAAAACCTGACTGGGATTCTGGGAGTATTTCAAACCTGTCAAGATGTTCCACCATCTGATTGTACAGAAACTTCTCAAAAATCTTAGACATCGCTGGCAAGATACTAATAGGACGTAAGTCGCTAAGCTGCTCGATCTTCTTTTTCTTAGGAATCGGTAAAACAAGGGCACTCTTCCAAGCAGCAGGATAATAACTATTCAAGATGCAACAGTTGATTATGTGGACAAGGTATTTCAGCACGAAAGGGCAACAAAGCTTCACCATAGATATATTCAAGTCATCAAAACCGGTGGCATCTGATTTGACGTCATCCAAACATTTTGCCAACACCTGTTCACTCACGAGTGAGAAAGATCTGGCTTCATCGAACTCACAAAAAGTGTTTGCGGAATAAAAATTTTGAAATTCACGGGACATTGTTTGATTTCTGGGTATGGCATTGATGAAGAACTCGTTCAACTCGTTGGGGTCAGAAAATTCATGAGGAATCTCGACTTTTTGTTTACGACCTATATTTACATACCTTAGTTGCTTCCATAATTCTTTTTTGTTACTACTTTGAAAGATACCGGAAAAATAGCTTTTCTTAGAAGAAAGTATCATAGATGTTGTCGTGTTACGGAGAACCTTATATGTATTCCAGTCCAATTCATTTTTTGTCTTTCTGTACCTTGCCTTAGCTTTATCTCTTGACCGCATTGACCTCATGATTTCAGCGGACAACCAAGGGGCCGGAGGTTTGGTTATACGACGTGTTACGATCGGATCATGTTTGTCAAATAAATCTATGAGGACTTGATTAAAATAGTTCACCTTGTCATCGATATTATCCTTCCTCAGGAGTTCATGTAGTGGGGACTGTTGCAGGTCATACTGAAAGAGATCGATCGAAAAATTTCTATAATCCCTAAAAGACACATACTTGGGGCTGCGATTGCAACCAGGTAACGTGATAGAAAATTTTACCAAGTCATGGTCACTAAAGTGACAATCGACAACCTCCACACCACTAACAATCTCGGACACATTTGTAACGACATGGTCCAACAGGGCCAAATTACGAGTTGGCTGACTCACAAGTTGATTTAGACTGAAACTGTTCAATGTGTTCATATATGAGATGGACTCCGAGCTATCACTTTTCATCAAATCAACGTTCATGTCTCCCACAATGATAACTCTATCGGAAATCGAAACAGAGAACAACATCAGATATTCTATATCATCCAAAAGGATTTTCAGGTTAATGCAGTTATCAATTTTAGGAGGTTTATAAATCACACAGATACAAATCTTTATTTTGTCTACAGTAACCAGTATGGAAGTATTCTCCAACCGCAAGTTCAAATTTAAAACTTCAAAAGCAATTCCATCCCGCAGGTAAATTGCCTAGTTGGTCTATCATCCCTTATGAGCCTATAACCTTGAATAGCAACATACTCCTCCGGGTCGTTACTCAGCCACGTTTCGGTAAGCCCAAATAAATCAAAATCACTAGAATTAAGAGTATCGCGAAAATCAAGAAACTTAGCTGTCAAAGATCTAATATTTAAAAGAGCACATCTTAAATCACTCATTTCCAGCAGCACTCGAGGTAAAACCAGAATAATTGAAACTTATATAAATCAAAATAGAATTGAAAGAAAAAAAAAACAGAAAGAAATCACCAATAAATACAAATATATACCCTTTATGCGATCAATAAAGTATTGAAACTATTTAAAGCCAATAAAAAAGCGAGAGAACTAAAGTTTATCCTTTCTCACCACTGAATAAATCGCCCCCAACTAGTTCAAGTCTTCTGAGCTCCGAATTTGTTTCTTAATATCACCCTGTCGAACGAAAATTCTCCCTCCGGATGTCCAAACATTTCTATGACCATAACTCAGTTTGCAGGCATTGTAGAGATCATAGTTCATCTTTGTGAGATCTTCAGTTATCATGATGTTGGTTCCTTTGAGTTTAGATTTATTCTTGTAAATAATATCCCGACCAGCCGAAGTTGAAAAAGTTACCAGTACAGGTTTCCTCGCCGACTTCGCACCTCCTTTATTCAGTCTGTAGCATTGATCAATCCGAAATTCTGAACTGCCCACTTTCAGTTTTTCAGCGAAGCATTTTTCAAGAGAGGTTTTAAGATCATCTTTTCCATTACCTGGAAATTCGGGAAATCCTATAAGGCGCAGCGACTTCGATTTCAGATTCTGTTCCAATCCATTAATACGTCCTTTGAGATCTGTGTTTTCATTTCTCAGTTCAGTGACCTCGGCCTCCAGTTCTGTTGTTTTGGTATATAAACATTCAATCTTCATGTTTAGTTTTTCAATTACCTTATTCGCAACACATTCAGCGATATTTGATAAGAAATTTTCATCTGATAACGACTCCTTTATGATATAGCGAACATCCGACTGTTGTTGGGAAGTTAATACCATTTTGTATTGGGAATTGAGAATATTCTACCAGCAGAAATTTGATTTAATATCGTCAAAGAAACCCACTTAAAGGTACAATCAAAAGGCTATCCGGAGATAGTAAATTCAGCTGACAAATCGGAAAAAATATCACTTCAAAGAGACCGGGGGAAATAGACGTCTATCTCGGTCTGTACATCACATGCGAATGTGATGTACAGACTGGCTTAACAATTTGATACAAAGTACATATTAATAACATACAGCTTATTGCCATCTACCCAGTCGTCTTCTCTAAGAGTAGATGAGCAACACCGGTTCTAAGCCAAAATGCCCCATTTTTACATGTAAATCCCCATAAGGAAATCTAAGGTCCATTTTGCAAAAATTGTACCCTTTTGAACGCGTAAGCCAGCAGCGGCTGAAGAGTGGGTTGCGCAACGCCACGCCCCCATCCCGTGAGGCTTTGGTAGGGTGAAATTGAAGCACTGACGTGAAGTCAGGAACTTTTGTGCGCATGTTCTATTGTCCATTATCCTGTATCGGAATTGGATTGTTAATGAGGACTCGTATCGATCTCAGGGACCCCCTTTTTCAGGTAATTAATATGATTTTGAATTTTCAGCATCTCTAGGCGATAGGAATTATTCTATCCGTCATATGAAGTTTGATGCTGATACTCGATCCTTTTTGCGCGTATGTTCTGGGGAACATCGCGTTATAGTTTTGCCCAAATGTCTGTAACTTTCGAATTTTTTGACGAAAATGGTCTCAAACGATTAAGTTCGACTCCTCAATGAAGAATTCAAGGTCAAATTTGATTCTGTCCGTCCGGCCGTCCGGCCGTCCGGCCGTCCGGCCGTACGGCCGTCCGGCCGTTGCCACGATAACTTGAGAACGAGAAGAGCTAGCAACTTGAAATTTTCAGGGTAGGTGGCGCATCTCAATACGACGGACAAGTTCGTTAATGGGCATAATCGGCCCAGTGGTTTCCGAGTAATAATTTTGTTTTCAACCAATATAAATCCGATCGAATTGAAACTTGGTGAGTAGTTGTAGAATATGATCTTAAGCACGTTTGTGGAATTTTGTAAGAATCGTATGGCTAGAAAATTTTTAAAAAATTATTAAAAAATATTTTTGTTGTCACGATAACTTGAGAACGGAATGAGATAGCGGCTTGAAATTTTCAGGTTAGGATGAACACCAGAACGCAACATTTCAGTTTATTTATGAGCATAATCGGCCAAACGGTTTCAGAGTTATAGCCATCTGAAATTTTCTGAAATTTCGTGGTTTTTGTTCCTCATTAACTCAAAAAGTACTGAACTGATTGAATTCAAACATGGTTATTAGTTGTAGAATGCCAACGCGGAAATGTTTGCAAAATTTGGTGAGGATAGCATTTGTAGAAAATTTTTAATAAATCATTGAAAATAAAATAAAAAAATTCTATATATCAGTAACTATTCGTTTGAAATTGCTGAAATTTTGCAAGAGCCTTCATAACCTAACTCTACTGCCAAGTTCCAAGTGTTAATACGATCGGTTAAATATTGTTGGAGATTCGAGCATTCTTGTGCGAGTTCAGTAGATGGGTGACCGTTGCCTCGATAACTTTCGAACGAAAGGAGATAGGGACTTGCAATTTTCAGGATAGGTTGCGTATCCGAAAGAGAGTGTTGAGTTCGTTTTTGGGCATAATCGGTCTAACGGTTTCCGAGTTATACCCACCTGGAATATTATTTCCTTGATAACGCAAAAAATAAATATTCGATCGAATTGGTGCTTGGTAACTAGTAGTAGAAAATCAACATAAAGACGTGTTTAAAATTTTGTAAGAATCGTATCCAAGGAAAATTTGAAAAAAATGACGAAAAAAAAAATTTCAAGAACCGTACCCCTAGAAAATTTTTAAAAAGTCACGAAAAAAAAATTGGTTCAAGCACTGACGTGAAGTCAGAAGCTTTTGCGCGTATGTTCTATTGTCCATACTTCTGTATTGGACACCCTTAATCGAATTTACCATGGTAAATTATGTTGTCCATTCTCATAATTTACCATGGTAAATTCGATTAAGGGTGTCCAATACAGAAGTATGGACAATAGAACATACGCGCAAAAGCTTCTGACTTCACGTCAGTGCTTGAACCAATTTTTTTCGTATTATTCTTGGGAGGGGGCATTTATCGTTTATTTGAAAGGGGATAACATGCATTATTTGTGAATCTTTTGGTTTACGCAGACGAGAAATATAAGGGATTCTAGTGTTTTCTGAAACAATTTATATGGTGATTTTCAGCAGACCCATTACGAAATAATGCAGAAAGAATTTTGTGTATCTTTTTTAATTTCAAGGGTGACAGTTGACATAAAAATATTCTTGGGCTAATATGTCGGAACGCAATTGATTGGGTGGGAACAGGTCAGATGAAACTTGTACACAAAAAAAACAATTTAAGGACTTATTTTTACTGACATGAAAAATCTACCTCATTTAACACTTTATTCTTATAAAAGTACATGCATTCTAAGATTACATAACTTTCAACAGATGGATTATTTCTACAAAAGGAATTTATTAAATCTTCAATCGAATTTTGATTATTCTTCTGAGATAGATCTTTCATGATATCTAGGAACTTAGGAACTAGGCAATAGAAATTATTCTATCAGTCATATGAAGTTTGATGCATGAGTTACTAGATCCTTATTTCGAATATTCTTGTTTGAAGAACTAGAAACGATCAATTCCTCTCAGATAAATTCATATTTAGAAATAATATTCAATCCATATTATAGAAATTAGATGAAACCAGAATCGAACGTCATATGGTACATTTCAGGCTTGTAGACATAAACAAAAGCAACCGCAATTTTAGTTGAGTCAGTTGCAATATGCCCACATACGTGTTGTTCGCATTATGTAGCCAACTAGGGGTTCTATTGCATAAACAAAAGCAAAGATGAGCAGGGCCGTACTTATTGTTCCAATTTGAAACTGAAGAATTAGTGAAAATGAAATGTTTGAAAAAATTTATTCAATTTGAATCGTTTGAAAGTTGATGAAAGAATGATTCCATGAACATTAAGAACAATCTTTGAAATGCGAATACGAGTAGGTTTTGTAAATCGCAGCAATATTCAGTTCCAATTTTGCATTTGCTATTTTGACGCGCCAAAATAGATGCTGTATCCTTCAGGAAGCTTAGGCACAGCTCTGTATCCTTCAGGAAGCTTAGACACAGAACTGTTAATTTTTGCCCCGACAGACAGACTGCTGTAGTTTAGACTGCTGCAGTTTTGACTGCCGCATTACTGCAGCAGTCTAGACTGCTGCAGTTTAGACTGCCGTATATAAGACTGCTGCAGTTTAGACTGCTGTAGTTTAGACTGCTGCAGTCCAAACTGCTGTAGTTTAGACTGCTGCAGTTTAGACTGCTGCAGTTTTGACTGCTGCATTTTATCTGTGCTTGAACGAATTTTATAAATTATGAAAGTGTATGAGTGTATACATATATTCAGAAAAATAACACGAAAAATACGAAACTGATCCAATTCAAACATTGTTATTAGTTGTAGAATGCCTGCTCAAATATTTTATGATGATAGTAGATAGTAGGTAGTAGGTAGCAGATAGTAAAGAGTAGATAGCATATACTAGCGAGTAGATAGTAGTTCTTTTACGAAGATATATAATGAAAATATACCTGATATCTTTTTTTGGTTGATAGGGGATAGTTATTTCTCGTAAGAAAAATATATACCTACACTGATTTGTATAACTTCAATAAAGCTATTTTCTCTCTCTAAGACATATTATGAGGCGAATGGAAACTCAACCTTGATCACACCTAATATACAAGCTGTTCTGTAATAGAATATAGGTAGGTAAATTGAAACTATAAGAAGAAATCTATCGTTTATTGTACAATCGCAGAAAAAATCAATTACATTGTTATAATATTTATAATATAGAAATCTTCTTCTTAGGTTCATCGGATTCTTCATTCTTTTGTTTATTGAGTGAATAATGCCCCCATGGTAATGTTTCAAATGTTCCAGGTACCAAATATCTTTTATCGTCTTCTGGACTCAAAGCTATCTTTTGTTGCGTGGACGAATGCACTCGATGTTCCTTCGCCTGAATCAAATTTTGAGAGATAATTTTATGTTTCCAAGTTTCTAAGCATTCTATATAATCATCAAAGCATATCTCATTCTTGACGATAGATTTTTTCACACCCTTTGCTTTTTTCGAGGTACAATAATTCTTGAGCATAGAATGAATCTCCTCAGGATCATACTCTTCCTTTTCCCACTGAAGTCTCTTCAGATTAATTTCATCAATCGTTCTTGAGTTTTTCAATGCGTATAGTTTTGATCTTAGGCCCACATAATCGGTCATCGGAATACCGTTGTTTTCATCTTTCATCATCCCTAATACCTTTTTGTTAACCAGAGGAATTCCATAAGGATTATCCTTAGCAAGGTCTGAAGTATCGAAGTATTTATGGCAATCTCTTCTCAATATTTCATATGGATCTTTGGATAATTCATAAATCACAGAATCTGTATCGGTATAGAGTGCTATGCAGCTGTCTGCGAAAGCTTCTTTCATATAATCATAATGGAAATCATATATAGTGGTTTTAGCTGAATCTAGTATACTCATTCCCACATAAATTGGCTTATTCAAATATATTTCCAGTTTTCGAAGCTCAATTGCCACTAAGTTCTCATTGAAATTAACAGAATTCTTGAATTCCGGCTTGGAAATATACGCCTCTGCTCCATATCGGTTTTCCCATTTTGTGCAAAGATGAACATTAACCCTCTTCCGTATATTCTCCATCGTTTTACCAAACACAGCGTTATTCATCAGTTTAAAGAGATTTTTCTCGAACTCATTCTTAGCTTCTTTTCTCAAGTTAGTATTAAGGTCGATATATGATTTGAGCCATGCGGATTGTTTGAACTTGAGTACTCGATGTATTTTTGTTAGAATCAATCCATTCTTCAATGCCATCTTCAAATTTCGATAGTGAATAATATATTTCTTCTTGAAATTCACCGTTGCCATAAGTTTCACATTTTGTTGAGAAGCGTAACATGGTGTTCGAGTTTTAGAATTATAATGCTCAGGGCAGAAAGGCAGATCTATATGTTTATCGTGTAATTCTCTAGGATATTCCAGGTCAACTTCCAAAATATATCCTTCTGGAGCATCATCAGCCATTTGAGTAACATCTACATTTGTATCAGACCATCGGAATTTTCCATATGGTAGAAATTGCGACATAGCCCATCCATATTGATTATTGATATCGAAGTACATAAGGTAGTTTTCTGGTTTAGTTGGATCATAGTTAGGTATGTATTTGTTGTTTGCATGAGCCCGTCGTTTTTTACAAACTTGACTCAGCCCACCACGGATACCTCTTTCAATAAACAAAAACATGTCAATATCTGTGAGAAGTTCCAATTCCTGTTTCGTATGTTTCAGCATTGAATCCCACGTATATCCTGGTAAGGTGAAATAATGAGCTGGATCCAATCCATAAGTTTTATAACAGCTTGAACGGAATTGCTCGAATACATCGCCTAACAATAGAATGTCTGTTTTCATATAAAGATCTGAATATTCGCCCAAGTTCTGACATTGAAATTCTTCCCATATCAGCTGGGCTCTCATATACATCCTTCGAGGACATGGTCTGTCCTCTAATTTATTGTAAAATGCTTCAATGGGTGGTAAAGATGTTTCATTAAATCGATCGCTACAGTCGATATAATCATATGGCATAACCCCCTTTTTCGTGATGAGATTGATACGTTTTTCGGGCTCATCAGGGAATTGTGATTTGAGATTAGGGAAATCTTCCAAGTTTGATGATAACTTGGCAAGTGAGGAAGCCATAAATCTGAAGCTACCAATGAATCTGAAATTGATTTGGCGACTGTCGATATGTTTAGTAAAGCTGATATATTTTTCCTTCGTTATGGGTAACAAGCTGATCTTTCCTTCCATTCTTACAGCGATATCTTCTATCAGAAAATTGGCATCATACCCGCTCAGATTGTGGAATACTACAGGAATCATATGACTATCTTTATAGTTGATGTTACATCCTTCGTGAGCTGCTCCACGATAATTGTTCCCTGCTATAAGATGATTATGGTCACGTACCTTTTTATCTTTAGGTTTGAACATTTCTTCACAGATATGGCATTGTGTTGCTTTCTGGAATTCAGCTTCCTGCTGATGTGACATATCGATATCATAGGGACATAGGAAAACAGTTTCAACATCTTCAGCAAATTGATTCAGCTCGTCTGCAAACCATTTCATACAATTGGGGCCTCGATATGAACGATAGAAACTGAGAGTATCATCATATGAACACTTCACATGATAGCCAACTGCTGCAGCTTTATGTTCTTGATAATTATTTTTGGTATTTGTTGGTATCAATATACTTTCGAGATCCGCATAAATAATAAAAGGAACCCTCTCCTTGTTTTTATGGTTTTTAAATTTCAGCATATTATCCTTTGATGTAGGCATTTTGATAGCTGTTTCATTCATATTGCCACAATCTTCTGAATGGTTATCAAGTTTTTCGTTGGATCGAAAGTATCGTAGACATCTATCGCAAATAAACTTTTTATGGTCTTCTCTACTCAACTGAGTCGACACAAGTCGTGATAAATTTTTTATCCATACATAATGGTATCGGGTAGGAATTTCATCTGTATAGCTATCTTGTATTAGGAGTAAATTAACATGTGTGTCCATTTTGTTCTTAGTTAGGTAGGTTGGTAGTGTGATGAAATGTTTTTCTTTCTTTAAGATGTAAACATTAATAGATATTTGTTTTTGTTTCTCAAAGTTCGGTATCTGTTTCAGTGTCATTGGAAACTGTATTCCTTTCAGTTTTAATATCTTTGAGTAATGGGGATACTCGGATCTACGTTGCGCATGTTCGCCAACGGGGTGTAATGCAGAAGTCACAGCCCATGCAAAGCAAGCTTTATCCTCATTCTTCACATTGACGCAGGCTTTTTTATTTCGAATTTGAGTAGGAAGTTCTATGTAGTAAGATCCAAGTTGCGGTGTGAACTTGTTTATATTGACACCCAAGCTAACAATATTCGAAAGACTCCAGCCACTATCTTTTTCTTGGAAATCCTGGAGCTCTGTAAGAATTGGTGCTTTAACTTTCTCTTGAAACCAGTCACTCAAATTGGTGCTTCTGTATATAGCAGCGTTAGATGTGGTAAAGTATTTATATTCTGTTGGAATTTTATTAGCTGTCATTACTTTAAACTCTCCACAAAACACCGCGTTCACCTTTACTGCCTCATTTTTTTGAGAGCATTCATCAATCGTCTACGTAAGATAGCCTCGGCATCTAATAAGAAATATTTTATATCTTTATGTTTTAAATTAGTAATAAATCCAGTTCGAATTCGTGACTCGAATGCAGATGTCGATTCACCCCATTTAACTCTATTTGTTGCTGTTTCCCCTCGATCTTTGATGCCAGATCCCTTTTTACGCAAGTATTTCAATTTGGATCTGTAACTTTTCACGTGATTCAATGTGCTTAAGAGACTTTGCTTTTCTCCAACAGTCGTAGCATTTTTCAGTTTTTTGTTGATTCTTCGCACAGCCAAAGAACACTGCTTCAACCCATCGACAAATATACTTTCATCATTTGTTGCAATGAATAGAGTCATCAACGACTTTATAGCTCGAATACAACCTTCCATGTTGAACCTTTCGATATATCTGAAATGAAAACATCTTTGTTTCAACTTTTAGAGATTCACAAAAATACCCGAATACATACGAGGATATCCGAAGATAACCGATTCAAAAGACTCGATGATAAGGGAGGCTGGCTATTAACAATCTTCATTTTTCTCGCAAAAGAGTCACAGATTTCAGATTAGCTAAAGATTGGTATTCAAAAAATATTTCATTTTTGTTACTATGTAAATGTTTCTCTCAGATAAATGTAATACTGCAATTTCACTTGTTTTTGTTGTTTCAGAATCGATTTTTTAATGAATTATAGAGCAATTCCTGGTATCATCAAAAGTCTCGTAAAAAGTAGGTTGAACACCTTGACGTGGTTTTGTTCTAAATATATATCTGAGAAATTACTCATGACGTGTAGGTAATTCAGTTAATTATGGGAATGTACTTATGCGATATCTTTAATAAATTTATTGTATTGTGAAATATGCGATTAATGAATGATTTATTTTGGATAATACAATAAAACCAACCTCTACATTTTGAGTGGAGATGGAATGGATACTCATCAGACTCAATGTTCACTAAAATCGACAATTATGATCCGTCCGAATAGTAGATTTTTATTTCATCATAAAGACCTCCCAGGCGTACCTGCGAGTTATATTATTACTATGACGTATTCGAACAATATGTAGACGTTCCTTGAAAAACTTCCTGGCCCCATAAGAATAATTCTTCTTGATATGGTAACATTACCTCATCGATTTATCTATGAACACCCATACAAACTAGCTATTTGAGCTCAACTACGCTTGACCTGTATTTTTGAGCCTGTAAGAATATAAAATTCCGAATGGACATATTTTATTCTCAGTGCTGAGCAAATATTTAATCTTTTTGACTTGAACTTAAATCTATGTTCCAAAATATCTATATTGCGCAATGTACCTTCAAAACGATTCATTTCTGCGTGGTACAATAACACCAAAAAAGAAAAAGAAAAAAGTGGAGATCCAGTGATATTGATGAATTACCTTATTTATCTACAATCTCCAAGGAAATGGCTGGATGTGTTTTCCCAGTATCTATGGTCCCTCGGAATATTAGCGAATATTTTCCTGATGACAGCTCGGTCGTATGTGCGCTGTAGTCCTCCGTCAGCCTTTTTGGCAGGAACGCTTTGAATTCGTTGAATTCAAAGAGCACAGCTGGGCCGAAACTGGTCTTCACCAAAATACACTTTAGAATGTGGTATTTCTTATCCTTCTCCAACTCTGCTATACGCCTTGTTGGCTTATCTTCAAGAAGAGATTTTTGGTTAATTTTGTTTAAATCCCTGTCTATAATGAAAATGAATAAGAAAAATATGCATGAGATGTAAGATGAACAGAAACTTACTTTGTTCTGTAGGGATTAGTATCAAAATTTCTTTAATGAACTACTGCTACTGCTGTTTGGGTAATATACGATGAATGTTTTCTGCTACTGCTGTTTGGAAAGAAAAAATATTTTAATATATGGATACATAATTTTCTAATTGATGCTTACCCAAGGATCACACTATCTCAAATTCAGATGCTCCGACAAAGTACAAATGAAAATTTCAATCGGCACACGAATGATCAACGATGTGCTCCTATATGGAAATAATAGAAAACTGACTTACGTTAAGCAAAACGGCTGTTTATATAATCAGGCCACCATCAGCCGGAGATCGTGAGTCACGCAAATGTTTGCATTTTTAGTCAATCGTACACAAAAGAGTCTACCGCAGCTTTAAATATTGGAATTTGTGATTATCTATTTTATGTTTTAAGAAAAATCTCAAGTTTTCAGATCAGAAACGAACAGAAAAAATACATGAAATTGGAAAGTACAATATTTTCCTAGGCGTCTGTCAAATTATATTTTCAACCATATCTGAACAATCGAAATTAAAGGGGGAGCAATTCTTTTTTATACATTTCCGCTTTTTCTACAATGCTATTTTAGATTCAAGGAAAAAATATCAGCTTTTCCCCAAATGCTTTTGATGTTGAATATGCAGTTTATTTTTGAAAACCTCTTACTCGCATATCAAAGATGTGTAAATTCATGGAAACATTTTTTTTTCATTGACTTATTGAAATAGATTTGCTCAACTTTTTCATCTTTTCAAACATTTTCAATATTTTCGTTAAAGTCTGCTCAATGATATCTACAATCATCGAATTATTGGAAATTTTTTCGATACATTAAGGTTTTTCCTAAATATGGGATGAAAAATATCATAATTACATCTTTTTTTTTTGAGAGCACTTTGTTCACGGCTCCTTGCATAACGATAATATAACTGACAGATTTTATTTTCACTTGAATGAAATTTTTTCATTGAATCTACTGATAATTAAACAGTTTTCAGATCTGATGTTTTTTCAAATCAACGAATTGAAAGTATAGATGCAAAATGGAAACTGAATATTGCTGCGATTTACAAAACCCACTCGTATTCGCATTTCGAAGATTGTTCTTAATGTTCATGGAATCATTCTTTCATCAACTTTCAAACGATTCAAACTGAAAGAATTTTTTCAAACATTTCATTTTCACTAATTCTTCAGTTTCAAATTGGAAGAATAAGTACGGCCCTGCTCATCTTTGCTTTTGTTTATGCAATAGAACCCCTAGTTGGCTACATAATGCGAACAACACGTATGTGGGCATATTGCAACTGACTCAACTAAAATTGCGGTTGCTTTTGTTTATGTCTACAAGCCTGAAATGTACCATATGACGTTCGATTCTGGTTTCATCTAATTTCTATAATGTGGATTGAATATTATTTCTGAATATGAATTTATCTGAGAGGAATTGATCGTTTCTAGTTCTTCAAACAAGAATATTCGAAATAAGGATCTAGTACCTCATGCATCAAACTTCATATGACTGATAGAATAATTTCTATTGCCTAGTTCCTAGATATCATGAAAGATCTATCTCAGAAGAATAATCAAAATTCGATTGAAGATTTAATAAATTCCTTTTGTAGAAATAATCCATCTGTTGAAAGTTATGTGATCTTAGAATGCATGTACTTTTATAAGAATAAAGTGTTAAATGAGGTAGATTTTTCATGTCAGTAAAAATAAGTCCTTAAATTGTTTTTTTTGTGTACAAGTTTCATCTGACCTGTTCCCACCCAATCAATTGCGTTCCGACATATTAGCCCAAGAATATTTTTATGTCAACTGTCGCCCTTGAAATTAAAAAAGATACACAAAATTCTTTCTGCATTATTTCGTAATGGGTCTGCTGAAAATAACCATATAAATTGTTTCAGAAAACACTAGGATTCCTTATATTTCTCGTCTGCGTAAACCAAAAGATTCACAAATAATGCATGTTATCCCCTTTCAAATAAACGATAAATGCCCCCTCCCAAGAATAATACGAAAAAAGGATCGAGTATCAGCATCAAACTTCATATGACGGATAGAATAATTCCTATCGCCTAGAGATGCTGAAAATTCAAAATCATATTAATTACCTGAAAAAGGGGGTCCCTGAGATCGATACGAGTCCTCATTAACAATCCAATTCCGATACAGGATAATGGACAATAGAACATGCGCACAAAAGTTCTTGACTTCACGTCAGTGCTTCAATTTCACCCTACCAAAGCCTCACGGGATGGGGGCGTGGCGTTGCGCAACCTACTCTTCAGCCGCTGCTGGCTTACGCGTTCAAAAGGGTACAATTTTTGCAAAATGGACCTTAGATTTCCTTATGGGGATTTACATGTAAAAATGGGGCATTTTGGCTTAGAACCGGTGTTGCTCATCTACTTCTAAGCCTCTCGGTCCTGTGCTAGTTCCACATCTAGCTGTCTGTGCTCCTCAGATTGAAGTATTCCCTCATTCCAAGACCACCTCGGTCTTCCTTGCTTCCTCCGTCCTCTTCAGGCATTCTCATTAAGTGTCCAAACCATCTAATACTTCTCATTTCGATTCAGTCCATTACTGTTTCTCTGCCATGTAACCGATTTCTACCTCAAAATTTGCTTCGCTGTTTACTACCAGGTAATCAGTCTTCTTCGGACTTACAGTCAGGGCCTACTGTTCGTACTCGAGTGTAATTTTCAAATCATATACTACATATCAAATGAATATATAAATTCTCAAATTAATATTGTTTTTATTTGTTCTTTCAAAATGTATCCTGAATCTAATCAATCAGGGGGTGAAGGGTCAATTACTTTTGATGTATAATCAATAGACAGTTATTAATTAATAATTCTCTCAGGATTTGAACAGACTGTAACGAACTATTAGCTTCGAATATATGCCATTTTTTTCATTTTGAAGAAGTGGATTGATGAATGTTTCTGATAGAAAAGTTGTTGAAGCCTTTAGCACAGCTTTTAGGAATCTTGGATGATTGGGGAGCAAATTTGTTTGACATCGATATGGTTGTTGGTCCGTCCTCCCATACTCAGAATACCTATCTGAAAAGCTTCGTGTACTGGAATAATTTGTACATATTTATACAATAATATTTCGAAGTTCAACGT
This sequence comes from Halyzia sedecimguttata, assembly GCA_937662695.2. NCBI lineage: Eukaryota > Metazoa > Arthropoda > Insecta > Coleoptera > Coccinellidae > Halyzia > Halyzia sedecimguttata. The sequence continues at coordinate 19,859,514 of OW569416.2, read as the reverse complement.
TTTCTGCAATATATGAATCGATTTTGCACATTTCGATTTTATTAACAGTGATAAAACTCAAACAAGAAAATTTTAAGTAATCATGAAAGCTGTAAACATAACATAACCTATAACTTAGTTATTTGTCATTTTCGGTCATTCTGACCATAGAGTAAAAATACTTCTGTGGTGCTGTGCAGCGATGCCAGATGTACAATAATAAGAATAATTATTTCATAACTTTTAACATTCGGAGAACGTACAATAATGAATTTTATCATAATTTCGATCGATTCAATATTTCGGTCAAAACTATTCAGCGAATATGAATTTCGTGGTTCCCTTACTATCCGCCCGTCTGTCGAAGCTCATATAAAAATAAAGGGCTCAGAAGCAGATGATTGAATTTTATAGAGACCAAATCTCTCATCTTCATACTATATGGATCTTCTTTGTTATTGAAAAACTGACTGGTTGTTACCAGATCATACCAATCCAAATAGTTGGCGTCGAAAAGAAACTCTATCAAATGTAAGAATATTTCTCTAAGGGCCGGTTTCTCAATTGCGAGTTAACCCGAGGGTGCGGGTAACCCGAGTGTTACGCATTCATGAATATCGCTAAATACATGCGTCAACTCGCAACCTCGAGTTAACTCGAAATTGAGAAACCGGCCCTAAGAATATCTGTACAATTAATTTTTTGCAGCCAATTTTCATCGAAGGTATCTGTGTTCACCTTCAAAGAAAAAATATTAGTGACAAGGGGATGACATCTGAAGAAACCACCTCGTAGTTAGGTGTTAGGACAACCCCATTGAATTATTCTGCAAATACCTTCGAATTTGGTAGTGAAAACTCATTATAGTCCATGGAAGCTTATTTAAGTATGGCTGCAATGAATTTGCTCCGCCCAGATGTTTGGGAGTTGATCGTTGATCGACGATTGGCATGAGGAAAAACATGTATCGAGTTCCAACACTACACCAACATTACCCTTGTCTGTCTTGAGAACATGCAATTTTTAATGATCTTTGGGACACCTTTTTGTTTAGAGTTTCATTAGCCGCAAACATTAGTGGTCACGGAGTAATAAAAGTAGAAATTGGTCACTAGGTTGGCACCACGTGCTATTATAACGTTGTTGGAACTTGTTCTCGACGTCACCAGGTTGCTTTCAAAATCAGTCTAAAATCTCTTAAAAGACATCCCTATTGGTTTAAGGAAGGCAGAACTTAGGGACCAACAGCAAAAATGTACTAACCCCATCAAGAAGCCACACATTCGTATGACGGGGGTTACATGGTCAATCTGGTATCAGTCACGTATCACATCAATCATGGATTGATATCAGATTGACGGGAAACTGATGGATCAATGGTGCCGATTCATGCAATATTAATGTGTTTCGTCAGTCGATCAATCCACATCAGTCTCATCGTGATCAAGGTCACGGACTGAACTGAAGCGAGATTGATGGCAGATTGACCGTGTAAGCTCCGTCTAAGATTCAGCAGCCATGAGGGTTTCGTTTTGACATTATGCACATATTCTATTGATAGTCTATCGGCCTTTGACAAATTACTAGCAAACCTTGTTGAAGAAAATGTGAAAGAGCCCTGTGGCGCTATTGTTAAAACATTGACAAATCATGCCTCCGAAAGTATTGGTTGGACACTCATCGAATTTACCATGGTAAATTCGATTAAGAGAGTGTCATATACAGGAGAACGGACAATATAATTCACCATGGTAAATTCGATTAAGATTGACCAATACAGGAGAATGGACAATAGAAGTTACGCGCAGAAGTTCCTGACTTCACATCAGTGGTTGAACCAATTTTTTATTCGTACCTAATAATAATCAACTCCTAAAAATGCCAACGTTTCGGAGGACCTTCTTCTAGGGCTTAAAAATGTTATCATTCAAGAATGCAACAAAACTACATAACAATTCTTTGAACTATCCTATAATTAGATTTTTCTATGAAATCATATAGAATTAAGAATAATTATTAAAATTTTGAAAAACCATATCTCCGAAAGTATTAGTTTGATAGTAGTTGAGAATGATATCAATGGATTCTTATGATGAAACTACATCAAAAATCTGTAATGTGAAAAAAATCCTTTTTTTGCGCGTATGTTCTGGGGAACATCGCGTTATAGTTTTGCCCAAATGTCTGTAACTTTCGAATTTTTTGACGAAAATGGTCTCAAACGATTAAGTTCGACTCCCCAATGAAGAATTCGAGGTCAAATTTGATTCTGTCCGTCCGGCCGTCCGTTGCCACGATAACTTGAGAACGAAAAGAGCTAGCGACTTGAAATTTTCAGGGTAGGTGGCGCATCCCAATACGACGGACAAGTTCGTTAATGGGCATAGTCGGCCCAGTGGTTTCCGAGTAATAATTTTGTTTTCAACCAATATAAATCCGATCGAATTGAAACCTAGTGGGTAGTTGTAGAATATGAACCTAAGCACGTTTGTGAAATTTTGTTTAAATCGTATGGCTAGAAAATTTTAAATAAATCATTAAAAATTATTTTTGTTGTCACGATAACTTGAGAACGGAATGAGATAGCGGCTTGAAATTTTCAGGTTAGGATGTGCACCAGAACGCGACATTTCAGTTAATTTATGAGCATAATCGGCCAAACGGTTTTAGAGTTATAGCCATCTGAAATTTTCTGAAATTTGGTGGTTTTTTGTTCCTCATTAACTCGAAAAATACTGAACCGATTGAATTCAAACATGGTTATTAGTTGTAGAATGCCAACGCAAAAATGGTCGCAAAATTTGGTGAGGATAGCATTTGTAGAAAATTTTTAATAAATCATTGAAAATTTAAAAAAAAAATTCTATATATCAGTAACCATTCGTTTGAAATTGCTGAAATTTTGCAAGAGCCTTCATAACCTAACTCTACTGCTAAGTTTCAAGTTTTAATACGATGGGTTAAATATTGTTGGAGATTCGAGCATTCTTGTGCGAGTTCAGTAGATGGGTGACCGTTGCCTCGATAACTTTCGAACGAAAGGAGATTGGGACTTGCAATTTTCAGGGTAGGTTGCGTATCCGAAAGGGAGAGTTGAGTTCGTTTTTGGGCATAATCGGTCTAACGGTTTCCGAGTTATACCCACCTGAAATATTATTTCCTTGATAACTCAAAAAATAAATAGACGATCGAATTGGTGCTTGGTAACTAGTAGTAGAAAATCAACATAAAGACGTGTTTAAAATTTTGTGTGAACCGTACCCCTAGAAAATTTGAAAAAAATGACGAAAAAAAAAATTTTAAGAATCGTATCCCTAGAAAATTTAAAAAAAATCACGAAAAAAAAAAATTGGTTCAAGCACTGACGTGAAGTCAGAAGCTTTTGCGCGTATGTTCTATTGTCCATTCTTCTGTATTGGACACCCCTAATCGAATTTACCATGGTAAATTATGTTGTCCATTCTCCTGTATTGGACACTTAATTCGAATTTACCATGGTAAATTCGAATTAAGAGTGTCCAATACTCTTAATTCGAATACGAATTCAATTCGAATTTACCATGGTAAATTCGAATTAAGTGTCCAATACAGGAGAATGGACAACATAATTTACCATGGTAAATTCGATTAGGGGTGTCCAATACAGAAGAATGGACAATATAACATACGCGCAAAAGCTTCTGACTTCACGTCAGTGCTTGTTTACAATAACGAACTTAACCGAGATATTTGGATGATATCCATACACCAGAATGTTATTGCTTCCACTATGTACCTGTTTTGATGTACCATATCATTATTTCATCCTACTATGTACCTATTGCTATTGACCATGCACATATTGATCTTCTATGGCTACTCATCAAGTACCTATAGCCATTTATTATGTAACTATTGCAATTGACCATGTACCTGTGTCTATGCATTATGACTAAATTGGATCCAGCATACATCTAATCACTGTTGAATTAACCATTGTACATGGTACTCGATATATCTGTGGATAGTGACCATGTACCTATAAGTGTTTACTATGTATTTATTGCAATTGACCATGTACCTGTGGCTATGCATTATTACCTATTTTGATCCAGCATACATCTCTATACTATTGATTCCACCATTTTACATGTACCAGTGAATTTGAGATGATCTAAAGCGTGTAAAGAGAGGGGTTTTTCTATTACGTTCTTTTCCCCTATCTCAGGTAATTTACTGCGCCGAACGTACATTAAACTCTTCAAGTTTATATTATGATATTTTATTTCATTTCCCCCTGACCTTCCCAACAATCTCTCTTACTCTGGGTATCTAAAAGTATTTTGGGTTGATACACAACGTAGAGTCCTTCTTTGTTCACTAGACGATCAAAATCACAGCCAAGGGTAAGGATCTTGCCATAGAGTTCAATAATAGAATAGTTTCACTTGAGTCACGGTTAACGTAGCATTTTTGGGTGGGATCAGTACAATAACAAAGAAGATCCATATAGTATGAAGATGAGAGATTTGGTCTCTATAAAATTCAATCATCTGCTTCTGAGCCCTTTATTTTTATATGAGCTTCGACAGACGGGCGGATAGTAAGGGAACCACGAAAGTCATATTCGCTGAATAGTTTTGACCGAAATATTGAATCGATCGAAATTATGATAAAATTCATTATTGTACGTTCTCCGAATGTTAAAAGTTATGAAATAATTATTCAAATTATTGTACATCTGGCATCGCTGCACAGCACCACAGAAGTATTTTTACTGTATGGTCAGAATTTTCGAAATTTGACAAATAACTAAGTTATAGGTTATGTTATGTTTACAGCTTTCATGATTACTTAAAATTTTCTTGTTTGAGTTTTATCACTGTTAATAAAATCGAAATGTGCAAAAATGGACTCATATATTGCAGAAAACGTTCGAACTTCGAAATATTATTGTATAAATATATACAAATTATTCCAGTACACGAAGCTTTTCAGATAGGTATTCTGAGTATGGGAGGACGGACAACCATATCGATATCAAACAAATTTGCTCCCCAATCATCCAAGATTCCTAAAAGCTGTGCTAAAGGCTTCAACAACTTTTCTATCAGAAACTTTCATCAATCCACTTCTTCAAAATGAAAAAAATGGCATATATTCGAAGCTAATAGTTCGTTACGGTCTGTTCAAATCCTGAGAGAATTATTAATTAATAACTGTCTATTGATTTATACATCAAAAGTAATTGACCCAAGTCCTTCACCCCCTGATTGATTAGATTCAGGATACATTTTGAAAGAACAAATAAAAACAATATTAATTTGAGAATTTAAATATTCATTTGATATGTAGTATATGATTTGAAAATTACACTCGAGTACGAACAGTAGGCCCCGACTGTAAGTCCGAAGAAGACTGATTACCTGGTAGTAAACAGCGAAGCAAATTTTGAGGTACTCATTGATGAAGTCACAACGCTAAAACAAATGGAGAAATTTAAATACTTGGGGCTACAACATGTTACGAATGAAGTCATTAGAAATCGGTTACATGGCAGAGAAACAGTAATGGACCGAATCGAAATGAGAAGTATTAGATGGTTTGGACACTTAATGAGGATGCCTGAAGAGGACGGAGGAAGCAAGGAAGACCGAGGTGGTCTTGGAATGAGGGAATACTTCAATCTGAGGAGCACATACAGCTAGATGTGGAACTAGCACAGGACCGAGAGGCTTAGAGAAGACGACTGGGTAGATGGCAATAAGCTGTATGTTATTAATATGTACATTGTATCAAATTGTTAAGCCCAGAATATATATGTATATATATATATATTAATATCCTTTTTGGCGCTCTAGTTCCTCGGAACTGAGTGCTTATCAATTTGCCCAAATGTCTGTTAATTTTCGAATATTTCGATGAAAATGGTTTTAAACGATTTGGTTCGACTCACTGATCAAGAATCCGTGGTCGAAATTCATTCTGTCCGGCCGGCCGGCCGGCCGTAGGCACGATAACTCTCGAACGGAATGAGCTAGAGAGTTGAAATTTTCAGAGTAGGTTTGGGGGATGAATATCTCGGCTGAGTTCGTTACTGGGCAAAATCGGACAGAAGGTTTGGAGTAATAAAAAAAAAATTTTTTGTTTCACAAAACAAATTCCAAATAAAATTTTTTTAATAAGCAGTTTTATCATAAGAATCCATTCATTTCATTTTTAACTCTAACAAGCCAATACTTTCGGAGATATGATTTTTCAAAATTTCAATGTAAATCGTATTTCACAGATTGATATATATATCACAGATTGATATATATATATATACTAGCTGGCCCGGCAGACTTCGTACTGCCTCCTCAACGCCTGCCCAACGCCAACGCCAACGCCAACTCCAAATCCAAATCCAACTCCAACTCCAACTCTATCTCCAACTACGACTCCGACTCCTACTCCGACTCCGACTCCGACTACGACTCCGACTCCGACTCCGACTCCGACACCGACTCCGAATCCGACTCCGACTCCGACTCCGACTCCGACTCCGACTCCGACTCCGACTCCGACGACTCCGACTCCGACTCCGACGACTCCGAATCCGACTCCGACTCCGACTCCGGCTCCGACTCCGACTCCGACTCCGACTCCGACTCCGACTCCGACTCCGACTCCGACTCCGACACCGACTCCGACACCGACTCCGACTCCGACTCCATTTCCACCTCCATCTCCATTTCCACCTCCATCTCCATCTCCACCTCCAACTCCAATCCAACTACAACTACTACAACTCCAACTACAACGCCAACTCCATAACCAATGCCAACCACAATACCTACTCCAACTTCAACTCCAACCCCAACGCCAACTTCAACGCCAACTCAAACTCCAACGCCAAAAACATTTTCCAGTAGACCAAATTGTAAATCTAAACCATTCTCGAATCTCCACGAACACACACAAAAAATTTCATCAAAATCGGTCCAGTCGTTTAGGAGGAGTTCAGTCACATACACACGCACACAAGAAATATATATATTAAGATATTCTATGTATGAATTCTCATAATGTCAACTTGACAGAAGGGAATATTATAACTTCAAAAATATTGGGGTTGAAATACTCGTATTTTAGCGATGCAACGCGGACTTCATTCTCAGAAAAGTTTTACATTTCGGAACGGAACATGAAGTTAGTAAGAGATCTGAGAGTAGTGAGACTGCTTTTCATCCATAGACATAGATATAACTCTCGAACGGAATGAGGTAGGTAGTTGAAATTTTCAGAGTAGATTAGGGAGATGAATATCTCGGTTAAGTTCGATATTGGGCAAAATTGGCCAGATTTAATTTGATTTCTTCCATGGTGCAGTTCTCATTCTCATGATTGCTCATTTAATCTTGATAAATAAACTATTATTTGAATTGAATTTCCTTTATGATGCGGTTATATCATATGAATACATTGATATAATTCCCAACTCTGAGAAACCAATACTTCCGGAGATATAATTTGTCTGTTTGAACTAGAGCGCCAGAAAGCTCCTCTCCACAGGGCTTGAACCCATTTTTACTTTTCATTGTGCACGTTGAGAATTTTCTCCTTGCGAAAGCTGAAAATTTGTTCAGGCATGAGAACTTTTAAATTAATTTATACTTTATGTTTCAGAATTTTGTTGAAAAGAACTGAATTTAAAATAAAAATATATTTATATACTTATCTTTTTCCTTCATTTCAAGCTTCCTGCCATTGTTATCGTGATATATTTTATTACAACGGCCTATTAATCAAACCACTTTTCTGATTAAAACATCTTTAATGTTTTACATAAAATGCGGTTTATACAGTTCCAATTCAATTCCCTCTCGAATTGACCAATTTTAATCTAATGCTAACTGCTGACTGAAAACCTTCCGTCTTCCGTCCGCTCTCTCCGCGGATCTCTTCATTCGTCAGCACTTATTCGTGCTCTCATATAAACACAACACAAGAGGTTACTGATTACTCCCAATTGATAATATTGGTATTCTTTCCTTTGGTACATTTTGGAAACACGAATGCGTGCACCAATTAATTACAATCATGTTAACAAACAAATTATCAACCTTACAACCAATCCTTAATATTAGTTAATACCAACAATACAACATTCATAATGATATAATATACAGGGGGTCCAATAATATAATATTCATAACATTCGGCCATCCTGTTTTTCTGTGCGTCCTCGCCAGTTTATGATCAGACGGGTTTTTATTTCTTCTTAGTTCTGAAATCAGAAAACTTTCTGTAAAAGTTCATATATTTTTTTTGTTGTTTTTTTTTTTCTTGTTATATTAATATTTTTTATCAACCAATCAATCACAAATACTATATTCCATAGAGTAATAATAAGTGGGAATATTATGTTATGATGTTCCATATTTTATTCAATCTTTTGTTTTGTATGGTATTCCATTTTTGTAAAATATGAATATGGAAAAAAGTTTCTTGCGAAACAAGATTTAGGTTCCTACCCCTAGTCATAGAGGAATACCACCAAAATTAGTTTTGAATGCCTTCTCGCCCGCATAAAATATCTGCTTGATATCATTCTTGTCAGTTTTTTTTTTAATCAAAAACTGCTTTTCGGGCGTCATCTTTATTATTATTGTATGGTAATCCATTTTTATTATTGCATGGTATTCCATTTTTATTAATGTATGGTATTCCATTTCTATTATTGTATGGTATTCCATTTTTATTATGTTTTCATAACTTGTTTTATGGTATTCCATAATATTTTTCTTTTTGTTGTTTTTTTTTTGTGACTAATAGATCAATTAACTCGTCGATACTATTTACCTCATCATCGGAAGTGAATTGGATTCACTTCATGTGCCAGATTTAAATTCGCTTATTGCGTCTGCAGCTACCACTGCAGAATATCGTTGGTAACCTTTCATGCCTTTAAGGACGACCATTTCGTATCGATCGTTTCCTAGAACTTTTGATACTTTATAAGGCCCTCCATATTTTATTCCAGTCTTACGACCGAAATCCTTGGTATCTTTTTTAGCTCCTCGCCGAAGAACCAAACTGCCTATGTTTTATTTCGTGTTTTCTTTCCGTTTCTTATCAAACTGCTTTTTCATTGTTTTACTTTGTTTATCCATTTTTTTTTGCTTAGCATTTTCTGCGATTTTTTGCCTATTCTCGGAAATATATGTCTTTTTGACCTAAATTTCCAAAACGATCTTTATAGAAGCCAAACATTAATGTACATATTTAGGGGATACCCTGTGCTTTCATTGATTGTGTTATTCATTCCCCAGGCCACATATGGCAGTTTATCCATCTATTCATTTTCGTTGTCTATGCTTGTATTTATACCGTCTAAAAGAGTACGATTAAGCTACAGCATTTGAGACTAAATTAATTTTTATTTTCGTTGCAAAACTCTTTAAATGTTTTAGATTTAAATGCCTTGCCACCATCTGCGATAATTCGTTTTGGTGTTCCAAACATACTATACAAATCCTTCAAACAATAAATTTGAGTTGGTCTTGTAAACAAGTACATATTTAGAAAATGAATCGATGATCATAAAAACTTATCCGTAATTTTTGTTTGTTTTACCTAGGTCCTAGGTGATCAATATGCCTTGTACAAAGGAGTTCCTTTGCTTTAGGTATAGGATGAAGAAAACCTTCTTTTTTTTCCATATTGACTTTTCTTATATGCACAATCAATACATGCATTAAAATATTTCTTTATAAATCTTGTCATTTTTGCAAACCAAAATCTACTTTTTATTAAGGTTTCACATCGTTTTAGGCCTATATGTGACCTATTTCGTCGTGATATTTTCTCATAATATTAAATCTGCATATTTTCGGAATTACCAGTCTCAATTCATCATTCAAAATTTTCCTGTAAACCCTATCGTTTTTTAGACAATATGTCAGTTTCATGTTTTTGTCGGTAGTTCCTGATTTTAATTTTTCACGAATTATTCGAATTCGTTCGTCTTGCATATGTCGTCAACTTCTATTCTTAAAATATTTTCTGCGTTCCTACTACGAGCATCGACAGGTGCCATTTTACTACCTGGACGATGTTCAATTTCAAAATCGTAATCTTGAATAGCTAACCACCACAGTGCTATTCTGGGCACTAATTCCTTTTTTATAAATGTACTTCGAACTGCACTGCAATCCGTTAGTTTTTCAAAATGAGTACCATGAAGGTAAATTCTAAATCTTTTTATAGATTCAATTACAGCTAAAGTTTCCAACTCATATGAATGGTAAAAGGACTCATCCACGGTTGTTGCTCTGCTATAATAAGCCACTGATTTTTTAATCCACTATTTGATTCTTGAAAAAGAATAGCACCAATACCATTTGAGCTGGCATCAGTATGTAGTTCCTTTTTTTTTATGAACCCGAATTGAAAATGTTTAAAACAGGCTCATTAGTTAAGATTGATTTTATTTTTGAAACTGTCATATTTTGATCTTTTCCCCATTCCTATTTTACGTCTTTCCTAAGTAATTTTGTTCGAGGTGCAACTATTTCAGCATGATTTTTAATATATTTCCTGAAATACGAACTTAGACCTAAAAACTCCTTACTTCATGAACATTTGTAGGATTTTTGAAAGTTTGAATAGCTTTTACTTTCTTTGAACCAGGTTTGATTTCATTCTCACTAATTTCGTACCCCAGCAAATTCATTTCAGTTTTGAAAAAATAGCATTTTTCTAAATTTAATTCTAAATTATTATCATCGCAAATTTTTAAATAGTGTTAAGTTTTTTCATTCCTTCAGTTATTGATTTTGAACGGGATCAAAATGTCATCGAGATAAACCAATATTTCCACATGGCGTTAGAGGGCCCATAAGATTATTTATGAACCTTTGAAAAGCTGATGGTGCATTACATAGTCCAAATGGTAAACGAAGACGCTCATATTGCCCATCTGAAGTAATAAATGCAGTTTTATCTATCGAATCTTTTGCTAATAGGATTTGGTAATAACCTTGCTTCATATCTAGGCTACAAAAATATTTGTTGCCGCCTAGTTTGTTGATAAGATCTTCAATATTTGGTAATGGGTATCTATCTTTCACAGTAATGGCATTTAGTTTTCTATAATCGATACAATGTCTGTATAATACCTGCGCTAAATAATTCATTTACTAGTTCGCGCATTATTGTTTTTCCTTTTTCTGATAATCTAGTTTTTAGTATATTGTTTGTTTCTCTCAGTATTGTTTATTGTGCTCAGTTCAGCAGGAGATTGTCAAAGCATGATTGTTTCAAATTTAATAATTGAAGCAATTTATTCAAATTTTCTTCAGTCATATCACCGTGGTTTACTACAGCAGATTCAATTCTCTTTATAAACATTTGACATTACGCTTATTTTTACACTTTGATGAAGTCACATGATTGTGCTTTATTTCCAACACCATGTCCTGTTGATTTAATATAGGTTGTCCTCTAATAATATCAATATCACTCATTGGTGTATTAACTACTAGTATTTCGATATGGAACTCCATTTCATTTATTAAAATATCTGTTTTAATTATATCTTTTGGAACCACGAATGATTCACCAAAACCTTTAATAACCGTGTTAGAGGGCACTAATTGTAAGTGTGTTTTATTTAAGACCTTCATATTTGCCACATTTACTGAACTTCCTGTATCTAAATACCCTCTAAACGGAATATTATTTATTATGACAGTCAGTTTATATAAGTCATTCAGTACTTGCCCTTAAGTGTAAACTTCCTCAACTTTCTGTTTCTTAAACCAACAATCGTCTTGGCGGTGTCCCGCTTTCTTACAAAAATCGCATCGCTTCATATCCTCCCTTTGACTTGACCTTGACCCAGTTTGTCCCTTGAAGCAATCCTCAGTGGCGTGGTTTGTAAGACGGCATAAGGCGCACCGTGATCGTCCTGGTCTTCCTTCTTTCGAAGTAGACGGTTTAATTCGGCTCCAGCAGTCCTTTGCAATGTGTCCCAATTTTCCACAAATGTAGCACTCTATTTTGAATCTTTTTCCGGAATGGAGCTGCATTGCGTCCTTTTGAGGGCTTTGGTAATTGTCCATAGGGGCGATAAAACCTGCATACAATTCGTCTGGAGTACCACATTGAAATGCACGGGCATTTGGTTGTAATTCTTGAGGAAGACCTCGAATTATACAAGATATCGTAGCTTCATTATCGAGTCGGCATTGTTGAGTCAAATTCAGTTTAGCATGATAATAGTGCGTCATGCTTTCGCCGGGATTTTTTTTACTTGCAACCAGTTCTTCTAATAAAGTGGCGTAATCAACACATCTCGGAAAAGCTCTGGATAACGCTGTTTTCCACTCTGTCCAAGTCTTGTCGTAGCTGTCTAGTCGGAAAAACTACTCACGTGCTGCGCCCTTTAATTTCATTTGCATATATCCAGATTTTTTATAATCGCTCCATCCATGAATCATCAGGATCGAAGGGCGGAATTATATCACCCTTGACTGCAATTTTTCCAGTGCTTCTATCCATGTTAACTGCAGCGGCGTCATTATGTTCAAAGTTAAAATCTCCTAGATTTGTTGAAATCGATGGAAGTCTGGGGTTGTCGTCGAATTTTCTTTTAAGGGTGGCCGTGATTTATTTCTCTGTGTTGTTCAATCAAATCGTCGTACACTCGATTCCGACGCACTTCCTCGCTACTTATTTCCTCCTTGTCACTAATTTTATTCGGTCCAAAATCACTTTAAACTCGCCACAAAATCGAGAAAAAAAAAAACTGTTCTGTCGATCCCACTTCTGAATTATTACAACGGCCTATTAATCAAACCACTTTTCTGATTAAAACATCTTTAATGTTTTACATAAAATGCGGTTTATACAGTTCCAATTCAATTCCCTCTCGAATTGACCAATTTTAATCTAATGCTAACTGCTGACTGAAAACCTTCCGTCTTCCGTCCGCTCTCTCCGCGGATCTCTTCATTCGTCAGCACTTATTCGTGCTCTCATATAAACACAACACAAGAGGTTACTGATTACTCCCAATTGATAATATTGGTATTCTTTCCTTTGGTACATTTTGGAAACACGAATGCGTGCACCAATTAATTACAATCATGTTAACAAACAAATTATCAACCTTACAACCAATCCTTAATATTAGTTAATACCAACAATACAACATTCATAATGATATAATATACAGGGGGTCCAATAATATAATATTCATAACATTTTCTAACTTCGTATTAAAGGGTCATGTCTTTATACGAATAAGAAGTAATACAGAAACCAATTAATCATAAATGAAGTGTTTGAAATCAATATTAAAGTCAGTGGTGTAACAAAATATCCTGCTCTTTTAATTGATGAACGTTTCAACTTGCTTCGATCGATATAATAAAATGGTATTTATATGTGGTCAGATTAAAAGTGATAAATAATACAGCAGCATTTTATTTAGATTTCAATTTTATTTCAAATAAGGATCTGATACTCAAGTAGAGTATATTCTAACATGTTAGTTCTATAATAGATAATATTGTTAAAATTAATTAAATCGTTTCCTTCAGTTCAAAATCCTGCAGTAGTTTTCCTTTGAAGGATAGACTTACTATGTTTACTGCCTCAGATGTTTACAGAAAAAGAAGTCAATTGAATAAGATATCATAGAAAATCGGTTTACAGTAAACATTTTAAATACGGCGTTTTTTCTCCCATTGTTATACTAATTTATCATCGTTCCAATTCAACAAATACATAATACAACTTCTATAATGGATAATATTGTGTAAATCAATGAAATAGTTTTCTTCAGTTCCAAGTCCTGGTAATTTATCCCCTGGAGGATAGACATACTGTGTTTACTGCCTCTGATGTTAACCATGGACAGTCGATGTACAGTATATGCTTTAAATATAATTATTTTTCTGCTCCGATTGTTATACTAGTTTATCACCGTTCCAACTCAACAAAAAAATGCCTTTGTCTTGATTGACTAGTAAGTAGATAGTGCAGGAGCAATTTTACCCGGTGCTGTTTTCTTCTTGACAAATTTAATATTGAGATTTCAATCATGTTATAAGTTCTATATTGGATAATATTGTGTGAATCAATTTCTTTCTTTCTTCAGTTCCAAGTCCTGCAGTAATTTTCGTCTGGAGGATAGAAATACTGTGTTTACTGACGTTAACAGATAATGCAGTCGGTTTAATAAAAGACCATGGACAATCGCTGTAGAGTTAATGTTTTAAATAATATGTTCTTCTTTTCCCATTGTTATACCATTTTATCTTTTATAATACTTCCAATAAATAGATCGTGATATTTTCATTAGCAGTATCACATAAGGATGTTTTCTTCTCGACAAATTTCTGCACCTTTCAAATTTTAGGTTAGGTTAGACCGATTACCGTCTGTGACGTACACTCTTTGAAACAAGTTACCTCTCATCGAGCGAAACTACCGACGAAGACGATCGATAAACGGGTGTTCACGTTCGGCCAATCAGAAGAAAGCACGAACATTAACTCTAGTTAGTGCCGCCCACTTTCTAAAGTGGGCGGTTTTTCGATGTGGTGCCCCGTCGAAGCAGTAAAGTTCGATGCAGTAGAGCAGGGGTATGAAACTCCGACTAAAATTTGGAAACAGCACGGCACCTAACATGGCCGCCACGCATGCGCAGAAATTGTAGTGCCGATGACAGATGAACGTCTGATCAGTATTCTTCCGTTTGTCGTTCATTAGTGATTGTTTCCTAGAAATACAACGAAAAGTGAAATAGATGTCCAAGAAGTTTGATCTGATTTTACGATGTAAGTAATCTCTGTTTCATTTGTCTTATAACTTACAAATGAGGACCAAATTATTTCAGGTTTTAAGATCCTCATACTGACAACCAGGAATGAAAATGGCCCCCCCCGTTGAGCCATAGTGTACGTGATGGTGCTAATGGACTCTGTGATATATTGTGATATAGAGTGTTCTTGAAAAAATTACAATGATTTAATTCATGAAGCAGAAAGCTAACAGCAAATTTACATGTTTGATCTTTGATGTAAGACATTTCATTACACATTTCAACCAATCTCCCTTTACGCCATACACATGTTTTCTTACTATTTTTTGATATATTAATGATGAAGTGTACTCAGAACAATCATTTATTTTAGCTACCTATCCCTATATTATGTTAAAAATACTGTTTATTCATCAATAAATTTATTTATAACAATTCTCGCGTCTCTTTGCAATTCTTTGGCTCATTTCGATTTCAGTTCATAGTCAAAAGCCAAGAATACTAATAATAAAAGTAATATATTTATCTGTCGACGGGAATAAATAATCGAGTCAAATTTGAATATTCCCGCCTTTCCCCCACTACTCCGGCACCTAACATGGCCGCCCATAATTGTTGCCAATGATTAGTATGGAGTTTGCACTTCTTATTATTTGTGTTCTGGGCAGTAGAGCGTCTGTGCATTAGGTTTTCGATGTGGTGCACCCTACTCACGTTGGCTATGCCAGTTCTCTCTAGTGACAACTCTCTACAAACAGTATTAGGTTTGTTCCATCAACCAGTTTGGAGCAACTCGGAGCATCACACCCATGCGCATTGGGGACTCGGAGCTCGAAGTCGCGTTCCTACAATATTTTGGAGTACACAACTTCGTGTTCCAACAACCGCGGAGCGTCTCTCGGGTCTGCTCCAAGCTTCTCCTTCTGATGGGTTGGAGCTCGATAGGGAGCACCAAACCCGCGCATGCGTACTTGCAATTCATCTATAACCTGCTTAAACTCTTATTAGCTGGCCATACACGGACGTTCTTTCGCGCGGTTTATCGTGCTATCTACAAAATCATGTGGAAAATCCCTTGCGTGAGTGAGCATTGCAGCACGCCATGATAAAGCTTTGAGGGATTTCTCACGTCCTTTCCTCTGGAATGGCGTTTCAGCGCCATACACACAGATGATCGAGCGGTCGGGTATCAAATGTCTTTGCGTCCACCTTTAATACTATTTCAAGTAATCGGGATTATTATTATTTTTTAATTGCCGTAAAAGCAACATGTGACAATATTTTTCTTCGTCAGCCAGCCAACTTTTCTGCCATGGCGCTCTTGTTCCTCAGAACAGAGTGCTTATCAATTTGCCCAAGTGTATTTAATTTTCAAAATCAAGAATCCGTGATCAAAATCGATTATGTCTGGCCGTCCGTTAACACGATAACTCTCGAAGAGAATGAGCAAGACAGTTCAAATTTCCAGAGTAGTTTTGGAAGATAAATATCTCAGTTATGTTCGTTATTGGGCAAAATTGGCCCTGGTGGTTTTGGAGTAAGCAAAAAAAAATGTTTTTTACATTACAAATTTCAAATACAATTTTTGTATTTCATCATAAGAATCTATTGATATCATTATCAACTCTAACAAACTAATACTTTCGGATAACACGAAAATATTCAACAAACTAAATTGAACTGGATGGTGAACGACGCCTTCGTGTAGCGGAATCGCCAAGAATTCAGTTCATCATCTTGAAAATTCGAAGATGACTGAATGCCGTTCCAAATGACACTTTTTCCGACGTTTTTCGGCCATACACACACGGTTTATCCTTTCAAATGATTCGCTACGAACCATCATATGCAAAATCATCTGAATAATTCACAACGTGTATGGACAACGACGGTTTTTTCGCCATGCCGTTCTTTTTGGCATGATAACCGCCACGTTACAACGCGCCATGATAAACCGCGCGAAAGGATGTACATGTATGGCCAGCTATTGTCACAACAAACAAACCAACCTTACTTCGCTACTTTTGAATTTTGATTTATCCGCAGATATTCGTTTTGTCGGTGTGTCGATTTAGCTGTATTTGAAATGGATTCACAAGTGTGGATTGATACATTCCTGAGCAATTCCGATCTGGAATCATCATTTACCAAAAATAATACTATTTTCAGCCATTGCACACTGAAATCTGACAAACAGAGAACAGTAATCAACTTAGGTAGGTAGGTCAAACAATTTCAAAATTAAAATTTCTCAACTGAATATTGAGGTTAGGTAGCATACATTAAAATGCACAACATGCCGCTCGAGTTCAACCAATCAGCGTTAGGCCGAAACCCGCCGAACGCGCATGGATAGTGAATTCGCGCGCTATCAGACTTCACTCTTCACTTGTCTCTTGAATTTATCTAGATTGGCATAAACTTGTGAATTTTGATTTTATTCTATACGAGATATTTTCTGAGCTCCTTTTGTGATAAAAAAGCAATTATCATTGCTATTAAGCTAATAAGAATATAAACCTGGGAATTTTCAATCGGAATCCATTCAACATGGACGGACAGCGAAAGTAAGTTTTTTGAGTTTGTTCCATTTGTAATAATAATTAATTACCATTAATTTTTAGGGATCAGGCTATTTGTCACGTTTGCCAGAAGACTTTTTCCAGCGTATCGACAAGAAATCGTCATTTGAGATTAGTTCATCAGGAAGAAATTAAAACAACTGTACACATCAAGTGTCCTGTTTGCACTGATGAAAAAAAACTATCTTTCAGAACTCACGATCTCTTAATCAAGCATTTGGAACAAATTCATTCTTCGAATATTAAAACATCCTCTTATGAATTCAGGACTATGGAAGAATTTGAGTCTTGGCAAGCACTAAGTCACAGAAATTTGGATTATGCACTGCATTCATCCCTTACAGCTACTAATGATATCAAATGGATGTATTATAATTGTAATAGAAGCGATTATAAAGGTCTGTATATATAATACTAACATGACCAATTGTTCATGATTGAAGGTGATTCTCGACAACAGTGACTAAATTTCCAATGATATAGTCTCTATAGTCTTGACCACTATGTTTTGGTTACTTGCTTAAATTCGACATTCGATATATTTGACATCAGGCAATATATCTCAAACTCTTCTATTCAATGAGGGGGAACCAATTAAAATAGGAAATAATAATTCTGAAGTTTTCGATATATTGTGTGATCACACAATGTTCTTTTATCATTATTAAAATTAAAACTCTACGAAAAAAAATAATGCATATTCATATTCATGATTTACTTTTATAGGATTCGTTAGTCATTGTGCCCAACGTAATATGAAAACTGGAGGTAGCATTAGAATAAATGGCATGTGTCCTTCGAGAATTTGTGTGAAAATATCCAGTTCCGGTAAGCAAACGTCTAGGCAGTAATGAATACGGAGTGAAATTCACATATTTTATTTCAGGAATAAACGTAAGATTTATCGAAACACATGTTGGTCATGAAGATCAACTAAGATGCTTGATACTCAACAAGGCTGCTTATATCATAACCATTTGCCAATAGGTTAGAATCTTGGGAGAGATCATAACCAAGCCTTACGAACTTCCAAGAGTTTAATATGTATAACTCATTTAAATATTAGCTTTTTACTTCAACAAGTTTTTCAAAAAATTGCAAGTGCAGAAATCGATGTTTTAATAAAAGTGTTTTAAAGAATACTGCTACTCCTTTCAATGGATGTACTATAAAGAAAGGGAGGGCTGTATATATTTATGCTTGCTAAATTGATTTCATGAAATGATTTTTCTCATTCATCATCATTATTTAATTTATGTATTCCATGTTTCATAAAATTATTAAAAGTTGTTATTGCATGTTATATAAAATACAGTACATTGTATAAGTTTGGTCATTTTTTTTATATTCTAGATCGCAAATAAATATTTAACAACATAATTGATGGTTCTCTTTTTTTGTGTATTCCTCTGAAGATATAGGTGCTATTTTCCACAAATGATTCATATGAAAAATCACAAAAAACAAAATTAAATTTGACTGAATTGAATATCTGAAAGGAAAAATGAATATAATTATTAATAATATATATATTTTTTCAATTGTACCTTGAGGAGACATATTTTTTATTCCTGAGTTTAAATGCCAAGCTGTATTGATTTCTCCTTCAGAAAGTCATTGATTGTATGTATCAAATTACAACAGGAATCCTTAGAATCATGCAGCGATAACAATTTTCGAACCATTTCTGAACACTTCCCTATTATTGAACTATTTTTTAAGTCATTACGATATCACTTGAAATATATCATTACTTACTTATTTCTCAATTTGCAGCATATTAACTAGTAATGTTAGTACAATTGATTATTTGAGGGTACTGAGGAAAGATATTTCAAGGAAATGACAATACAATGCTTATTAAGTAAGAACTTGAAGCAAAATTTGACGAGCTACGTCTCTATCATATACATCTGAAACTAAATACCTT
The DNA here is from genome assembly GCA_937662695.2 of Halyzia sedecimguttata. Lineage (NCBI taxonomy): Eukaryota > Metazoa > Arthropoda > Insecta > Coleoptera > Coccinellidae > Halyzia > Halyzia sedecimguttata. The sequence goes on along the minus strand of OW569416.2, from coordinate 19,840,229 downwards.
TCAAAAGTTCTCCTCTGATTTCATAATTGAAGAATATGAGAATTATTGGTAATTTCTTTCAAATAGCTTCTTATAGTACTTGAGTATTCTCCAGTTAATGGCTCGGAGCATTCTGCTGGAATGAAATATCTGGTTTATTTTGGTCCGCAGTTCTGAACGGTTCTATGACAGTATCCTGGGACCTAAATGCAGAATGTTACCAATATTTCTGTGCAATTAATAATTATGATTTAGTCTTTAGTCAATATACTGTATATTCCTTTTGAGATAAATAAAATACGAATTATAAAAGCTTCCACAGCTGTCAGAGTTTAACAATAATAATACACGTCAAAGAGCGACGTAGAGAAAATTTGAAATTTGAATAGAATCTGGTTAGGGGCATGCCGGCTTCTGATTGGTTGAACTCGAGCGGCATGTTGTGCATATTAATGTATGCTAGGTTAGGTTACCAACGTCACGCAAACGGAGACGCCCACTCGCTCTTTACTCATTCCAACAAAACTTCGCTAACCCGGGGCGACTCTCTGCAACTCTAGGGCATCTCCAGGGGTTGCTCCAAAAATGTTGATGGAACAAACCTATTTAGTTCCACATTTTATGGCTCTATTTTATTACGTTGCCGTTGGTCCCTTGATAATTTAAATATTGTTTTGCTACAATATTTGAATGGAATATTTATTTCCAGCAGTTCGAAAGGGAATGTAGCATATGTAATTAATGAATGAACCTAAAATTCGGAATTCCCAAGAATTCCAGAAACCAGAATGACAACAATATGCACGATACTCACATGTCAGTTTTCAAAATAAATGGAGGTGATAGTGCGAGCGGAAATTCTCTTTATTGGGTTGAATTTGATTCGATTGCGACACAACAACAATCAGTTGTGACACCAGCCACAACAGTGAATCTCACAGTGCGTCAATATGTAGAAATGCCTCTTTTGGACCGAAAAAAAGATCCATGGAATTTTGGAAATCACACCAACAATTCTTCCCGGAACTTTATAAACTCACCATGAGATATTTGTGTATCCTGGCAACATCAGTTCCGTCGAAAAGGGTATTTTCGAAATGTGGACAATTAACGAACCTCCACCGTAATAGATTAGCGCCAAAAAATGTGAACCAAATCATTTTTCTGAATGGCGAAATATAATTTCAATGAAATTTTTCATTTTTATATTTTTTACTTTATTTAATTCTATTTCTCATAAAAACATATTTTTAATCATATATTACACGTTAGACGATACTTCCAGATTGAATTTATTTTCATTCTTTTTCAACCCTCCAATTTGTTCCTGAATTATTGAAAATAAAATTTGAGTCAATTCAATAGAGGCATGAAACATAAAACCAATTTTGAGTGAAAAAATTGAAGATATCTACAAGCATCTAATGCCACTTATACTAATATTTAAATAAAAAAATAATAATATATTTATATACTACTATTTAAAAAAATATTAATAAAATAGATCTATTTTTGAACAGACTTCCGAGTCTCAGTTCTTAATTGATAACGAATTAACAAACTGAATATAACTGAAATCTGAATATTCTGAACGAACCGCAACTGAATAAGATAAGAATAATGAATATCTCAATTTGCAATAGAATAGATAATAAAATCATTCACTAGCAGTAAAAGCACCTGACCAGAATCCAGATGGCAGCCATAAATTCTATCGATTGTTAAAGAAACGTTTCATATATCATACTCCCATCTCGCCCTCCAGTCGGATCACTCGGATCTAAAGTGCCGCCAAAGAAATTCGAAATATCAAAACATTCAGAACGTAAACGAACGAATTACGAGTACGAGATATCTCGTATCTCATCCCATTTCATTTAATTCTTACTCGAGTCGAGTGATGTCCCATTTGCGTACCACATGATTGACGACAGAAAATCATTCGAATGAATTCACTCGCATTTTTCAGAACATCTCGAGATATCTCGAGATGTTTCAATAATCGAAAGGTTCGATTATTTTCACTCGAGAGGTCCCATCGCTAGTTCTCTCCCGTCAGAGCCAGCGTGAAGATGTCCGATATAGAAATCGAAATTGCTCTGAGCGCGTATGCAATACTGTTAAACTGCATAATTTTTTGAAAATGAGTCAGCAGTCTCGGCGTATATCATTTCGTTTTCAAGCAATTGAAACACTTTAAAAATCAATTCGTTTATTTCGAGTGACTTCTACAAAGTCTCATACATAACTGACTCTCTAGCCATCAGAGACTCCAATTTGTTATTTTATTCATTTTTGATGGTACAGCATCTTCTCAGGGAAAATACCACAACATGTTTCTCATGAAAAGTGTGGGAAAACGAAATGTGACTACAGCACATCCTGTGTAGTTTCAAGTTATTCAGAGGTCTTCAGTAACTTGATAATAAGATAACGATACAGTGTCACTTAGAAAGGATGTTGCTCTCGCCCGAGTTCAAGGTTCGCGAAATCTGTGATTTCACGTAATTCCACCGGATTTTCAGAGTTTTTGTTATCTTCTTCCATAGAAGTACAAAAACGAAAGCAGATGCTTTTTCGGTATAGGAAAATTATGATTCCTGTTACCACACAAACTATCACTAAATTCACTACACTGAAATAAACTGTGGTAGGATTCCAATCTTGAAGGTCTTGAAGATCAGGGATATTTTCTCTAGGAAGTAGGCTAATATTTCTGCTTTCTTTCCATTTTTGTTCTAATGGTACTAATTGGATGGCTGCATACTCTTCGTATTTTCGAATAGGACGGATTCTCTTCATTCGATTGGTTATTACACTGCTCTTGTTGGTTGGTGAATTCTGGTGCAGTATTCAGACAATGTTTGTAGTATACCTTCTAGGCATTGCTCGGTGTGGACTAGATCTTCCTGCCGAGTAATATAAAAATCTTCGACGACTTCACTTCCCCATATCGTTGTGTCTTCTTTCATAAGGAGATAAGAAGGAAGATTGGGTATGGGGGTATTTTCCTAGGGAAAGTTATGGAGCTGATATAATTCATAAGCTAGTTTTTGGAAAATCGGCAAACAGAAGTGCATTTTTTTAGATTGACTAAAATAATATGTTCATTACATTTTATGGTATTGGAGTATTCGTTGTATAGAATTTCATCATCAGCATCCAGAGATCCGAAAAGATATTTTGAAATTTTTCCACCAATATTTAAGAGTCCTCGTTCTTCTTTTAGATGTTGTGTGATGATGTTGTTAAATTTCACATCATTATTAATAATTGAAGCTTAAGCCATATCGAAATAAACTGTAGTAAAATAGATATTATTTTTCATTGAGTCTACTTTTTGCTTTCCTAAGACTAAGAACTGAGATAAAACTTAGGTCAAAGTCAATGATCTGCGACGTAAATTTTGCGTAATTTTATAGATGAAAGATTATGTTTGATTTCAAGAAATTCTAATATTTTAAAACATTTTAAAACAAAACAAAAGCATTATTTTCGTTGTTTGTTCTTATTTTTGTGATAACCTGAGTTAATATCTCTGGGAATTTTCTTGTAGGGTGATTTAAATTTTGCCTGAAAAGGTAAGTATCTTTCTGTTCGTCCAAATCTTCAAGGCTATTTCTATTCCGATTCAATTGTTCAGTATATTTATGTTTTTTTAGCATTGACTCCTTAACTACTTTTTGAATTTCTCTAAAACTTTCTTCAGAATTTTTTATACCATGTGAAATTTCATTATCTAGTATCTTTCCAATTGGAATCTCGTAGTTAAGTCTTCTTTCAATATTAGTTTGGGGGTTGGCTCTAAATCAAATTCATTTTCTTCATCGTGATGGTTCATTTCAGTTTCGGAGGAATATTCAAAAGATTCTTGAAAGTTATTTTCTTCTGTATAACAATCGATGTTAGTTAATTCTTCCGAGCTGAAATTCGGTTGTTGCTGACCACTTTGGAAGAATTCTGGTGGACTAGTGGTAAATAATTTATTGGGTCGCCGAATAGAACTACTGAATGATCTCTTTTGAGGATTACTATTTTCATAAGAGAAATTCAGTCTAGGTGGTAAATACTTATGCGAAGTGGTGGACATACGCGTCGGAATATTTTGATAAAGAAATTATATATTTTTGATTTGTTTGCGTTGCACTTCGGTGCATAGTTCGAGATAGTTTTGATATTTTTCCCTGTTTATTCGATGTTTCATTTTGGTTTGATAGATACAACTGATCAGATCTAATGTTTGTTTATGATTGTTCCATTCTTATATATGTAATTAACCTCACATTTGGTAAGTGACCATGTGTTTTCAGAATCAGAAAATTCTAACGAAGGTTTTTTAATTGTAGTAGCCCTGAAGATGAGACGAAACTGTTCTCGAAAGCTTGGCCTATATGAATAAAGAGTAAATCAGACATTTTTGTAATTTATGATCGACATCCCTTATACAACTAATTTCTAAATCTTAACGATCATTACTTCATATCATTATATATATATACAGGGTGTTTGGTAGATGGTTGTAGGCATTTCAAGGAACGTTAGGGGGGTTCGTTACCAACATTTTGAACCACATATACTTATGTACCAAGTCTCATGGTTTTTGAGATATCGACCAAATTGTATTTTATCGATCTCAATAAGAGATCGTGCGCTAAAAGGCTAATAAAAAATTGTTTATGAGTTTTAACATGTTTATTTTTTATGATTTGCATTGCTAACGTATCTATTCACTAAATTAATAAGGCAAAAAAGCATACTTGATGACAATAAACAAAAAAAAACACAAAAATATTGACCCACAATGTGATTTACCGAACAATCTCACAACTTTCAGAGCCTCTAAAAAGAAAAGTACACGTGCTATTCAATTTCAAACACGTGTAAAAACTTCCTTAACTTGTCTTCTTTTCAAATTGATAACAATACATTATTAAAAGGTACACAATATTAGTAATAATCAGATGTAAACGGGAACAAATCAAGAAAAATTAATAAAAAAATTTAAAAACAATTTGATCAATGCGTTCAAAATTTCAAAATAATTACAGCTGATGCTCAAAATGTGAACCACCATTTCTTATGCAGGCCCGTGCTCGTCTTCTTATTTCTGTTGTTGTTACTTTCAGTCTCATTTCACCTTTTAACTGTTCGCAAGCCGCGTTGATTTTTCTAACCAAGTGGTCTCTGGTAACAATTTCCTCGTCGTAAACTAATTGTTTCAATCTTCCCCAGACATAAAAGTCTACGGGCGTTATGTCCGGGGACCTTGCGGGCCACAATATGGGCCCGTTTCGTCCAATCCATCTGTTTCGATAATTTCTGTCGAAATACTCCCGGACGGGCCTTGCGAAGTGTGCTGGACATCCATCATTTTGGTAAATCATTGTTTGCCTAATTTCTAGGGGAATGTCCTCCAGTAATCCTATTAAAACAGTTTCCAGGAATTGTAGATAACTTGTCCCATTTAGATTGTCCGGCAGATAGTGCGGCCCGATGAACGTTCTGCCGATTACTGCCGCCCAGACATTAACACTGAACCGTCTTTGGGAAGACACTTGTTTTTTTTTGTGTGGATTCCCTCCTTTATGCTCCCAGTAGTGGAGGTTGTGGAAGTTCGTTATACCGTCTTTGTCAAATTTGGACTCATCCGTCCAGAGAATCCTTTTTAAAAATGTGCCATCTTCCATGTCTTGATTTAGTAAATACCGGCAAAAAATAGTACGCCGAATAGGATCACCTTCTTCTAATCCTTGCACAGGAGTGTAGTGGAATGGATATTTTCTTTCTGCGTGCACCACAGACCACACTTTCCAAGTAGACAAATTTAGTTGTCTTGCCACTTTCCTCACGCTTGTTGTAGGGTCACGGTTAAATGCTTCTAATATTTGCTCATCAACTTCAACGTGATATTGCGGTACAGCAATACCAGGCTCCCTGCGATGCAGATTGCCTGTTTCACGAAACCTAATGAAAGTGTTGCGAAACACTTGTGCATTGGGAGTTCTTCTATTAGAAAAGCGTGTTGCGTACAACTCTCGAGCTTGGGTGGCATTGCCATTAGCAGCCCCATACATAAAGATTATGTCCGCATACTCATGGTTTGCAAATGTAGCCATCACTGCTAGACTTACTAAATAGTCCAAAGCAGCACTTAACGCAACTTAAGACGGAGGAATTACTGCCAAAACTATTATCGGTGGGTTTCACAAACGTTTGACAGCTCTTGATTTCCAAATCAGTGTGATTCTATGTATATTCTCAGTTCATTTTTGATGGAACCATCGAAATAAATCCACAATCAAGCTGATCCAAGCTTTGTGAAACCCGTAATGGTGGGTTCGCTAACTTAGCCAAATTCTAGGATTGAGAGAGGTGCGGTGGTGTTAGATCCCGTTGTAGATAACATAGCTGTGTTATTCATACACCATTGTATAGGTTACGAGTTAAGGAAGTTTTTACACGTGTTTGAAATTGAATAGCACGTGTACTTTTCTTTTTATAGGCTCTGAAAGTTGTGAGATTGTTCGGTAAATCACATTGTGGGTCAATATTTTTGTGTTTTTTTTTGTTTATTGTCATCAAGTATGCTTTTTTGCCTTATTAATTTAGTGAATAGATACATTAGCAATGCAAATCATAAAAAATAAACATGTTAAAACTCATAAACAATTTTTTATTAGCCTTTTAGCGCACGATCTCTTATTGAGATCGATAAAATACAATTTGGTCGATATCTCAAAAACCATGAGACTTGGTACATAAGTATATGTGGTTCAAAATGTTGGTAACGAACCCCCCTAACGTTCCTTGAAATGCCTACAACCATCTACCAAACACCCTGTATATATATATATATTAGTTATCTTTCCACCTTTTTCTTGGTTTCTTGGTTGCCCTGTCCTGAAGAAGCCAACTAGCAGAAACAAGTGTCGGCAGGTACCAGCAGAATGATTATCTCTGCTCCTTTTGCGGAATTACCCGTTATACTTTTCCATATACATATATATATATATATTTTAGGGAAAGTTTTCTTGGGTATTGTTGCACGTTGTGTTTGACTAGTAAAACAATATTTACTTTTTCATTTTATAATCCAACATATGTTTCGGCCGAAACATATGTTGGATTATAAAATGAAAAAGTAAATATTGTTTTACTAGTCAAACACAACGTGCAACAATACCCAAGAAAACTTTCCCTAAAATTTATATAAGAAAGAAGCACAAGAAAACTCAAGAACTAATAATATATATATATATATATATATATATATATATATAGTATTTTTGGCGCTCTAGTTCCTCGGAACTGAGTGCTTATCAATTTGCCCAAATGTCTGCAATTTTCGAATATTTCGATGAAAATGGTCTTAAACGATTTGGTTCGACTCACTGATCAAGAATCCGTGGTCGAAATTCATTCTGTCCGGCCGGTCCGCAAGGCCGTAGGCACGATAACTCTCGAACGGAATGAGCTAGAGAGTTGAAATTTTCAGAGTAGGTTTGGGGGATAAATATCTCGGCTAAGTTTGTTATTGGGCAAAATCGGACAGATGGTTTCGGAGTAACAAAAAAAAAATTTTTTTTTTACGAAACAAATTCCAAATTAAATTTTTTTTAATAAGAAGTTTTATCATAAGAATCCATTCATATCATTTTTAACTCTAACAAGCTAATACTTTCGGAGATATGATTTTTCAAAATTTCAATAATAAATCGTATTTCAACGTTGTCACAGAATGATATTATTCTATGAATTGTCATAATGTCAAATGATGTTCCTGAGACATTATCTAATCAATCGAAGAATTGTGAGGGAAGTGTGAAAAATCTCAGTTGTTTGCTCCGAAATTAGTTTTTCTCAGAAAATTCTTACATTTCGGAACTGAACATGAAGTAAGAGATCTGAGAGTAGTGAGACTGCTTTTCATCCATAGACATAGATATAACTCTCGAACGGAATGAGGTAGGTAGTTGAAATTTTCAGAGTAGTTTAGGGAGATGAATATCTCGGTTAAGTTCGTTATTGGGCAAAATTGGCCAGATTTAATTTGATTTCTTCCATGGTGCAGTTCTCATTCTCATGATTGCTCATTTAATCTTGATAAATAAACTATTATTTGAATTGAATTTCCTTTAGGATGCAGTTCTATCATATGAATACATTGATATAATTCCCAACTCTGATAAACCAATACTTTCGGAGATATAATTTGTCTGTTTGAACTAGAGCGCCAGAAAGCTCCTGTCCACAGGGCTTGAACCCATTTATTTTTATATGAGATGAAATTGTTAATGAACCTGGTGGTCATCAATTTTCAGGGTAGGTTTCACAGCTCAATTGGAGAGTTAAGTCCGTTTTTGAGCAAATCGGTCCATCGTTTTCGGAGTTATACCCACCGGGAATATTATTTCCCCGATAACTCAAAAAATATAGACTCGATCGAATTGAAGCTTGGTAACTAGTTGTAGAATATCGACGTAAGGAAGTGTGTATAATTTTGTGAGAATCGTATCCCTAGAAAATTTTGAAAAAATTACGAAATGAAAATTGGTTCAATCACTGACGTGAAGTAAGGAGCTTTTTCGCGCATGTTCTATTGTCCATTCTCCTGTATTGGACACTCTTAATCGAATTTACCTTGGTAAATTCTATTATCCATTCTCCAGTCTCCTGTATTGGACAATATAGTTTACCATGGTAAATTCGATGAAGAGTTTCGAATACAGGAGAAGGGACAATATTACATACGCGCAAAAGCTCCTCACTTCACGTCAGTACTTGAAACAATTTTTTTTTCGTAATTTTTTAAAAATTTTCAAGGGTTTGGTTCTCACAAAATTTTGCACATGTCTTTATGTCGATATTCTACAACTAGTTACCAAGCTTCAATTCGATCGATTCTCTATTTTTTGAGATATCGAGGAAATAATATTCTAGGTGGGTAAACTCCGAAACCGATTATGCCTATAAACAAACTCAAATGTACCATTCAGATGCACAAATCTATCCGAAAATTTCAAGTGGCTATTTCTTTCCGTTCTCAGGTTATCGTGACATAAATAATATTTTTTGACAATTTTTTTAAAATATTCTAGTCGTACACTACTCACAAAATTTCATAAACGTTAATGGGTTTGTATTCTACAACTACTCACCAAGTTTCAATGCGATCGGACTTATATTGGTTGAAAACTACATTATTACTAGGAAACCATTGGACCGATTATGCCCAATTAACGAACCTGCACGTCGTATTGGGGTACGCCACCTACCCTGAAAATTTCAAGTAGCGATCTTTTTCCGTTCTCAAGTTATCGTGGCAACGGCCGGCCGGCCGGCTCGCTGGACAAAATGAAATCTGACCTCGAATTTTTCATCAGGGAGTCGAACCCAATCGTTTGATACCATTTTCGGCCAAAAAGTCGATAATTAGAGACATTTGTGCAAAATGATAACATGATTTTCCTCAGAACATACGCGCAAAAACAAGTTTTCATAATCAACAAATTGTGTTCTACACCTGCGCAGTTTGTTAGCTACATGTTTCGATAATTTTCGCAGAGGAAAAAGTTGGGCGTCCCGGTAGAATGCTAAAAAGAACCAAAGCTCCCGAACTATCATGCCTAGATACTCCCTATCGGAAATCATACGGGTTTAGAGATTGGCGTTTGGTATTTCAATTTATTTTTTTCGTTCTGTTCATGTACTCTGATAACCAAAGACTCCTTCCATCTACAAAGATTTCTCATTCTATTCTAGTACATTTTTTTTAATTATCATACATTGTTCATAACATTTTTTGCGCGTATGTTCTGGAGAACATCGCCTTATAGTTTTGCCCAAATGTCTGTAACTTTCGAATTTTTTGACGAAAATGGTCTCAAACGATTTAGTTCGACTCCCCAATGAAGAATTCGAGGTCAAATTTGATTCTGTCCGGCCGGCTGTCCGGCCGTTGCCACGATAACTTGAGAACGAAAAGAGCTAGCGATTTGAAATTTTCAGGGTGGGTGGCGCATCCCAATACGACGGACAAGTTCGTTAATGGGCATCATCGGCCCAGTGGTTTCCGAGTAATAATTTTGTTTTCAACCAATATAAATCGGATCGAATTGAAACTTGGTGAGTGGTTGTGAAATTTTGGGCGAATCGTATGGCTAGAAAATTTTAAAAAAATTATTGAAAAATATTTTTGTTGTCACGATAACTTGAGAACGGATAGATATAGCGGCTTGAAGTTTTCAGGTTAGGATGTGCACCAGAACGCGACATTTCAGTTTGTTTATGAGCATAATCGGCCAAATCGTTTTAGAGTTATAGCCATCTGAAATTTGGTTGTTTTTTGTTCCTCATTAACTCAAAAAATACTAAACCGATTGAATTCAAACATAGTAATTAGTTAGAATTTACTATGGTAAATTCGAATTAAGTCTCCAATACAGGAGAATGGACAACATAATTTACCATGGTAAATTCGATTAAGGGTGTCCAATACAGAAGAATGGACAATAGAACATACGCGCAAAAGCTTCTGACTTCACGTCAGTGCTTGAACCAATTTTTTTTTCGTGATTTTTTAAAATTTTCTAGGGGTACGGTTCTTAAATTTTTTTTTTTGTCATTTTTTTCAAATTTTCTAGGGGTACGGTTCTTACAAAATTTTAAACACGTCTTTGTGTTGATTTTCTACTACTAGTTACCAAGCACCATTTCGATCGAATATTTATTTTTTGAGTTATTAAGGAAATAATATTCCAGGTGGGTATAACTCGGAAACCGCTAGACCGATTATGCTCAAAAACGAACTCAACTCTCCCTTTCGGATACGCCACCTACCCTGAAAATTGCAAGTCCCTATCTCCTTTCGTTCGAAAGTTATCGAGGCAACGGTCACCCATCTACTGAACTCACACAATAATGCTCGAATCTCAACAATATTTAACCGATCGTATTAAAACTTGAAACTTGGCAGTAGAGTTAGGTTATGAAGGCTCTTGCAAAATTTCAGCAATTTCAAACGAATAGTTACTGATATATAGAATTTTTTTTTTATTTTCAATGATTTATTAAAAATTTTATACAAATGCTATCCTCACCAAATTTGGCAAACATTTTCGCGTTGGCATTCTACAACTAATAACCATGTTTCAATTCAATCGGTTCAGTATTTTTCGAGTTAATGAGGAACAAAAAACCACCAAATGTCAGAAAATTTCAGATGGCTATAACTCTAAAACCGTTTGGCCGATTATGCTCATAAACAAACTGAAATGTCGCGTTCTGGTGCACATCCCAACCTGAAAATTTCAAGCCGCTATCTCATTCCGTTCTCAAGTTATCGTGACAACAAAAATATTTTTTAAGAATTTTTTTTAAATTTTCTAGCCATACGATTCGCACAAAATTTCACAAACGTGCTTAGGTTCATATTCTACAACTACACACCAAGTTTCAATTCGATCAGATTTATATTGGTTGAAAACAAAATTATTACTCGGAAACCACTGGGCCGATTATGCCCATTAACGAACTTGTCCGTCGTATTGGGATGCGCCACCTACCCTGAAAATTTCAAGTCGCCAGCTCTTTTCGTTCTCAAGTTATCGTGGCAACGGCCGGACGGACAGAATCAAATTTGACCTCGAATTCTTCATTGGGGAGTCGAACTTAATCGTTTGAGACCATTTTCGTCAAAAAATTCGAAAGTTACAGACATTTGGGCAAAACTATAACGCGATGTTCCCCAGAACATACGCGCAAAAATTGGTTCAAGCACTGACGTGAAGTCAGAAGCTTTTGCGCGTATGTTCTTTTGTCCATTCTTCTGTATTGGACACCCTTAATCGAATTTACCATGGTAAATTACAATGAAAAGGCACAAAAAAGTCAAAAATTCTCACAATTCCAACTAACATTTAATGTTTGACTACCATGGTTTCGGGGTCAATAATTACACCCCATCTTCAGGTCACTTGGAATACAAGTTACAATGTCAACATCAAACCAAAACTGCTTAAAAAACAACAGCAACCTCAGTCATGTACATGAGAGAAGGTTCAAATCACAAATTATTTTTCTTAAAGGGATATCAAATATGGTGTCTGTCAAATATTCAAAACTACGTCTAATTCAACGTAGTTTTGAATATTTGACAGGCACCATATTTGATATCCCTTTAAAAAAAAATAATTTGTGATTCGAACCTTCTCTCATGTACATGATTGAGGTTGCTGTTGTTTTTTAAGCAGTTTTGGTTTGATGTTGGCTTTGTAACTTGTATTCCAAGTGACCTGAAGATGGGGTGTAATTATTGACCCCGAAACCATGGTAGTCAAACATTAAATGTTAGTTGGAATTGTGAGAATTTTTGACTTTTGTGCCTTTTCATTGTAAAAAATGAACTCACATTTATTATCGCTTCTTTCATTAAATCATGGTAAATTATGTTGTCCATTCTCCTGTATTGGACACTCTTAATTCGAATTTACCATGGTAAATTCGAATTAAGTGTCCAATACAGGAGAATGGACAACATAATTTACCATGGTAAATTCGATTAAGGGTGTCCAATACAGAAGAATGGACAATAGAACATACGCGCAAAAGCTTCTGACTTCACGTCAGTGCTTGAACCAATTTTTTTTTATAATGAATTAATCACAATGGTTCAATGCAGCGAATAAATTGGGTTAAAGGAAAAAGTGGTTTGGTTAAGAGTGGAATTAGGCTAGAGAAAATGGGTGCATTTAGTAAAGACAATAATGAATCTTGGAGTATAATTGGGTGCATTTTCATCCTATACACCAACATCACCATTTAGTTTGTGTGATTTATTGATATAGGCAAAAAAATCATTCATTGACAGGTCCACGCTATTTTTGGGCGCATGCATTCAAGGTTAAGTGTTATTCTGTCCGGCCAGCCGACTGGTGGGTGTTGCCGCGATAAGTTTCGAACGGAAAGGGATAGATACTTGAAATTTTCAGGGTATAGGTAGCTCATCCGAATGCGACGGACAAGTTCGTTAATGGGCATATCGGCCCAACGGTTTCCGAGTACTAATTTTGTTTGAAAATAATACAGATTCGATCAGATTGAAACTAAGTAAATAGTTGTGATATACTGACACAAAGACGTATGTAATATTTTGATAGGATCGTATCACAAGAATATTTAAAAAAATCATAAAAAATATGTATCTCATGATAACATGAGAACGAAAAGAGACAGCGACTTGCAATTGGCAGGGTAGGGAGCGCATCCGAATGCGACTTTTGAATTCGACAATAGGCATAATCGGCCTAATGGTTTTGGAGTTATACCCATATGAGATTTTGTTGTTATTTCCCCAATAACTTGAAATATACTTATCTGATCCAATTGAAACTTCGTAATTACTTGTAGAATGCCGACGTGCTAATTTTCGCCAGATGTCATATCACCAGAATCACTAGAACGCATTTTTGCAAAATTCCGTGAAGATAACTAGAAAATTTTAAAAAAATCATTGAAAAAAATTCTATATATCCGAAAGTATTCGTCCTTCATCGCTGAAATTTTGCGCGAACCTTCAAAACCTAGCTCTACAACCAAGTTGCAGACTTGGGTGAGTTCAGTAGATGGATGGGTGACCGTTGTCGCAGTAACTTTCGAGCGGAAAGAGATAGGGACTTGCAATTTTCAGGGTAAGCTACGCGAATAGGGAATTAACTTCGTTGTTGGGCATAATCGGCTCAACGGTTTCGGAGTAATACCCATCTGGAATATCTCGATAACTCAAAAATACAGATCCGATCGATTTGAAACGTGGTGAACGGTTGTAGAATATCGACATAAAGAAGTATGTGAAATTTTGTGAAGATCGAATCTCTAGACATTTTTTCATAGTTTAGAATAATTACAAATACCTATTTATTTTTTAACAACATAAAAATTTTCGGAATTTCATCCTAGCGGTTCTGTCTCATATTTCGATTTATTATGAAAGTAGCTCCACAGGTATTCCATTCACTACGGTGTAACTATGATTTCTCTGGTACCTAATTCTGAATTAATCCATCCCAACAAAAATTACAGCTCTTCTTTTAGGCAAAGGAAAATAACATAGGTAATAAAATATTAATATTTCGTTTATTCAGGTATATATTCATCAAATATCATGCCAAATGAATTAATTATCAATAGTTGTCTCATCAGACAACCGAAATTTTCACTAATAATACCTTTTATACTTTCTAATTTGGAAAAATTAAATGATCTCTTATATAACGCAATGTTAAATTTGAATCTTTTCCTGTGTCACGTGATCATTTTCTACCTATCTCAGTGACACACGAAGAATAGCCCATAACCCTTTCTCTCTTTAATGTTGGAGTCAATGCTATGCGCGGCTTGCTGACGCAAAGGCGCTGAGAAAACGGTCTATATCGACGGTACATTCGATTGAGAGTGTCCAATAGAGTTGAATGGGCAATAGAACATACGCGCTAAAGCTCCTGATTTTCCGTCAGTGCTTGAACCAATTTATTTTTCTGATATGAGATGAACTGAAAATAAAACATTGGTTCAAGCACTGACGTGAACTCAGGAGCTTTTGCGCGTAAGTTCTATTGTCCATTCTCCTGTACCATGGTGAATTCGATTAAGAGTGTTCGATACAGGAGAATGGACAACAGAACGCAAAAGTTTCTGACTTCACGTCAGTGCTTGAACCAGTTTTTTTTTAATATATTTTTTTAATTTTCAAGTGATACGATTCCGACAAAATTTCACGAACGTCTTTAGTTTTGTATTCTACGACTAACCACCAAGTACAATTCGATCAGATCTGTATTGGTAGAAAACCGACAGTGAATGGTGTCCACTATCCTTTGGGTAGATCTTCAGCTCGCTCTTTCCACTGAGCTTGAAGTACTCATCATTCAATTCAAATTAGCCACCGTGAACACGCGCGCCAAAGAGTACTGACTTCACGTCAGTGCTTTTTTTTTTCAAGTTCCTTTAACAAATATAGCTATCAATACAGTTTGGCTGTTAGCTTTACCGTAGATCAAAAAAAATTGCGGTTGTGGGACCTCTGTTAGGAACGCAATTGCCTCTTCTCCAAATCTGAACGTATTTTAATATAGATCTACCGAATATAGTTATTTATGAATTCGCCTCAGGGCTACCATACAGATAATTCAACTCGGAAACAACGCTATTTCCCCCAAACTGACTTGTGTCCGAGCACTGAATTGACATGAATATTCTTTTAAAACCTCACAATATCGGCTCATTACTCCCAACATAACCCAAACAACCCAAAACCATTCACTTCTCGTCTGCGCATGCGCAATATACTCGTGGCTGCAATTCCTCCCAAAATTACACACCTCACAAAAAACTCCAATTCTCCAACACTAGTGATTCAGGAGATATCGCTTCTTGAATCCACGCATGCGCAGACCCTCACCAGGGGATTCTATAGAGGAATAGCATCCGCCACCCCAAAACTCCAATCCTCGCTGACGAAAGCACCAGCAGTTAAATCACTGATGGTCTGCTCATGCGCTTAACGAAAAATGCCCGTAAGGGGTAACATCAATTTCGAAATTAGCCCCAGGGCCACGGTAAGGACACTTTAACTCGGAAACAACGCTACATCCCCCAAACTGACCTGTCTTTGCACTGAATTGCCGTGAATATTCTTTCAAAACCTCACAATATTGGCTCAGCACTCCCAACATTACCCATACAACCCAAAAACAGTCACTTCTCTTCTGCGCATGCGCAATCTACTTGCGGCTGCAAGTCCTCCCAAAGTCACATACCTTACAAAAAACTCCGATTTTCCAACACTAGTGGTTCAGGAGATATTGCATCTTTAATCCACGCATGCGCAGACCCTCGCCAGTGGATTCTATGGAGGAATAGCATCCGCCACCCCAAAATCCCAATCCTCTCTGACGAAAATACCAGCAGTTGAATCACTGATGGTCTGCTCATGCGCATAACGAAAAATGTCCGTAAGGGGTAAAATCGATTTCAAAATTAGCCCCAGGGCCACGGTACGAACACTTCAATTCGGAAACAACGTTACATCCCCCAAACTGACTTGTCCGTGCACTGAATTGCCATGAATATTCTTTTAAAACCTCACAATATTGGCTCAGCACTCCCGAAATAACCCATACAACCCAAAAACAGTCACTTCTCTTCTGCGCATGCGAAATCTACTTGCGGCTGATAGTCCTCCCAAAATCACACACTTTACAAAAAACTCCGATTCTCCAACACTAGTGGTTCAGGAGATATCGCATCTTGAATCCACGCATGCGCAGACCCTCACCAGGGGATTATATAGAGGAATAGCATCCGCCACCCCAAAACCCCAATCCTCTCTGACGAAAACTTCAGCAGTTAAATCACTGATGGTCTGCTCATGCGCATAACGAAAAATGTCCGTAAGGGGCAACATCAATTCAAAAATTAGCCCCAGGGCCACGGTACGGACACTTCAGCTCGGAAAAAACGCTACATCCCCCAAACTGACTTGTCCTTGCACTGAATTGCCATGAATATTCTTTTGAAACCTCACAATCTCGGCTCAGCACTTCCAACATAACCCATACAACCCAAAAACATACACTTCTCGTCTGCGCATGTGCAATCTACTTGCGGCTAAAAGTCCTCTCAAAATCACACACCTTACAAAAAACTCCGATTCTCCAACACTAGTGGTTCAGGAGATATCACATCTTTAATCCACGCATGCGCAGACCCTCAACAGGGGATTCTATGGAGGAATAGCATCCGCCACACCAAAATCCCAATCCTCCCTGACGAAAACACCACCAGTTAAATCACTGATGGTCTGCTCATGCGCATAACGAAAAATGCCCGTAAGGGGTAACATCAATTTCAAAATTAGCCCCAGGGCCACGGTACGAACACTTCAACTCGGAAACAACGCTACATCCCCCAAACTGACTTGTCCTTGCACTGAATTGCTATGAATATTCTTTTAAAACCTCACAATATCGACTCAGCACTCTCAACATAACCCATCCAATTCAAAAACAGTCACTTCTCTTCTGCGCATGCGCAATCTACTCGTGGCTAAAAGTCCTCCCAAATAACACACCTTACAAAAAACTCCGATTCTCCAACACTAGTGGTTCGGGAGATATCGCATCTTTAATCTACGCATGCGCAGACCCTCATCACGGATCTGGATTCTATGGAGGAATAGCATCCGTCACCCCAAAACCCCAATCCTCACTGACGAAAACTACAGCAGTTAAATGACTTCTCATCAGCGCTTGCGCACAACGGAAAATGCCCGGAAAAGGCAGCATGAACCTCAAAAAAATAGGTTTCGGCATTTTAAGCAAAGTATTCCGCGAAATAGTAGTAATTTTTCATTTTTTTCATGTCACGTGATCTTCACGAAATTGTGCAAAAGTGTTTGCATTGGTCTTTTGCATCTAACTACTGAGTTTCAATTTAATCAGATCAGTATTTTTCGAGTTATCGTGAAAACAAAATTTTAAAATTTTTGAAATTTTTTTTTGCCACTTTAGGGCCGTCCGGTCATAACAAAACTTCGCAGGCATATAGAGGTCATGATTCTACAATTTGATGCCAAATTTCGGAAAGATCGAGAGATTGGTTCTGGAAATATTCATAAAAAAAGTTTTGAATAAAAACGGCCTTAACTCCGAAACCGCTCGGTGGTTTTCGCCCGTTAACGAACTTGTCCGAGATATTTACGCTACAAAACTACCCTGCAAATTTAAACGCTCTAAGTCGTTCCGTTCGAGAGTTATCGTGCTAACGGCCGGCTGGACCGGACGGACAGAATTGAATTCTTCATCAGGTCGAACCCAATCGTTTGAGACCATTTTCGAAAAAAAATTCGAAAAATACAGACATCGTGACGAAATGATAGCACGCTGTTCCTTGCGGAACACGCGCGCAAAAATGTATACATTTAACATACTCAATATGAGGATAAAAGATTTCTTTTGATTTTTGCGCGCGTGTTCCGCACGGAACACGCGCGCAAAAATGTATACATTTAACATACTCAATATGAGGATAAAAGATTTCTTTTGATTTTTGCGCGCGTGTTCCGCAAGGAACAGCGTGCTATCATTTCGTCACAATGTCTGTATTTTTCGAATTTTTTTTCGAAAATGGTCTCAAACGATTAGGTTCGACTTCCTGATGAAGAATTCGAGGTCAAATTCAATTCTGTCCGTCCGGTACGGCCGGCCGGCCGGCCGTTAGCACGATAACTCTCGAACGGAACGACTTAGAGCGTTGAAATTTGCAGGGCAGTTTTGTAGCGTAAATATCTCGGACAAGTTCGTTAACGGGCGAAATTCACCGAGCGGTTTCGGAGTTAAGGCCGTTTTTAGTCAAAACGTTTTTTATGAATATTTCCGGAACCGATCACTCGATCTTTCTGAAATTTGGCATCAAATTGTAGAATCATGACCTTTATATGCCTGCGAAGTTTCGTTTCGATCGGACGGCCCTAGTGGCAAAAAAAAATTTCAAAAATTTTAAAATTTTGTTTTCAGGATAACTCGAAAAATACTGATCTGATTAAATTGAAACTCAGTAGTTAGATGCAAAAGACCAATACAAACACTTTTGCAAAATTTCGTGAAGATCACGTGACATGAAAAAAATAAAAAAATTACTACTATTTTGCGGAATACTTTGCTTAACATGCCGAAACCTATTTTTTTGAGGTTCATGCTGCCCTTTCCAGCCATTTTTCGTTGTGCGCATGAGCAGATGAGAAGTCATTCAACTGCTGCAGTTTTCGTCAGAGAGGATTGGGGTTTTGGGGTGGCGGATGCTATTCCTCCATAGAATCCAGATCCCTGATGAGGGTCTGTGCATGCGTAGATTAAAGATGCGATATTTTCCGAACCACTAGTGTTGGAGAATCGGAGTTTTTTGTAAGGTGTGTTATTTTGAAAGGACTTTTAGCCGCGAGTAGATTGCGCATGCGCAGAAGAGAAGTGACTGTTTTTGGGTTGGATGGGTTATGTTGGGAGTGCTGAGTCGATATTGTGAGGTTTTAAAAAAATATTCATGGCAATTCAGTGCACGGACAAGTCAGTTTGGGGGATGTAGCGTTGTTTCCGAATTGAAGTGTTCGTACCGTGGCCCTGGGGCTAATTTTGAAATCGATGTTCCCCTTACCGGCATTTTTCGTTATGCGCATGAGCAGACCATCAGTGATTTAACTGCTGAAGTTTTCGTCAGAGAGGATTGGGGTTTTGGTGTGGCGGATGCTATTCCTCTATAGAATCCCCTGGTGGGGGTCTGCGCATGCGTGGATTCAAGATGCGATATCTCCTGAACCAATAGTGTTGGAGAATCGGAGTTTTTTGTAAGGTGTGTGATTTTGAGAGGACTTTCAGCTGCAAGTAGATTGCGCATGCGCAGAAGAGAAGTGACTGTTTTTGGGTTGTATGGGTTATGTCGGGAGTGCTGAGCCAATATTGTGAGGTTTTAAAAGAATATTCATGGCAATTCAGTGCACGGACAAGACAGTTTGGGGGATGTAGCGTTGTTTCCGAATTGAAGTGTTCGTACCGTGGCCCTGGGGCTAATTTTGAAATCGATGTTACCCCTTACGGGCATTTTTCGTTATGCGCATGAGCAGACTATCAGTGATTTAACTGCTGGTATTTTCGTCAGAGAGGATTGGGATTTTGGGGTGGCGGATGCTATTCCTCCATAGAATCCACTGGTGAGGGTCTGCGCATGCGTGGATTCAAGATGCAATATCTCCTGAACTACTATAGTGTTGGAGAATCGGAGTTTTTTGTAAGGTGTGTGATGTTGGGAGGACTTTCAGCTGCAAGTAGATTGCGCATGCGCAGAAGAGAAGTTACTGTTTTTGGGTTGTATGGGTTATGTTGGGAGTGCTGAGCCGATATTGTGAGGTTTTAAAAGAATATTCATGGCAATTCAGTGCAAGGACAAGTCAGTTTGGGGATGTAGCGTTGTTTCCGAGTTAAAGTGTCCGTACCGTGGCCCTGGGGCGAATTTATAAATAACTATATTCTGTAGATTTATATTAAAATACGTTCGGATTTGGAGAATTGCGTTCCTAACGGAGGTCCCATAACCGCAATGTTTTTCGATCTACGGTAAAGCTAACAGCCAAACTGTATTGATAGCTATATTTGTTGAAGGAACTTGAAAAAAAAAAAGCACTGACGTGAAGCCAGTACTCTTTGGCGCGCGTGTTCACGGCGGTGAAGATCTACCCAAAGAATAGTGGACACCATTCACTGTCGGTTAAAAAATTAACTCCTTGAAGATTTGGAGGGGTCAGTATGATTCTAATCATGTTTATAGCACGCGCGCAAAAGCAGATTGACTTAACAATGAAAGAAAAAGTGTAAAAAGTCAATCTGCTTTGGCGCGCGTGCTATAAACATGATCAGAATCATACTGACCCCCCCAAATCTTCTAGGAGTTAATTTTTGAACCGACAGTGAATGGTGTCCACTATTCTTCAATTCTTCAATAGATTGGTATACAGAACGGACGTTCATAACATCAACATACGTTGGAGAAATATTTTATCGTGTCCCCGTCACAGAACATCTACTTTTAAAAGAAGTTTTAGCTATAATATTTGTAAGCTGTACAATGGTATTCCTGATCATTTTAAAGTCTTGAATCAAAATATGTTCAAGAAAAAGATCAAGACTTATCTTCTCGATTCCTCATCAGCATAGTTTCTCTGTCGTCTCTGTGAATTTTTGTTTGTTAAAATGCTTATACTTATATATTTTTCTCTTGTTGACTTTTTTACAATTTTCTCTTTGATTTCAAAATTGGATTTAGATATGTTCAAATGTGTATTTTGTATATAACAAGGGTTAAGTGGTAGAACACCTTTGGGTGAACTTCCCCTTGAAATTTCTTGTGAAATAAAGACCTTATTATTATCATTATTATTATTATCAAACGACAATCTTGAGCGAGATGAATAACAAATCTGCTATGATTAATGATGTGGTACATATACGATGTAAATATAAAATATAGTTGAAAAAATTGGCTCAAGCACTGACGTGAAGTCAGAAGCTTTTGCGCGTATGTTCTATTGTCCATTCTTCTGTATTGGACACCCTTAATTGAATTTACCATGGTTAATTATGTTGTCCATTCTCCTGTATTGGACACTCTTAATTCAAATTTACCATGGTAAATTCGAATTCTAGGGGTACGGTTCTTAAAATTTTTTTTTTCGTGATTTTTTTCAAATTTTCCAGGGGTACGGTTCTTACAAAATTTTAAACACGTCTTTATGTTGATTTTCTACTACTAGTTACCAAGCTTCAATTCGATCGAATATTTATTTTTTGAGTTATCAAGGAAACAATATTCCAGGTGGATATAACTCGGAAACCATTTAACCGATTATACCCAAAAACGAACTCAACTCTCCCTTTCGGATACGCAACCTACCCTGAAAATTGCAAGTCCCTATCTCCTTTGGTTCGAAAGTTATCGAGACAACGGTCACCCATCTACTGAACTCACACAAGAATGCTCGAATCTCAACAATATTTAACCGATCGTATTAAAACTTGAAACTTGGCAGTAGAGTTAGGTTATGAAGGCTCTTGCAAAATTTCGGCAATTTCAAACGAATAGTTACTGATATATAGATTTTTTTTTTATTTTCAATGATTTATTAAAAATTTTATACAAATGCTATCCTCACCAAATTTGGCAAACATTTTCGCGTTGGCATTCTACAACTAATGACCATGTTTCAATTCAATCGGTTCAGTAATTTTCGAGTTAATGAGGAACAAAAAACCACCAAATGTCAGAAAATTTCAGATGGCTATAACTCTAAAACCGTTTGGCCGATTATGCTCATAAACAAACTGAAATGTCGCGTTCTGGTGCACATCTCAACCTGAAAATTTCAAGCCGCTATCTCATTCCGTTCTCAAGTTATCGTGACAACAAAAATATTTTTTAAGAATTTTTTTTTAAATTTTCTAGCCATACGATTCGCACAAAATTTCACAAACGTGCCTAGGTTCATATTCTACAACTACACACCAAGTTTCAATTCGATCTGATTTATATTGGTTGAAAACAAAATTATTACTCGGAAACCACTGGGCCGATTATGCCCATTAACGAACTTGTCCGTCGTATTGGGATGCGCCACCTACCCTGAAAATTTCAAGTAGCTAGCTCTTTTCGTTCTCGAATTATCGTGGCAACGGACGGCCGGACGGACGGAATCAAATTTGACCTCGAATTCTTCATCGGGGAGTCGAACTAAATCGTTTGAGACCAATTTCGTCAAAAAATTCGAAAGTTACAGACATTTGGGAAAACTATAACGCGATGTTCCCCAGAACATACGCGCAAAAATTATTTAACTGACAGTAAATAATAAAACTGACACGTATCTTAAAAACAATTTCTTACAAACTTCAAATTCAGACAAGGAAATAAAGACAGTAGAGATCAATTTTCGTCAAATTTCGAAATGTTAGACCTTCTTCCTTGTATGTTACTCATATGCTGTAATTTAATCAATTATGTGGTATTTGTTGTTTATAGGTATTGATTCACTATAAGATTTGATACTATTTTCATTTAAATTAATTTCCATGGATTCTAAAAACAAACGTTTACTATTATTAACATGTTAACCAATAATTTCAACATCATCAAAATTCATAATGTGGTTTTCTTTATAAACATGCTTAGAAAGACCAGAATTTTGTTTACAATTTCGACAATCATTATGATGTTCTTTCAATCTAATATGTAAGGGCCTAGATGTTTGATCAATGTAACTACCTTCACATTTGTAACAATTGATTTCATATACTACATTATTTTGTGACTTAATTGGAGTTTTATCTTTTATGTTAAAAAAATAGAATTACCTAATGTAGAAGTGATACGTTTCGTTAATTTTATTTTTAAATTATGGTCTTCATATTTTTTAATATAATAATGTAATAATACCCCCTATTAATTGAATACCTTTATAATTAGAACGCATAAGAATATAAATATGACTGTGTTATTATTTGCTGATGAAGCTATTACTGATAACGCCACGTGCGACACCTCTCATTGTTTATAAACTAAATAGCCTGCTAATCAATTAGTCGAGGAGAATAAGATTGAGTACGAGAAAGTAGGAACGTAATTGTATCACCTCATCCATCTATTGCTTCCGCTGTAAATAAAATATGTGTCAATTTTTAAAAACAGTGTTTTCTCCGCAAAAATCCTAAATGGCGACGAGGATGGGATTATGCGCCGGTTTTCGTGAATAGATTGTGAAAAATTGTGAAAAATCGTGAAACATCGTGAAAAACAAACTTTCCGAAAAACTGTCAATTTCAATTGTTAAGGTGTAGAGTGAACAAGTCTGAAGATATTGTGGTAGAAAACAAGAAGCGCTGATCACTGGAGTAGCGATCGTAATGACTTCAACCCTTCAACAGCGTAGTGAGTGAGAGCAATTCCCCTACTCCTCTTTAATTTTTTTCCCCAGTTTCCTAATCTGGCCCAAAATTAGTCAACCTTTTATCCAAGTTTTGTGTGTAAAACATGTACAATTAGTTTCTCCTAGGTTTCTTTCAAAACCGACTTAGATAGTTTTTTCCAGGTTTTTCTAGTGTATAAAAACCGAATTAAAAAAATTTTTCCTGTGTTGCTTCTTATAAAAAATCGCGAATTTGTAAATTATAATTAATAATAATTGAAAATAACCAACATTATGTCAATTAAGCATTTTTCTGGTCATAAAACTAAAAAATCAAATCGCAAAATGGCTATGGAAAGAATAGGTTTACCATTAGCGGAGAAATTTGGCACTCTCCTAGCGAAATTTTCGGGTATCGAAAATAAATTACATTCATTCATTAAAAGCTCGGAACAATATTTAAGGATGTTTGTAAATGAACCACAGATAGTGAAAGATTATTGTTTTGGTGTCGTGAAATCGAAATTAACTGATAGAGCTTTAGCAGAAGTTTCAACTTCGGATGTTCCAAATAATTGGCAACCTTTAAAACAATTTCTTTATGTAAAGTTTGGAGATCAAATTAATTTAGATGTTTTGATACATCAATTGCAGTTTCTGAATAAAAAACCAAACGAAGATTTATTGAATTTTATAGATACTATTATTTAAATGAAAATTAGGAGATAAGTCATGTCATAGCTAGATAAGATTAAATTTATGACATCAGACAGTGAATACATAGAACTACGATGTATTATTGGAATTTTGAAAAATCATATCTTCGAAAGTTTTAGCTTGTTAGAGTTGAAAATGATATCATTGGATTTTTATGATAAAATTTCATCTTAAAAAAGATTGAATTCAAAAGTTTTAATGTAAAAAAAAAATTGTTCTCGTTACTCCAAAAGCATTTTCGATTTTGCCCAATAACGAACCTAACCGAGATATTTATCCCTCAAACCTACTCTGAAAATTTTAATTGTCTAGCTCATTTCGTTCGAGAGTTATCGTGTTAACGGCCGGTTGGACGGACAGAATCGATTTTGACCATGAATTCTTGATCAGTCAGTCGAACCAAATCGGTTCAGACCATTTTCAGCCAAAAATTCGAAAATTACAGACATTTGGGCAAATTGATACGCACTCTGTTCCGAGGAACAAGAGCGCCAAAAATGATTAAATTTTGTTTTCATTCAATAGAGCAAGTTTGCCAATAATAATGAGAAAAATATCAGGCAAATGATCTCCACACCTACAGGACCATGCTCCTTTTTATGCAATTTTCTTGTATGGTTTGAAATGAAATAATGTCGATAAAAAAATCTTAAAAAGCACTCACGTGAAATCAGGACCTTATGCACAAATGTTATTGCATTGTCTATATTCACGCTTCATACGAAGTCGAAGCGAAGATTTTTAAATTTTTTTCTAGTGATCATGAAATTTCGCGAAAATTAGTGCGTCGGCATTCTACAAATAATTATCAAGTTTTAATTGGATCGGATTTGTATATTTTGAGTTATTGAGGAAATAACAAGCAAAATTTAAGATGGGTATAACTCCGAAACCGTTATGGGCCTATTATGCCCAAGAACGAACTTTACTGTCCCATTTGGATGCGCAACCTACCCTGAAAATTGCAAGTCGCTATTTCTTTTGGTTCTCAAGTTATCGTGAGCTACAATATTCATTTAATTTTATGGTGTTACAATTCACACGAAATTTCACATACGTATTTGTGTCGGTATTCTGTGACTTACCAAGATTCAATTAGATTCGATCTGTGTTCGAAAAAAAAATTTCCACCCGAAACCGTTTGGTCGATTATGCCCATTAAGGAACTTAACCGTCGCATTCGGATACGCAACCTACCCTGTAAATTTCAAGTCGCTATCTCTTCCCGCTCGAAAGTTATCGTGGCAACGGCCGGCTGGCTGGACAGAATCAAATCTGACCTCGAATTCTTCATCAGTGAGTCGAAACTAAACTTTTGAGACCATTTTTATATCTTTGGCGCTCTTGTTCCTCGGAACAGTCTGCTAATCAATTTGCCCAAAGAGCTGTAATTTTCGAATATTTGGCTGAAAATGGTCTTAAATGTTTTGGTTCGACTCACTGATCAAGAATCCGTGGTGAAAATCGATTCTGTCCGGCCGTCCGTTACCACGATACTTCGGAATGAGCTAGATAGTTGAAATTTTCAGAGTAGGTTTGGGAGATAAATATCTCGGTTTAGTTATTGGGCAAAATTGGCCTGGTGGTTTCGGAGTAACGAAAATAAAAATTTTTACATTTCAAATTAAATTTTTTTGTAAATTTCAATAATTATTCTCAATTCTAAGATTTCATAGAATATTCCAATTATATTTGCTGATGAATGTAAATCCAACATGAAGTGGGGCATATATAGACCTAGGTTTTGAATTTAATTAAGAAAATTCTTGAAAATTGAAGCACAAAAGCCAAATTGAAAAAAGATTACAGCACGGGGTGTTCCCAAGCAGTCATCCATCCAAGTACTAACCGCTGCTTGGCTTCAGTGTTCGGACGGTATCTAGCAAATTCAGTGTGGTATGGCCGCAAACAATATTTATTCCTCTAACTCTCCAATTTATGTTTACGATGCAGTTCTACCATAAGAGTCCATTGATATAATTCCCAACTCTAAGAAACCAATACTTTCGGAGCTATGATTTGTCAAAGTTGAAAAGAACGCCAAACCTCGTGTCCACAGGGTTTTCCCGCATTTTCATTTTGCCAAATGTCTGTAATTTTCGAATTTTTTGCTGAAAATGGTCTCAAACAATTGGGTTCTACTACCCGATGAAGAATTCGAGGTCAAATTTGATTCTGTCCAGCCGGCCGTTGCCACACGATAACTTGAGAACGGAAAGAGCTAGCGACTTGAAATTTTCAGGGTAGGTGGCGCATCCCAATATGACGGGCAAGTTCGTTAATGGGCATAATCGGCCCAATGGTTTCCGAGTAATAATTTTGTTTTCAACCAATACAAATCTAATCGAATTGAAACTTGGTGAATAGTTGTAGAATATAATCCTAAGCACTTTTGTGAGAATCGTATCACTAGAAAATAAAAAAAAATTATTATAAAATATTTTTTATGTCATTATATCCTGAAAACAGAAAGAGATAGCGACTTGAAATTTTCAGGTTAGGGTGTGCATCTGAAAGTGACATTTGAGTTTGTTCGTAGGCATAATCGGTCAAATGGTTTTGGAGTTGTACCCATCTGAAATTTGGTAGTTATTTTGTTCAAATTTGAATTCTGTAGTTTTTGAAAAATCCGTTCTTTTTGATGAACCCTGTGTATCAAGGCAAATTTTTATTAACGAAATGCCAAACCCGAAAAAATCATATAATCATGGCAAATGAGTGACTTTTGTTTCTTATTTTGTTGCAGGAATTATTGCTTACAGCTTCACTTGTAGTTATTTATTCTACTTTAGATACTATTGTTCTGCTTCGTCTATCACAAATGTCTTCATGATGAGTACCACATCGAGAATGATAAGCGTTGCGATAGATTCTTCCAAAAAAGAAAATGTCCCATTTTGCAAGGAAACCCGATTTAATATACATTATCGTATCACTCCCAAACGTGTAATTTTTTATTCATTTCATCACATCGGTTTGATTGGAGAGAAGTTCACGATATAACCTTTGGTGGAGAAATTCATGCTAATGAAAATCTGATTGATATCTCAATTAGAGGCGGGTTTATACAAAAAATAAAACAAATTGAAATAAGATAAGACAGAAATTAAAATAAAATAAGGGCTAAAAGGATTGGTTTATACAGATGATCTAAAACAAAATATACTGACTGACAAAGAAACTGCAACACCCAGAAGGAGCTGTTTAAATTTCAATGTAAAACATTGATAGTATAGCAAGGAGTAAATTATTGAAATTTGAAGAAAAAAAATGGTTCAAGCCCTGTGGACAGGAGCTTTTGGCGCTCTTGTTCAAACAGACAAATTATATCTCAGAAAGTATTGATTTCTCAGAGTTGGGAATTATATCAATGGATTCCTATGATAGAAATGCATCATGAAAGAAATTAAATGTATAAAAAGTGTCGTTTAAAAAAAGGCTTCAAAAAATATCTTATAAAAAATGTGAAATTTTTCTTTTACAAATACAAATAAGGAACAAGCACTGACGTGAAGTCAGAAGCTTTTGCGCGTATGTTCTATTGTCCATTCTTCTGTATTGGACACCCTTAATCGAATTTACCATGGTAAATTATGTTGTCCATTCTCCTGTATTGGACACTCTTAATTCGAATTTACCATGGTAAATTCTCAAGTTATCGTGACAACAAAAATATTTTTAATAATTTTTTTTAAAATTTTCTAGCCATACGATTCGCACTAAATTCCACAAACGTGCTTAGGTTCCCATTCTACAACTACTCACCAAGTTTAAATTCGATCGGATTCATATTGATTGAAAACAAAATTATTACTCGGAAACCACTGGGCCGATTATGCCCATTAACGAACTTGTCCGTCGTATTGGGATGCGCCACCCACCCTGAAAATTTCAAGTCGCTAGCTCTTTTCGTTCTCAAGTTATCGTGGCAACGGCCGGACGGCCAGCCGGACAGAATCAAATTTGACCTCGAATTCTTCATTGGGGAGTCGAACTAAATCGTTTGAGACCATTTTCGTCAAAAAATTCGAAAGTTACAGACATTTGGGCAAAACTATAACGCGATGTTCCCCAGAACATACGCGCAAAAAATAATTTTGAAAAATAAATTCTGGAAAATTGAAACAGATTCCAATTACAAAAAAAACAAGTTTCGTATGACAATTGCCCAAAGCAGGTTTAAAGTACCTACAAATAATAGATATTCCATAAAACATGTATGAAAGAAGAGAAGTTATAATGAAAAATTACCTTGTAATCGATCAAACATTTCCTGATCTACGTTCACCAAATTTTCTCCTCTCTCGAACTACAGAATTATGCTCTCAATATTTACGTAATATTTTCAAATATTTTTGGGTGAGGTCCCCATTGATCGCCAAAATACGAGTATTTTAACACCAACATAATATTTTTGAAGTTATAATATGCCCTTCCGTCAGTCCCGTCATTAAGTGAGAGAACTGAGCATGATGAAAAGCAGTCTCACTTCTCTCAGATCTCTCACTTTATGTTCCGTTCCGAAATGTAAGACTATTCTGAGAAAAACTAATTTCGGAACAAACAACTCACTTTTTTTTTTCACTTCTCACTTCGCTCACATTTCGGAATACACTTTATTCTCATAATTCTTTGAAAAAAATTTAATTTTTTTTGTTACTCCGAAACCATCTGTCCGATTTTGCCCAATAACGAACTTAGCCGAGATATTTATCTCCCAACCCTACTCTGAAAATTTCAACTGTCTAGCTCATTCCGTTCAAGAGTTATCGTGCCTACGGCCGGCCAGAATGAATTTAGACCACGGATTCTTGATCAGTGAGTCGAACCAAATCGTTTAAGACCATTTTCATCGAAAAATTCGAAAATTACAGACATTTGGGCAAATTGATAAGCACTCTGTTCCGAGGAACAAGAGCGCCAAAACAAACTACTAGTGATAAAGTTTTAATACCATTATTATCAGAATTTCATTTAGATGATTTGCATCCTTTTGTTGTGTATACATGTCATAAAAATTATGATGGACTCTAGGAGCCGACTTCATGAATAAATATGGCCTTAGCCCAGATTTTAAAAATCAAATTCTGAGAAATGAATATTGTCAAATACCTTTTAGCTATCAACAAGTTTGTCAAAAACAGACTAAAATTCCAATCGACATTTCTCATTTACAACCAGAGATAAGCACTCAATTAACTAAAATTTTTCAAATGAATAAAAACGTACTTCAACTACCGGGTCAACCATTAAATTTTTCAAATAGAGTGAAACATAATATTCGAACAATGGATGAAGTCCCTGTTCATTGCAAAATTTATAGATATCCCGAGGTACATAGAGAGGAAATACAACGACAAATTAAAGAAATGTTAGATAAAAACATAATTAGGCCTAGTATTTCACCTTGGTCTTTTCCAGTGGTTATAGTACCTAAAAATGAAGATTTATCTGGTAAAAAGAAATGGCCCATTGCAATTCATTATAGAAAATTCAACGATAAAACTATTGATGATAAATGCCCTTTACCTCAAATTGAAGCTATTTTAGATGAACTTGGAATTAAAAAATATTTTACAACACTTGATTTAGCGTCCGGGTTTCATCAAATCGAATTAGATGAAGAATCTATAGAAAAAACTGCATTTACTGTCGAAAATGGACATTATGAATTTATGAGAATGCCATTTGGACTTAAAAATGCTCCAGCGACTTTTCAACGATTAATGAATGAAGTTTTGAAAGATTATATTGGAAAAAATTGTTATGTTTATGTGGATGATGTTGTTGTATTTTCCGAAACAATTGAACAACATTCAGCTGATATCCACAACATTTTAGAAGTTTTCGAAAAAGATAATTTGAAAATTCAATTGGATAAATGTCATTTTTTTAAAACAGAAATTGAATTTCTAGGACATATTATTACACCTGATGGAATTAAACCTAATCCAAACAAATTGAATGCTATTACAAAAGTCCCTATTCCAAAAACTCAAAAGGAAATTAAGTCATTCCTTGGTTTAGTAGGATACTGTCGTAAATTCGTTCGTGATTTTGCAAAAATAACGAAACCTTTAACAACTTGTCTGCAAAAAGAAGCTAAAATAGATATTTATAATTCAAAATATATTGAAGCCTTTGAAATTTGTAAACGATGTTTATTGAATCATCCTATATTGAAATATCCAGATTTCAAAAAAGACTTTATTTTAACAACATATGCTTCTGGATTCGCATTAGGGTCAGTTTTGTCCCAGGGTATCACCCCTAACGATCTCCCTATAGCTTTCGCAAGTAGAACATTAAACGATGCCGAAACTAGATACAGTACAATTGAAAAATAATTATTAGCTATTGTATGGTCATGTAATCACTTTACCCGTATCTTTATGGTAGAAAATTTACTATTTATACAGACCACAAACCTTTAACATGGTTAGTTTAATTATAAGAACCAAATTCACGCCTTATGCGTTGGCGAATTAAATAAGAAGAATTCGATTACGAAATCAAATATAAAAAATTGGTTTAAGCGCTGTGGACAGGAGCTTTGGCGCTCCTGTCCAAACTTTGACAAATCATATCTCCGAAAGTATTGGTTTCTCAGAGTTGGGAATGATATCAATGTATTCTTATGATAGAACTGCATCATAAAGAAAATTCAATTCAAATAATAGTTTATTTATCAAGATCAAATGTGCAATCTGAGAATGAGAACCATACCATGGAAGAAATCAAATTAAAATAACTCAAATGAATTTAACTCTCTCTTATAGAACAGAATGACATGTACTAGTATGAATACAGATCATATAATAATTCATAGATAGAATAATTATATCATTATGTGAAAACATAGAAGAACGATTTATTATTGAAATTTCGAAAAATCATATCTCCGAAAGTATTAGCTTGTTAGAGTTGAAAAGGATTTCAATGGATTTTTATGGTGAAACTGCATCTTAAAAAAAATGAATTTGAAATTGGTAAATTAATAGAAACTTTTTTTTCGTTACTCCGAAACATTCTTGCCTATTTTGCCCAATAACGAACTTGACCAAGATATTTATCTCCCAAACCTACTCTAAAAATTTCAACTGCCTAGCTCATTCGGTTCGAGAGTTATTTTCGAGAGAAACAAAATTTAAAAATAAAATTAAAAAAATTTCTTACACTTTACGGCAACCCCATCAATACAAAACTTTGCATGCGTATAAAGGTCATTATTCTACAATTTTATGCTAAATTTCCGATAGATCGAGTATTGGTTTCGTAAATATTCATGAAAAATATTTTTAGTAAAAACGGCCATAACTCCGAAACCGCTTGTTGGATTTAGCCCGTTAACGAACTCGTCCGAGATATTTACGCTCCAGACCTTCCCGGCAAATTTCAATCCTCTAACTCCTTTCGTTCGAGAGTTATCGTATTAACGGACGGACGGCCGGCTAGACGGCCGGACAGAATCGATTTCGACCACGGATTCTTGATCAGTGAGTCGAACCAAAACGTTTGAGACCGTTTTCAGACAAAAATTCGAAAATTAAAGACATTTGGGCAAATTGATAAGCACTCTGTTCCGAGGAACAAGAGCGCCAAAAATTGGTTCAAGCCCTGTGGACAGGAGCATTTTGGCGCTTTTGTTCAAACAAAATACTTAAAAAATTATCTTTAAAAAGAATGGAGTAATCTACAATGCTTCAATGCTTTAAAAATAGTCATTAAATATGTTTATCAAGATTAAATGAGCAATCTGCATCAGAGCTGAGCCAAAGCATTGTGCTTAGTGCTTGTAAAAGTGCTTGAAGCCTTTTTGTGCTCCCGAGTACTGTGCTCCCGAGTACTTTTTAAAACCAGTGCTTAGTGCTTAGTAATTCGAGCACTTCATGAAGAGGCTTAGTGCTTAGTAATCCCTTAAGTGCTCCCGAGCACTTCCGAGGATTACTAAGCACTAAGCCTTTCCGAAATCATGTCGTAACTCGAATAAATGCTGACGCGCAGTTGTTTGTTATTGATTCATGGAATGGGACGTAGATATGTGAATATTACCAACTCCTGAAAATTAGTCAGTATCAAAGCATTATTAAGTGGATCGTCTTTCAAGAAGATATACCGCCGTATTCACAAAGCATTAAATCTCCGTTAAGTCCTAACTGAGGTTCTCAGTTAAGGATAAATAGGAATCGCAACCTCAGTTAACGTTTGTAACGGTGCTGAAACAGGCCTGCTCAGTTAACGTAAAAATTAACGTGAAACAGGCCTGTTCACCACCGTTAAATATGTTAACAGAGGTTGCGATTCATATTTATCCTTAACTGAGAACCTCAGTAAGGACTTAACGGAGATTGAATGCTTTGTGAATACGGCGGATAAGTGAATTAGTTTTGAAAATTGTCGTGTGAATTCACAGATTTATCCGATATATTCATATTTAAATTTTCAATGCTAAATTGCTTATGACTTCAATCACAATAGAAAATTACGTTATCCGGTTTCTGAAGGTTATATTTTTGACTATTGGAAAAATTTTAAAAAGCAACAAGGATTAATGGAAAACTGCCCCAAAAAAGCACTGAATTCACGTCAGTGTTTTTTTTATTGGTAAGGCGAAGAAAACACTTGGCCTAAGTTTCATAACATAATACGATGTTTTTGTCAAATATGCTTCGGGTATTATCCCATTTTGATATTGGGAAATACATTTTATACGTGCAGAAAAAACTGAGACGCTTATAGAATTCATATTTCCATTAATTATATCAAGATATGATAAAATAATGAGGAACTTTTTAAACTGTGTGAGAACAGATCTAATAATCTAATAGTTTCATAGAAATTTGTTGCACTTCGTCAATGATGCATATGGGGAATGCAAGTTTGCGTGTTTACAGATTTCTCCATTAGAATTCAATTTTATAAAACCATTCGGAGTAAATATCCTCATTTCCAACAGATTTCTAAAAGTGCTTAGTGCTCGAAAAATAGAATTACTTTTATAAAGTGCTTAGTAATCGCAAGCCTTTTGTGAAATCGCGGTGCTTTGTGCTCGAGGCTCGTGATCATTTTTATTGAGTGCTTAGTGCTTAGGTCTTGAAGCATTTTTCTTCAGTGCTCGGCACAGCTCTGATGTGCATTGATTCAACTTCGTGGAATGGGTTGTTGCAACTTACACTCGGTGCATAGTTTTCACAACTCGAAATACCCAAGGAAAGTATCATTGGAATGTCTAGAGCAAGGCTGGAGACAATCATAGCAGATTGTCCATTTATTCCTGATATTTGAGTAGGTTGTGGATTACGAGCAATAAATTATTTTAGTAGTTCGAAAAATATTAACAAAATACTATCCTCTTTTCATAATTTAAAATTCAATAGTTCATACCACTAACACATTCTTTTCTGTATTATGAACCTTAACTCAAGAAAAAATGTTTGATGCACAAATGTAGATCAATATTTCAGCACTTTTTTGCTAGCAATATTATGAAAACACTGTATATAGGTACATGTCTCACTACTTAAGGAAGTAAAAGGTAATATTAACCTCAGTGGTCAACGAATAGTAATTTCTTTTGATGATTCCATTATGTTCTTCTTTTCTATTGCCTCCATAAACTACATCAAAACAGTCTGGTATATATTCGCAAATTCAAGAATCGAATACTTGCTTCCCAAGAGAAAATATTTTCAAACAATGAATTGAAAATCTCTAATAGCCAGAAAAGATGACATTTATGAATAGTGAACATAGACAGATTCTGTGTTCACATTCTGTGAATACATAGAACTTACGATGTATTATTGGAACTTTGAAACATAATATCTCCGAAAATATTAGCTTGTTACAGTTGAAAATGATAACAATGGATTATATGATGAAACTGCATCTTAAAAAGACCTCAATTCAAAAGTTGTAATGTAAAAAAAAATATTTTTTCTCGTTACTCCGAAACTATTAGACTGATTTTGCCCAATAAAAGCTCAACCGAGATATGTATCCCTCAAACCTACTCTGCAAATTTCAACTGTCTAGCTCATTCCGTTCGAGAGTTATCGTGTTAACGGACGGCCGGACAGAATCGATTTCGACCCCGGGTTCTTGATCAGTGAATCAAACCAAATCGTTCAAGGCCATTTTCAGCCAAACATTTGAAAATTACCGACATTTGGCACATTGATAAGCACTCTGTTCCGAGGAACAAGAGTGCCAAAAAGGCTCGACTAATAATGCAGATGCTCTAAGTAGAATTATTTTAGAATCAACCCATGAATTAAACTATGAAAATTTTATTAAAGCAAATGAAAACAATGATATCAGAAATTCCCCTGATATAACTGAGAAAGTAGAGAATTTATTTAAAGTTCCTAAAAAATATGCTTTAGCGCATTGTGTTTCTAGAGATTTCCATATGAATAAAGGTATAGCCTTAAATTTTAAACAAAAATTCGGTCGAGTAGACGAATTAATCACACAAAAGACATTAATAGGCGAAGTAGCAACATTACGTATAAATGAAAGAAATATTTATTATTTAATTACGAAAGAATATGATTATAACAAACAGGAATAGAAAGATGTTTTCCAATCACTGTTGAATTTGAAAGAATTATGTATTTTTAATAATGAAAAATATTTAGCGTTACCACGCAGTGCTTGTGGTTTAAACCAATTGGAATGGCCCATTGTATTTAAAATAATAAAATATATTTTCCTGAATTCTAATATGAAAGTTGTCATACATTCTATGACCAACCGTCGTCAAGAATGCCAAGAAGACAAAAATATTGAATTTAACGGGATAGAATATGATATAATATCTATGATGAACAAAGTAACCGATGAATAATTAGATGAATGTTTAGATATCTTGAATGTTAAGGATCAATGTGAAAATTGTGATTTAGAAGTTTAAGAAGGTTATTTATTTGAACAGGACGTAAGTGATTTAACTATTCATAGTAATGTAGAAAATCCTATTTAAGAACTTCCTTATACAGAAAGACGTTTGAATTCGTCAAATTTTCAAATAATTTTCAAAATTACTCCGAATTATAAGGTGAAAAAAACTAAAATTTTTGGAGAAAAACATAGATTTAGAGTTGAAATAAATTCGATAGACAAAGATCTTCTAAATTTTATTAAAGAATATATCCGACCAAAATGTTCGTATACTTTATATTTTATATCTCAAGAACTAGAAAAACCACTTACACGAATATTACCAAAAAAGTTTGATTATAAATCATTTGACTTAAGAATTTCGAAAACATGGTTAGAAGACGTAGAAGACGAAGGCGAACGTTTACTTAGAATGCAGCAATATCATGAAACAAACACTGTTCATCGTGGATTAAGAGAAAATTTAATTAGTCTTAAACGGAAATATAACTGGCCAAATATGAATAAAGATGTTCAAAATTATATTAACTCGTGCGACATATGTCAAAAAAACAAATATGAGAGAACTCCTATACAGTTGAAATTTAAACCTAACCCTATAGGATCGGAACCATTTACACATATTTAGTGTGACACAATAAGATTCGGCCAAACAAATTGTTTAAGTTTAATCCATTCATTTTCAAGACTAGGCCAATGTTATCCTTTACTCCAAAAGACAGGATTAGAAATCGTAGATAAACCAATAATTTATTTCATTATGGAACCCAGGTAACACAGGGACCTCCCAGAGATGTCTCGGTGAGCTCTTGCCGGGATATTGTGACGCCAATTGCGATATCGCTGGGAGATCGCCAAGAGCTCCCTATCACCTCCAAATGTCCGCCACAGGGGATGAGCCCTGTAACATATCTGAGAAATCACATGGGCAAGTTCTCAAACTGCTCACCCTGGGGAATATCTTGAGGGTTTACTGCGATATCGCAGGGAGGTCGCCCAGACCTCCCTATTACCTCCAAATGTCCGCCACAGGCGATGAGTCTAGTAACATCTCAGAGATATCGAATGGGGAAGTTCTCAAACTGCTCACGCTGGGGAATATTTTGAGAAGTCTATTGTGATGTCGCAGGGAGGTCACCCAGACCACCCTATCACCTCCTAACGTCCGCCACAGGGGATGAGCCCAGTAACATCTCAGAGGTATCACATGGGAAAGTTCTTAAACTGCTCACCCTGCGGAATATTTCGAGAGGTTTATTGCGATACCGCAGGGAGGTCGCCCAGACCTACCTATCACCTCCAAATATCCGCCACAGGGGATGAGCCCAGTAACATCTCAGTGATATCACATGGGAAAGTTCTCAAACCTCTCACCATAGGGGAATATTTCGGGAGGTTTATTGCGATATCGCAGGGAGGTTGCCCAGACCTCCCTATCACCTCCAAATATCCTCTACAGGGGATGTGCCCAGAAACATCTCGGAGATATCGCATGGGGAAGTTCTCAAACTGCTCACCCTGGGGAATATTTCGAGAGGTTTATTGCAATATCGCAGGGAGCTCGCCCAGATCTCCCTATCACCTCCAAATGTCCGCCACAGGGGATGAGCCCAGTAACACCTCAGAGATATTGCATGGTGAAGTCCTCAGGCTGCTCAACCGGGGCAGTACTGAGAGAAGATGGCTGCGATATGGATCTATAATCTATATATCCTCCAAATGTGCAGTAAATGTGTGGCGCTGAATACATCACTTCGATGCGTAGATCGATATTCCACTCGGGTTATTAGCGATGGGGTTGTTCTTACGGGTGCA
Source organism: Halyzia sedecimguttata (assembly GCA_937662695.2). Taxonomy (NCBI): domain Eukaryota; kingdom Metazoa; phylum Arthropoda; class Insecta; order Coleoptera; family Coccinellidae; genus Halyzia; species Halyzia sedecimguttata. Next base: position 19,803,316 of record OW569416.2, on the reverse strand, counting down.
GAGTAGACGATTGCGCCATCTACCAGTGCAAACGAGAAGCACGACACCTGATTTTTAAATTCTTCTAGAATTTGCGATGTCTTGAGGACCTCGCAATGGAATGCGTTATTCTTGTTACACTTGTGATATCTTGAGGAGCTCGCAATAGGAATGTCTTTTTCTAGTTATCTCCGTGATATCTTTAGGAGCTCGCAATAGGAATGTGTTATTCTGGTTACATATTCAATATCTTGAGGAACCCCGAAATAGGAATATCTTATTCTCGTTGCACTTGCTATGACTTGAGGAGCTCGCAATGGGAATGTCTTATTCTGGTTATCTGTGTGATATCTTTAGGAGCTCGCAATAGGAATGCCTTATTCTGCCTTATTATTCACATATGTGATAACTTGAGGATCTCCTTAATAGGAATTCCTTATTCTCCTTATACTTGCGATAACTAAAGGAGCTCGCAATGATAAAGTATTATTTTGGTTATCTGTGGGATATCTTTAGGAGAACGAAATAGGAATGTCATATTCCGGTTATCTATGTGATATCTTTAAGAGCTCGCAATATTAATGTCTTATTCTGGTTATGGGTATGTTATGAGCTCGCAATGGAAATTCCTTATTCTTGTTATACTTGCGATGACCTAAGGAGCTCGCAATAGGAATGTCTTATTCTGGTTATCTGAGTGATATCTTTAGGAGCTCGCAATAGGAATATCTTATTCTTGTTATACTTACGATGACTTAAGCAGCTCGCAACAGAAATGTCTGATTCTGGTTATCTGTGGGATATATTTAGGAGCTCGCAATAGGAATATCTTATTCTAGTTATCTGTGTGATATCTTTAAGAGCTCGCAACTGGAATATCTTATTATGATTATCTGTGTGATATCTTGCAATGGGAATGTCTTATTCTGGTTACATATGTGATATCTTGCGGATCTCGCAACAGGAATGTGTTATTCTGGTTATCTGTGTGATATATTTTGGAACTCGCAATGGGAAAGTATTATTCTAGTTACATATGTGATATCTTGAGAATCTCCGCAATAGGAATATCTCATTATTGTTATACTTGCGATGACTTAAGGAGCTCGCAACAGGAATGTCTTAGTCTGGTTATCTGTGGGATATCTTTAGGAGCTCGCAATAGGAATATCTTATTCTGGTTATATGTGTGATGTCTTTAGGAGCTCGCAATAGTAATGTCTCATTCTGGTTACATATGTGATATATTGCGGACCTCCGCAATAGGAATATCTTATTCTTGTTATACTTGCGATGACTTAAGGAGCTCGCAATAGCAATAATTTATTCTGGTTATCTGTGTGATATCATTAGGAGCTCGCAATGGGAATGTCGCATTCTGGTTACATATGTGATATCTTGAGGATTTCCGCAATAGGAATATCTTATAGTTGTTATACTTGCGATGACTTAAGGAGCTCGCAACAGGAATGTCTTAGTCTGGTTATTTGTGGGATATCTTTAGGTGTTCGCAATAGGAATATCTTATTCTGGTTATCTGTGTGATATCTTAAGGAGCTCGCAATAGGAATGTCTTATTCTGGTGTACAGAAATAATTATTTTCAATAATTAAAGAGAAAATTGAGGTGTAATCAAAAATTATTTGCAACTAGTAATTTCAGTTTTTGTATTGTGGGCTGCCTATGGTACCAATTTTGTGTTTTGATTTAAATTTGAATTAAGAAGACATATGTTCCGCATTTCTGTATTTTATCTTCATCCTGCATTTTACGTTCTCACAAAACCAGTACTCAGTGTGAAATATTAGCTAGCGCTGTTCATATCGTCAATTTCATTCGAAAGTGAACTTTTATAGAGTAATTCTTTTGAGATTCCTCCGAGAGGTATTTAAAAGGGAACTTGGTCATTCTTCAGGTAATTATCCTTATTGTGAATAATATAAATGTTATTTCTTTGTATTTTTTATATTAATTAACTAAACATTCTTCAGTGTAATATACGATTACGCCTCCTTCTGAACTTTCTTTCTACCAGTCCACCTACCCCTGAATATTGTCTCAGCACACTGGTTATCTGTGTGATATATTGAGGATCTCACATTGGGAGCTCGCATTTTCAGCCACATTGTAATCTCTCAGAGACCTCTATGCGAGGTCTGTGTTACCTGGGAATACCTAACAAGATAACATGTGACAATGGAATAGAATTCAAAAATATTGTTGTCCAAGATTTCTGTAAAATTCATAAAATTGAAATTCATTACATTACACATTACAATCCAAATTCAAATGCCCTAGTAGAAAGATTCCATTCTACATTGATTGAACAATTAAGAACAATTGACAATAAAAATTCCACTTTCCAAAATAAATTTTCTCGAGCTTTACTTAGTTATAATAATTCTAGTTTGCAGATGACTCCAATGAAAATTATTAAAGCCGACTTAAATTATTCCTTACCTATTGAGCGAACTCATTATGAAAAAGTCCAGGATTATGTAGAAAATTATGTAGAAAATTTAAAGGATAAATCGAAACACTTAGAAAAAGGCAAAGAAAAGAATTTAAAACGTTTAGAAAAAACTAAAGAAAAACGGTCAGCCAAAGAAAAACATACGCTAAATGAAAACCTCGTTTATATTAAAGGACTCATAAGATACAGGATGACAAAAATCAACATATTTATCATAAGAAAATAATGAAACAAAGAAAGAAATTAGTTAAGAGTAGATGTCATAGGCGGATACTGGACCACTATGTGATCATATCCTCACTTCTTTGGTAATAATGAAAAATGGCGATACCGTTGTTAATAAATCAACGAGTCCAGAGCGTTCCTGCCAATCGGGTCCTTCATAAATGGCTTCGTATAATAAATATACTTATGCATATATTTCACAAATCAAATAGACCCCAGGAGGTTCATTGATTTGCCGAGAAAGCAGGAGCAGACGCGTTTCTGGCTTCTTGGCCTTCATCAGTACTCTGTAGCTTCTCAACAAATTCAACTAGACTGACCCGGGTTAAGCCTCTCAGAGCCGGCTTGGTCGATCGTACCTAATCGCCCACGCCACCTATGAGACAAAACACGGAAATCAGCCTTTCCCCACCAGTGAATATTTGAAGCGTGAAATCATATGCCACCATTCACTCGATATTAATCGAGAACGAGTCCCGCAGAGCTTAGACAGTATCTTCCCAATGGCCATGAACGCTGTTTAGCGTTTTCAAAAATAATAATGAAAAATGGCGATACCGTTGTTAATAAATCAACAAGTCCAGAGCGTTCCTGCCAATCGGGTCCTTCATAATAAATATACTTATGCATATATGCATGTATTTCACGAATCAAATAGACCCCAGGGGGTTCATTAATTTGCCGAGAAAGCAATAGCAGACGCGTTTATGGCTTCTGGAAGCCAGAAATGATTTCTCGCTTTAAATATTCACTGGTGGGGAAAGGCTGATTTCCGTGTTTTGTCTCATAGGTGGCGTGGGCGATTAGGTACGATCGACTGAGAGGCTTAACCCGGGTCAGTTTAAGAAGGATCCGATTGGCAGGAACGCTTTGGACTTGTTGACCCACTTCTTTGGTTTCGCGCTCAGAATGATAATTGTCGCTATGACAGTTGAAACTGTCACAGCGCCATCTTGGGGGACGGAATTTTTTGGAAGCTTTTGTGAAGGGACATCTAGAATATTGTAGGAAATTATGAAAAAATTCTCGGAGGCGTTGGGATTCGAACCCGTAACATTTTATTATAAGTCAGGGAACTTAACCCCTGACCACTCACACATTGAACTATCTGGTTGGTCCCATATCAGCCTCAGGTATATGACCCAGAGTATTAGAATAGCATTTTGCGTTTAAATTGGGGATGTGAATTCTTGCAGAAGTACATATCTATTCAACTTCGGGAACTAATTCTAGTGTTTTGTGAAACTATTTATGTGGTGATTTTCAGCAGACCCATTACGAAATAATGCAGAAAGAATTTTGTATTTCTTTTTTTATTTTCAAGGGAGACAGTTATCATAAAAATAGTTTTGGACTAATATATTGGAACACTATTGATTGGGTGGGACAGGTCTGATGAAACTTGTGCACAAAAAAACAATTTTAAAGGCATGCATTATTTTTATTGGCATGAAAAATCTACATCATTTAACACTTTATTCTTATAAAAGTACATGCATTCTAAGATTACATAACTTTCAACAGATGGATTAATTCTACAAAAGGAATTTATTAAATCTTCAATCGAATTTTGATGATTCTTCTGAAATGAATCTTTCATGATATCTAGGAATTTGTAATAGTAAAATTATATTTTAGATTTTTCAGCATCTCTAGGCGATTGGAAATTATTACAGTATTCAATTGAATGATTTTATTCAAGTCGGCATCGCTGAAATACATGCAGTTTTCCCATTTGGCAACGCTTGTCATCATACCTTCGGATCTTATAACTTCGACACCACAATCCCTTTGCGCAGCATCATTTTCAATTAATGCAATAAACGATTCTCATTGACAATCGTCAAAAGATATCATAAATTCATTAGATATTCAAAATTTCTTGAATGATTTTATCCAAGTAGTCATATGAAGTTTGATGTAGTTGGAAGGGGGCGTATCCGGCGCAGGTACTAGATCCTTTTTTTGGATTATTGTTGGGGGCATTTATCGTTTATTTGAAAGGGAATACTTATAACGTGGAATGTTTATTATCTGAATCGAATAATTTTTGGTTTACGCAGACGACAAATATAACTTTGAAAGATGATTGTGCGGTTTTGAAAATTTGTTGTCATAGCGAGTATGAGTAAAATCGACGGAAAGCGTGTTTGTCAGCAAACTGAGTATGTTAAATATGATTGTACGGATTTGAAACTTTGACATACTAATGAACCGCAGTGAAATAGACGAAAGTTTACATTAGTTTTTGGCGCTCTAGTTCCTCGGAACTGAGAGCTTATCAATTTGCCCAAATGTCTGTAATTTTGGAATATTTCGATGAAAATGGTCTTGAACTGATCAAGAATCCGTGGTCGAAATTCATTCTGTCCGGCCGGCCGGCCGGCCGGCCGTAAGCACGATAACTCTCGAACGGAATGAGCTAGAGAGTTGAAATTTTCAGAGTAGGTTTGGGGGATGAATATCTCGCCTAAGTTCGTTATTGGGTAAAATCGGACAGATGGTTTCGGAGTAACAAAAAAAAAATTTTTTTTTACGAAACAAATTCCAAATCAAATTTTTTTTAATAAGCAGTTTCATCATAAGAATCCATTCATATCATTTTCAACTCTAACAAGCTAATACTTTCGGAGATATGATTTTTTTAAATTTCAATGTAAATCGAATTTCACAGATTGATATAATTATTATTCTATGTATGAATTCTCATAATGTCAACTTGACAGAAGGGAATATTGTAACTTAAAAAATATTGGGGTTGAAATACTCGTATTTTAGCGATGCAACGGGGACCTCACCCGAAAATGTTTGAAAATATTACGTAAATATTGAAAGCATAATTCTGTAGTTTGGTGAACGTAGATCAGGAAATTTTTGATCGATTACAAGGTAATTTTTTATTATTACTTATCTTCTTTCATATTTGTTTTATGGAATACCTACTATTTGTAGGTACTTTAAACCTGTTTTGGGCAATTGTCATACGAAACTTGTTTTTTTGGCGCTCTAGTTCCTCGGAACAGTGTGCTTATCAATTTGCCCAAGTGTCTGTAATTTTGAAATTTTTGGCTGAAAATGGTCTCAATCGATTTGGTTCGACTCACTGATCAAGAATCCGAGTGCGAAATCGTTTCTGTCCGGCCGGCCGACCGGCCGTAGGCACGATAACTCTCGAACGAAAGGAGTTAGCGGATTGAAAATTGCAAGGTGGTTTTGGAGCGCAAATATCTCGGACATTTCGTTCGATCTATCTGAAATTTAGCATCAAATTGTAGAATCATGACCTTTATACGCATGTGAAGTTTTGTATTGACCAGATTACCGCAAAGTGTAAAAAAAAAAATTTGAAAATTTAAAAAAAGTTTTTCCACAATAACTCTCGAACGGAATGAGCTAGGTAGTTGAAATTTTCAGAGTAGGTTAGGGAGATGAATATCTCGGTTAAGTTCGTTATTGGGCAAAATTGGCCACATTTAATTCGATTTCTTCCATGGTGCAGTTCTCATTCTCATGATTGCTCATTTAATCTTGATAAATAAACTATTATTTGAATTGAATTTCCTTTATGATGCAGCTCTATCATATGTATACATTGATATAATTCCCAACTCAGAGAAACCATTACTTTCGGAGATATAATTTGTCTGTTTGAACTAGAGCGCCAGAAAGCTCCTGTCCACAGGGCTTGAACCCATTTTTATTAACCTTCTTTATTTTCAAGGGCGACAGTTATTAACGAATAAGCTTTTCCCAAAGTAGACTGCACGGGTTCAGGCTAATTTCGGTAATTTTTATGTGTAAATTCCAATGAGGATTTCTAAGCTCGATTTCAGCAAAAATGGTTCCTTTCGAAATTAAATCCAATTCCAACATAACGTAGACGTGCAAAGGAGGTTTTCCATGGTGAAGAGGCTTCCAACGTAAGTACGATTGTTTTCGAAAAAAACGTCAGATGAAACTTGTGCACAAAAAAACAATTTTAAAGACATGTATTATTTTTATTGACATAACATGAAAAAGCAATATGTAATAGTAAAATGATATTCGTAGATTTTTCAGCATCTCTAGATGATTGGAAATTACTAGAGTATTCAATTGAATGATTTTATTCAAGTAGGCATCGCTGAAATACAGACAGTTTTCCCGTTTGGATTTTTTTTTGTGGAGCACCTCTTTCAACGTTCTTACAAACAGCTCCATTGGTGAAGCTTTCTTATCACTATACACGTATTATATTACATTTATATGATGCTTTTTAACAACAAGTTCATGAAATTATCGGTTGAAATATTAAGTTCCTTGGTATTCTGCCATGCTTGAAGATATCGAGAAAAGCCCTTATCACTTCCTCAAATGTTTTCCTTTTCAATGCTTGAGCATATATGAATTTAGAAAAGCAATTAATGACAACGAGAATATATTTGTAACTATCATTACTTGTGCCAAGCTTATCAAGCTATCCTCACAACAAATCCATGTTATGCATTGGAGGTTGTATACTTTTGATTTGGCAGTAAGAGCGAGCTTATCAAGCTACCCCAACAACAAATGCATGTCATGGTATTGGGGGGTTGTATACTAACAAATTCCATGTTGATGTATTATGGATTACATACTTTAACAGAGCATAGTCGTTGAGACATATTTTTAATTCTGTCATTTCAACGTAAGCACAATTATTGTTTTCGATAAATTCACTCCTACAATAAAATGTCTATTTGAGCATCGCATTTATATCACTTTGACATCGATAAAAAAGCTGCATCGTTTTTTACAGCGATAAAACACTCTCCAGCTCGAAATCAAGCCGTACTGGCTCGTTTCCTAGCAACATAACAATATGGCTACCATAAAATTAAATTCGTGAATTTATCTAGCTAAAAATCACTCGAGCATTTTTTTAAGATCGGATGAACTTCTATTTTGTAAACTCAAACTAGATTGCTTTCAAGCAATTTAAACTCGAACAAACGAAACTTATAAAAACTCTCCAGCTTCGCTGTCGAGTTTTTATCAGTTCGTTTGTTCTCGTTAAATTTCTAAGCAATCTAGTTTTCGTAAAAAATAAAAGTTTATCCGATAAAAAAAAAGCTCTTGTGCTTTTACGTATGAAAAAAACTTTGGGTACTCAATATAGGCATTTTGGAACATACATATATTTGAGTTCAAGTCAAAAATATTGAATATTTGCTTGGCACTCAGAAAAAATATGCTCAATGTGAGATTTTGTATTCTTACTGTCTGGAAAGATTACAGCACGAACCTAGTTATAGGTGGTAATTTCTACTGTTTCAAGATTGTATTGACATCGCTTCACTAAATAGTCACAATATTTGGATGAAAATGAATCCTACATCTATTTACGCAAAAATTCACAAACGTATTAGAGGATTTGGTGTGACTCGTTGATATTTATGATAAAACAAAAATCTGCTATTCAGAAGGGATATAATTTTTGATCTTGTCTACTGAACATTGAGACGGATGCAGAAGTTCGTTTTATTGTATTTTCCAAAATAAATCATTCATTACTCATATATTTTACAATTCACTAAGGATAGAAAAGGTATCGCATACCTACAATTCAATTTCAATGGAATGTGGATTTGCTCTTTTTTTTTCAACTAATTTCAGAAATAATAATGAAAAATGGCGATACCGTTGTTAATAAATCAACAAGTCCAGAGCGTTCCTGCCAATCGGGTCCTTCATAAATGGCTTCGTATAATTAATATACTTATGCATATATTTCACAAGTCAAATAGACCCCAGGGGGTTCATTGATTTGCCGAGAAAGCAAGAGCAGACGCGTTTCTGGCTTCTTGGCCTTCATCAGTACTCTGTAGCTTCTCAACAAATTCAACTAGACTGACCCGGGTTAAGCCTCTCAGAGCCGGCTTGGTCGATCGTACCTAATCGCCCACGCCACCTATGAGACAAAACACGGAAATCAGCCTTTCCCCACCAGTGAATATTTGAAGCGTGAAATCATATGCCACCATTCACTCGATATTAATCGAGAACGAGTCCCGCAGAGCTTAGACAGTATCTTCCCAATGGCCATGAACGCCGTTAGCGTTAGAAGCCAGAAACGCGTCTGCTCTTGCTTTCTCGGCAAATCAATGAACCCCCTGGGGTCTATTTGACTTGTGAAATAGATGCATAAGTATATTAATTAAACGAAGCCATTTATGAAGGACCCGATTGGCAGGAACGCTCTGGACTTGTTGATTTATTAACAACGGTATCGCCATTTTTCATTATTATTTTTGAAAACGCTAAACAGCGTTCATGGCCATTGGGAAGATACTGTCTGAGCTCTGCAGGACTCGTTTCTCGATTAATAATAATAATAATAATAATAATAATAATAATAATAATAATAATAATAATAAAAACGCCCTGGGAGAGACGGAAAGTCGATAAAAGCTTGCCACCTTGTGCCAAGTCACCGGTGTGCGATAGCTGAACACCAGATGAAAATCTGTGAAAAGAGAGAAGAAAAATAATAATAAAAAACAGCTTCTCTCAAATTTTTGAAATACGGCAGTTTATTCCCTGAAACAGAAGGCTTTATTGTGGCCATTCAGGATCAAGTTATCCCAACTCGTTCGTACTGCAAGCGAATACTCAAACAGAGTGTGGAAAATGTCAAGTGTCGTCTGTGTGGAGAGAGGGAAGAAACGCTCGACCATTTCATGGCGGGATGCTCAGTACTTGCACCCAAGGCTTACCTGGACAGGCACAATGACGTGGCGAAGATAATACACCAAAAGATCCGAATGAAATATATGGGGTTGGACACAGAAACACCCTACTACACTTACGATCCACCGTCAATTTGTGAAGATGAAGAAGTACGCCTTTACTGGAATAGACCGATTGTCACCGATAAAACAATACCCAACAATATACCGGATATAGTACTCACAATGAAAAGAGAAAAAATAACTTATCTCATTGACATCGCCGTACCTCTACCTGCAAACATCGTGAAAACTCAGGCAGAAAAAATTAGTAAATACTTACCGCTGGCAGATGAGGTGCGTGAGATGTGGAAGATGGAAAAAGTGAGAGTTGTTCCTGTTGTTGTTGGTGCCACAGGAGAAATACCTACAAAATTAGAGGCTAATCTGAACGAGATCGGAATTAAAGAAGAAGCATACTTACTAATGCAAAAAGCGGTACTGCTGAGGACGTGCAGCATAATAAGAAGGACCCTGGGAGAGACGGAAAGTCGATAAAAGCTTGCCACCTTGTGCCAAGTCACCGGTGTGCGATAGCTGAACACCAGATGAAAATCTGTGAAAAGAGAGAAGAAAAATAATAATAATAATAATAATAATAATAATAATAATGAACGATCCACCGTCAATTTGTGAAGATGAAGAAGTACGCCTTTACTGGAATAGACCGATTGTCACCGATAAAACAATACCCAACAATATACCGGATATAGTACTCACAATGAAAAGAGAAAAAATAACTTATCTCATTGACATCGCCGTACCTCTACCTGCAAACATCGTGAAAACTCAGGCAGAAAAAATTAGTAAATACTTACCGCTGGCAGATGAGGTGCGTGAGATGTGGAAGATGGAAAAAGTGAGAGTTGTTCCTGTTGTTGTTGGTGCCACAGGAGAAATACCTACAAAATTAGAGGCTAATCTGAACGAGATCGGAATTAAAGAAGAAGCATACTTACTAATGCAAAAAGCGGTACTGCTGAGGACGTGCAGCATAATAAGAAGGACCCTGGGGGAGACGGAAAGTCGATAAAAGCTTGCCACCTTGTGCCAAGTCACCGGTGTGCGATAGCTGAACACCAGATGAAAACCTGTGAAAAGAGAGAAGAAAAATAATAATAATGAATTTATTAAATCATAACCATACAGGTGTTGATCCAGTCAAAAAGATCCATAAAATCTACAAAAACAAAGCATTATAAAATCCCAAATTATAATCCCTTGAAATCCTTTTCCTGGAGGAATTCACTTAAATCATAATAACATTTATTTATAAGAAAACTTTTGAGTTTATGTTATAGTAATCTACTATGAATTGATTTAAAATTCTTTGGAAACTTATTCCACACAGTTAGTAAGCTGTAAGTTACATTTTTTTGTAAATAGCTGTAGTTTGGCTTATCTTCTTGTAGATAATTTTTCCCTCTTGTAATATAGTGATGTTGAAGTTCCAGATCTTTTAATTCTTGATAGTTATTTACAATAAACATCACTGACTCGTAGATATACAGACTGTACAATGTCATGATCTTGCAATTCCGGAAAACATTTTTGCATGTTTCATGTTGTCTCATTTCAATAATTATTCTCAAGCACCTTTTCTGTAAAAGGAAAATACGCTTTGCTCCTGTAGATCTCGCCCAGAATATAATTCCGTATCTTACTCTTGACTGAACATAAGCATTCTAGGCTGTCAGAGCAGCATCCACTCCTATCATCCGTATGGTTCTCAATGCATAACCATAGCGTGCTATCGTCGGTGAGATTTTCTCTATGTGGCTCACCCAGTCAAGATTCCAATCAATACTCATTCCCAGAAAGGCAGGCTGTCAACTGATTCAATTTTAGTGTCTTGGAATCTCAGGTTCATGTCATTTTTCTCTCGGAATAATAAAAGTTTTGTCTTTTCCAGATTCAGTATTAAGTTGTTTTTAAAAAACCAATCATTCATTCTCACAATGTCATTCTCAAGACTTTTTGAGCACTCGTTTTGGTTTTCAGCTCTACATATTATTGAAGCATCATCTGCAAACAATATGACATCATTTGTAGTATTTTGTATCAGATCGTTGGTATAAATTATGTAGAGTAACGGTCCCAATATTGAGCCCTGCGGTACCCCATGTGACACTTCTTTGGAATTAGATAGTATTAAGTTTCCATTTTTCCCTCTACTGATTGTTCTTTGCATTCTATTCGATAAGTAAGATCTAATGAGCTTCAGTGGTACTCCTCTTATCCCGTATTTCTCCATCTTTTCTAACAATATCTCATTATTTACTCTATCAAAGGCCTTCGACAGATCTAGACAAAGTGCCGCTGTGGTATCTTGCTGGTTAAGAGATTTAATAATAGAGGTCAGTGCCTGATATATTGCACTCATAGTAGATTTTCCCTTTCTGAAGCCATATTGCAGCTTGACAAGGATGTTATTTGTCTCAAAAAATTTCACTAATTTGTCAAAGATTATGCGTTCAAAGATTTTATTTATGTTGGACAGTATAGAAATGGGCCTATAGTTATCAAAATTTTCCTTTGCACCTTTTTTATGAATAGGTTTAACACATGCTTCTTTTAATCTTTAGGGATATCTTCCTGTTAGCAGCATCTGATTCACAATATGTGTCAACGGTATTGTTATCAATGGTGCACACAATATGCTATTATTGCATGATTTGATATTAATATTAGCAGCATAAGTACTTTTGTTGTTTATGTTTGAATCTATAAAATATGCATTGATTCTTTCTAGCAGATACTTTTCATTTTGGTGGGGAAATGAAGTGAAAATTGAATCCTCACTATTTTTCTTCTTGTATGTAATGGTGTTAACAAGATTCCAAGTAGCTTTTGTTTTGTTTTCAGATTCATTTATGTCGTTTCTATGACTAATAGTCTTAGCTTGCTTAACAACCTGCTTTAACATGCAACAGTACCTTTTATAATAGTTTATGGATAATTTTCCCTCTTGTGTTCCTTCCACATCCATCTCTTCCGATTACTCGAGGTTTTTTATCCCTGCTGTTATCCACGTTGGTGATACTTTAGTCAACAAGTAATGTCTCTCTGGAAATATCAAATTTAAGTGTATCCACATAATCTCAGAGAAGCAGTTGTAAGCTTCTTCTGGATCCAAATGTCTCAACACTCCATGCCATGACACATCCTTCAAACTGCAAAAACACTGCTCCATTTTAGCATTAGTGAAAATTCTCTTCTTCAAACATGTCTTCTTTCTGTTGGCACCATCCCTTTCAACTGTTATGTACTGAGCTGTATTATGGTCTGCCAATAGTGAATTTATGTTATGGTTATTTTTAAATGTTGTGGTGTTAGTGAATATATTATCAATTAATGATTTGCTTGTTTTTGTGACTCTTGTTGGTTTATCAATGGTTGGCTGCAGATCATATGTGAAGAGGACATCCAAAAAATTGTTTTAACAAGGTTATCTTCCAATAGATTTATGTTGAAATCACCACAGAGTACTATAACATATTTACTGAATTTCACACCTATTTCGTGAAGTATTTGGTCTATATTATGAAGAAATACCTGTACATCACCCAAACAGGTCCTATAACAAGACAGAATTATTAATTTCCTAGAATTACTAATAGCACATGATATTTATATTTGCTTCTCTATACTCATGTCAGTGATCCATTGGACGTTCTCAAAGTCAGTAATATAATAACGGATTAAGATTGCTGTTCCACCATGTATATACTTCTCTCGTGTGTAACTCGATATCAAACAATAATCTGGAATCTTCAAGAACTGAATTTCATCTTTATCCATCCAGTGCTCACTGAAACAAATTACGTCTGGAACATTAGGAAGTGTGTGTATGAATAGTTCGATTTCCAAAAGCTTCTTTTTGATACATTGTATGTTCTGATGTAAAATATTTAGGGATTCTTTTTTTGCTTCTTCATTTATAAAAAAGAATCTCCTTGGTTGTTACTAAGGAATTGTTTATGTATTGAGAAGTTGAAACGCTTTATTCCTACATTTTCCGGCCTAAAGATGGGTCATACATATCATCTTTCTTGCTGAATGGGGCTACAACTAAGAATCTTTTATTCAACTTGGGGTCTCCTTCTATTTCTTCCACTTCCACTTCGCAGGAATCAAAATTTGACTGCTTCTTTATGTATTCCATTATCATAGTAGATGTAACGTGATTATTGATGCGATGCAAATAAAGCCATACTTTCTTTTCAATTCCAGAGAAACCAGTAATCTTGTCTGTTTCCTCGATTTTCGCTGTTCCAAGATTTTTCGTTCGATTGTTTCTTCTGCGATAGGTAACTTCTTGAAAACGGTCTGTTGTTTGTTCAGACTGTTTTGGTAAATTAATGTTTGAGGTAGATGTAGAAGTTTGTTTATTTTCTGACTGGCCGTCACCTTTTGAGGTTATGATATTTCTAGACCTTGTTGTCATCGGCTTCTGTTTCGGTGCTTCTTTGTGTTTGGGTTGCAGGTTTCTACGCAGGGATTGTGCTTAGTTCATAGAGCTGTGTACTTCCAAAGAGTTTGTTAATTGCTTATTTTCTGTGGGGTGCATTTGTTGTGGCAATATATTGTCAATTTTGTTATCGATGTTTTTGGAATTTTTTTGTGTTGTTTGTATTTTTTCCAAGAGTAATGAATTATTTAGGGTTAACACTTTGTTTTTATCACGCGTTTCTTCCAATTATTCTTTCAAATATTTCACCTCTAATTCAAGTTTGGAAATCACCTCACAATCATTTCTTGCATAGGCATAGGCTGCTTGCTCGGTGGAATCTTCTTTACAACACAGCACCAATGTTTCATTAAGGAAAATATTTTTTTCATCTTTTTGAGACAACTATCATGGTACAATTTGTAACAAATCTTGCACACATAAATTTTGCATGCTCTTGTGCAGCACGAGAATAATTTTTCTCTCTCGCAACCACATTTTGAAGAACTTTCTTCCGCCTCGCGATCGGACACGTCCGTCTCGTTCGACGCCATATTATCGAGTGAATGGTGGCATATGATTTCACGCTTCAAATACCAGTGAAAGGCTGATTTCCGTGTTTTGTCTCATAGGTGGAGTGGGCGATTAGGTATGATCGACCAAGCCGGCTCTGAGAGGCTTAACCCGGGTCAGTTTAGTTGAATTTGTTGAGAAGCTACAGAGTACTGATGAAGGCCAAGAAGCCAGAAACGCGTCGGCTCTTGCTTTCTCGGCAAATCAATGAACCCCCTGGGGTCTATTTGACTTGTGAAATATATGCATAAGTATATTAATTATACGAAGCCATTTATGAAGGACCCGATTGGCAGGAACGCTCTGGATTTGTTGATTTAACTAATTTCAGATTGATATTATTTTTTCAGATACTGTATACTGTATTGCAGCCAAATATTTTGGCATATTCATTTTACAATAACCAGAAGAAAGGTTAATTACAGAAATGAGTGTGAACTCGACCGCCCAAAGCGAATTACAGAAAAGGCAGTCGATGCGGCTTTCAGGTATAAGTATCTTCTTCAAATATCCAAATTTAATGATACGGTAGTCGGACTAGTACGGACAATAGTCGGGGACACAAAAGCAATTATTTTGAGTTATTTATTTGATCGAGTGAAATCATGGAGTGTGAACTTGACCGCATACCTATATGAAACCCTGGTTAATAAAAATAAACCATGGTTTATCAATTGAGTGGTCCGATTTGTCTTTCAATATTCAGAAATCGTTGTTTGGGATGATTTTTCGGATTCTTCTGAGCTCGTAGTGTGTCATAATACATTTTTGATTGTAATACGAAAGAGGCAGGCTTTCCATTCAGATAATAAAAGTAACTCTCATTAGTGTTTTCGTTGTAAAATTGGTTAACAAATATATCATGAATATGTAAGTTACCAAATTTCATCAAGAGCTTGGTGTGCTTTTAAACATTTGATTTCCATGGTGTGATTGGATAGATGCTCAATTGTTACTTCAAACGATAAAGAGAAGCAACTTCAATCGAGCCCTTTTTCACATCAAATTGGACATCTTCGTATATATATTCAGATATCTTTGGCTTACGGCGAATACCTTCATGAATCTTTAATAGTTGAAATAAAGACGTTTTCATTTCAGCTTTACAAAAATGTTCAGCATGGAAGATTAAGCTATAAAGTCGTTGGTGACCCTATTAATTACAGTAAAATCGATAGGCGCTATTTTCAAAATTAGTTTTCCACTAAAAAGCTCACAATTTTCGAGATATTAAGAAAAAACCTGAAAAATTTCATTGTGATGAGGAACCCGTTGATATTTATTGTGTACATAAAAAAAAAGTTGAGATTCAACGGCAACAAGCTAATAACAAATCAGGTTTTCGCAATTATTAGCACGTGTTCTTGGCATAATGAGCTCGGAAAGTATCAGAAAAGATATTCCTATACTAAAACGATCATTCTTCTTTCTAATAGATTGCATATTCAGCACATCTCCTAGTAGAACTCTTGTATGGATCGGCGTGTTTGATATAGGGGAATTACTTGGTTATGAAGGGAGGGACGGCGATGAATTGGGATATTTCTAATACTCACAGGATTGCAATAGATATGTTGAGGAAGATCGACGTATGATATTGAAGAGGCCGAGAAAGAGACTGCGATGGATACCGAATTTATTAACAAATCAGCTTTTCACATTTATTAGCGATGCTTCTTGTCTTAAAAAATATCCAGATAACTTGTAATGAAAAATTAGAGTTAAGTTGCAATTTTTTATTCTAAAAAAGCAATTTTCTAGATATGATCATAATACTTTTCCTAATAAATAACTCCAGCTATTGGAAGTTGATCGGCCAAATATTGTATTATTTCAAAAGTATCTACAGTGCATTTTTTTGCATGCAGCAAGCATAGCTCGTCAACTATATTACCGATATCAAGCGTGTAACCATTATCATTAACTTTATGAAGACTTTATGTTGGATAGCTTTCGTGTGTGTCCTGGGATCTCTAATACATATATGTTGCAGACTCTATGCATAGTTTTCCCTAATGTGATCAACGCTCATATGGTCATGGAATTTATCATGTTTCTTGATTGTGTGTTTCTTTAAAGCATCGTTTCGTATGAATTTCTTTCCGCATACGAAACAAGCAAAGCCAATTTGCTTATGTATGTATATGCATGTGTCTGCTCAAATTATTGGGTTGGCTGTATTGTTTTTCACAAATGCTGCAGGTATACATTCTGTTGATGTATGAAAATGAGACTGAGAAGTATACGCGTTGAATACTCTTTATATCTACTATATATACACTATATCCATTATTGTATCCACTATAGTCATTATTGTATCCACTATATCCATAATTGTATCCACTATATACATTTTTATAGCTGTTTTATATACGTTTTGCATTCACTTTATAACTGAATATGTCATGATGTTCATGAATCTCAGAACGCACTCCACATCAGCTTTGCATAATGACAAAGTAATATATTCATGAAATTCTACGTTCGTAATATACAGGGTGTTCCTAAATTGGACGTACAAACGAAAAGGGGAGATTCCTTAAGTGAGTTTAAGAAAAAAAAGTCCCATAAACATGGGGTCGTAAACGTTTCGTTTTCGAGATACAGAGTGTTGAAGTTTGAATTTTTTTCAAGTTTTTTTCTCATAGTATCTACACTTCACAAGATATTCAACTGAAATTTGGCATAGATATTACAGTTGAGAGTTCTCACCACGTGACATGGCAATTTCGATAGAAGATCTACAGGGTGATATTTTTTCTGGAACACTGCCACCTGTTCTTCTGCAGAACTTTTTTTTGGTGAGCAACTGTTAATTTGAAAAAATGTAAAAAGAAGCTTTGTTCTTATTCTAAACTTTTCGCTCTCTTGTAGTTTTGTCGTATCTACCAACGATTTCGAGATAAAAAATTTTGAACGATTTTATGGAAATTTTTCTGATCTGTAGCGATGATTCATAAAGATTCGATAAACTCGTATAATCAACACAAAAAATGTATTACAACAAGAAACGTAAAACTAAAAAAAAAATCATAACAAGAAAACTAAGTAACCGCAAAGGACTGAACTACAGCAAATGTTGAAAATGTCCTCCCCCAACTCTTATACAAGCTTCTGTTCTTCGTCTCATAGACGATCGAACTCTTTCAAACACTCCCGGAGTATTCCTAACTGTATCAAAAGCGCCTATTATACGATTTCTCAGTTCTTCTACGGTGTTCACGGGTGTCGAGTATACTAGAGATTTCAGGTGGCCCCATAAAAAGGAATCTAAACTATTTAAGTCTGGGGATCTGGCGGGCCATGACTGAGGACCCCCCCGTCCAATCCACCTGTTTTCATAATTTTCGTCCAAATACTCCCTTGCCAAAACTGAAAAATGAGCAGGAGCACCGTCATGCATGAACCACATTTCTCGTCGTAGCATAAGAGGTATATCTTCCAATAACAAGGACGAATCGTTTTCTAAAAAATGTCTGTATGATTGACCTGTTAGTCGACCTGGCAAGAAGAAAGGACCAATCAAATCATCACCAATATTACCACCCCACACATTAAGTGAAAATTGCTCTTGAAAATGGGTTTCTACATATCCATGCGGATTCTCCTCAGCCCATACGTGTTCATTATGAAAATTGATAATTGAAGTCCTTGAGAAGCAGGCTTCATCAGTGAATAGAATTTGGCAATCAAAATAAGGATTCATCAATAGTCTACTGAGGTACCACTGACAAAAACTAACCCTCGGATGAAAATCTCGAGGCAGAAGAGCTTGCACCCTCTGAATGTGATAGGGATATAGCAGAGAATCCCGCAAGATCCGCCAAACAACTTGATGACTTGCATTCAAAAGTACACTAATATTTCTTGTACTGGTTCTTGGATGAAGTTCTATTTCGTTCATAACTGCCTCTTCGAGTTGTGGTGTTCTCACACTGCGTGGTCTCCCAGCATTAATTCTTTTCGTGGAAAAAGATCCAGCTTCTGAAAGACGCCTATGAATATCAGAGAACATTCGATGATTTGGTATCACTCTATTGGGATAGCGTTCCATGTAAAGACGCCTAGCTTCTCTTGCATTTCCATTTGCAAGACCATACATGAAATGCATATCAGTCATTTCGGAATTCGTGAAATTCGGCATGTTTTGATATTGAAATGTGTAAAGGTTCTAATTTCTGATCAAATATTGTTGTGACAGTCATAAAAATCGTAATGAAAATAGTAGTCTAACTACATTCAAAAAAATAAATAGCCACAAATGCAACCACCTTCACTGATTAAAAAAACAAACGTTCAATAATTTGATGTGTCAAAACTGGCACTGAATTCATTCACCACAGATTACAAACTGGCCTTCCTATCATAGTTACGAGAATTTCGAGAGAATCGTTCAAAATTTTTTTTCTCGAAATCGTTGGTAGGTACGACAAAACTACAAGAGACCGAAAATTTTAGTATAAGAACAAAGCTTCTTTTTACATTTTTACAAATTAACAGTTGCTCACCAAAAAAAAGTTCTGCAGAAGAACAGGTGGCAGTGTTCCAGAAAAAATATCACCCTGTAGATCTTCTATGCCAAATTTCAGTAGAATATCTTGTGAAGTGTAGATACTATGAGAAAAAAACTTGAAAAAAATTCAAACTTCAACACTCTGTATCTCGAAAACGAAACGTTTGCGACCCAATGTTTATGGGACTTTTTTTTCTTAAACTCACTTAACCCTTTACTGCGCAACGTAGCATATATGCTACGCTAGCTTTCATACTTTTTATTTCGGCAAACGATTCATATTAGAGAAATCTATGAAGATTACTTTACTCGTAAACTAATATGCTTCATAATTCATAGATTACTACATAAGTGGAGGTCTATCTAACGGTAAATGCCAGTTTAAAATACAAACGTTAACAGACAAGTGAGAGAACTAGAATTTGACTAAGTTTTTTGATTTCCTGTAGGTCAATTTCGGAGTGAATTTGTCTAAACAAAATATAGAGAGCTTGAATATGGTAAGTAGTATTACAAAATCATATTTTCGTAAAAATAAAATTTAGCTAGAAGTTTTTAGCGCTTTTTGAATGAGCGTTGCATTTATGCTACAATGCCCCGTTGAGCATGAAATATTTTCATTGGAGTGTAGCATATCTGTAATAGTGCCCATTGTAGATCCGACGAGAAGAATTTACATTGTCTTATATTTTTTCAGAAAAACGCATCGAAAAACTAAATTCTGACGCTGGCGGAGCTTGAAATACTTCGCTGATCATTTATCAGAACTCAGTGAAGATAGATAATAATTTTCTCAGGAGATGATGCAGATGACGTTCTTCTTCAAGATTGAGGAAACCTTCTGCCTTGTGATACTGAAATTGAAAGTGATGAACTTTTGGACATGGACAAAATACCAATATTGTATAATTTTTCACCGGATCCTCCCAACGGATCTGATTTCTTGGAAATCATATCACCTGAAGATCCATCAACGTCAGCAAACGTAAAAATCATTAGCGATCTCATCAAAAACGCAAGAACGTAGAAAAAATCGCTGATGTGGAAAAAAAAATCTGCGTAAGAACCAAAAGAAAGTAAGAGATATCTCATCAAAGCTGGAATGGAGGGATGAAAACTACATACAGATATATAAATCAGCTGCATTCAAAGCACTTATATAGTATAGAAAGCAGGTAGACAACTTCTAAGACAACTATAGAGACGGTCACTCAAAGGGCATTGTAGCATATCTGCAACATGAAAAAAAATCACAAGAATAGACTAGTTTTTTACATCTGGATTTTTTTCACTATTTTTCCCGATATCTGAAAGCATTTCTGGAACTCATATAATTTTTTCGAAAAAAAATAAAAAGTTGCGCAGTAAAGGGTTGGAATCTCCCCTTTTCGTTTGTACGTTCAATTTAGGAACACCCTGTATATTAGTCCAAGCACAATCATAACAATCTATCGAATTCCTTTCAATATACAAAGATTGAAAATATTAATTTCAAATTTGATACTGAGAATAATGAATCTCATGCTAAAATTCTTAATACTGTCATGATGACAATCATCATTCTGAGCGCGAAACCAAATAAGAAAAACAAAATTTCAACAAAAACAGGACACGCAGTTAGTGTGGTAGAACTACATTGTGCATCTCAAATACATTCTTTATAGAATTTCCATAGAACACAGAAACAATATTTGACATATTTATTGTGTACATAACAAAATTGAGATTCAACGACAACAAGTTATTAACAAATCAGCTTTTCACAATTATTAGCGTGTTTTCTTGACATAATGGATAGTGTTGATCATTAATCATTTCTTTCGAGCTATTCTGATGAATGGTGCTTAAATAATTCAAGATAATTTGTAATGAAAAATTTAGGTGCAATTTTTTATTTGAAAAGAGATTTTTTTTTACATATGATCATTATATTTTCCCCAATAAATAACTCCAGCCATTCGAAGTTGGTCTGACAAATATTGTAGTAGTATCCAAAGTTAGTTTTTTGGCATGTAGCAAGCATATCTCGTCATCTATATTCTCGATATCAAGCGTGTAGCCATTATCATTAACTTTATGAAGGATAGCTTTCTTCATGCAGCATCGCAAGCTTACTTTATATATGTTTTGCAACCACTTTATCTACAGTTTATATCAGTTTTGTGTATTTCCGTAGACATTCAAGTATCTTCGTATACATTCGTACATCTTTGTATACGTTCATGAATCAATCAGTTTTGCATAGGAGTATCAAGGCTTGTTGTTTATATCCATTTTGTGTATTTTTCCTAGACATTCGAGCATCTTCTATACCTTCATGAATCTATCCGTTTAGCATAGAAGTATCAAGACATGTATTCGTTTTATAGTTTGGATATATGTATACACTCATGCATTTTTGTCGTTCTTTATATGAATTATTCACGAACAAGATGGTAGAACATGCGATTTTGATGATGTTTTGGGATGAATATACAACCTACATACATACGTAACCAAGAAAAAGATGGAAAAACATGCGATTTTACTGATTATTCAAGGTCAATATACAGATGAAGATTTTTTTTTTTTATTATTATTATTGATAAGGGGTTACGTTGCACCGCGACCTTGAGATCTATTGTGCCCCCCATCAGAGCTGTTCTCACCATTACGCCATCTACAGCTCACCCTCCAGTTCCAGAGTATAAATGAACCTCAATATCTGGGAAGGTTTCAAGGATATTACGTCTTCACTCCTACAAGTTTCCTGTCCAAAGCATTCCTTTCGCTGACTTGCAATGGCGAGGCATTCTGTAACAAGGTGAAGAGGAGTTTCTTCCTCCTACCCACAGAATCTGCACTCGTCAGTATCTGATAAACCTATTCTCATCAAATGCTTCCTGAGGCGACAGTGTCCTGTGAGGAAGCCAGTGACTAGGTGTGACTTATTCTTACAGAGATCCAGATACCTTTTGGATCTCACTTCTTTAAAGTTCCTAAGGAACTTTTTGGAATGAACCAAACCTGGAAGATTCCGCCAGAGTGTCTCTCTTTTGGTTTCCTCCTTCTCCAGAAACTCTTTCTTGTAGGTGCATCTTCCTATACCGCAGAAAGGTTCTGGGCCGATAAAAGGAGTTCGTGCTGCCTTTCTGGCAAGTGTATCGGCCTCTTCGTTCCCCTTGACTCCCGAGTGACCGGGGACCCAGACTAAAAAGACCTTATTATTCTTTCCAATTTCATTTAGTTTTCTTCGGCACTCCTATATCAACTTTGAATCGATGGCATGGGAGCTCAGTGCTTTGATAGCAGATTGACTATCCGAATGGATTGCTATGTCGCATTTCTGATATTTTCTTTCTAGGTTAATATCTGCACATATTTCGATTGCGAGTAATTCTGCCTGGAAGATACTCAAACGGGAGCCTACCTACAGTGCGCACTTGGTGCCTGTCCCATATACCCCAGTGCCAGCTCCCGTCGTGGTTTTTGAGCCATCTGTGTACCATTTTATGGTATTTTCTTTGAAAGTCTGGGTGGTGAACTCCCTTTCCCATTCTTCCTTTCTACTTATCATCGTGGTGAAGTTCTTCTCAATGCTTACTTTTTTGACCATTGCATCACTAGGAAGGTTCACTGATGGGATGTAATTAGTCAAAGAGGTCCAGGCTCTCTGACATTTAATCCTCTCAGTTCCTGTACCTTCCTTAGATATTCTGAGGGTGGCCTCATGGGCTAACCTCTCAATCACTAGATGCAGAGGTGAGAGATCTGTGATGATCTCAAGTGCCCTGGTTGGACACGTTCTCATAGCTCCCGTGATGCACACACAAGCTAGCCTTTGCACTTTGTCAAGCGCTTTCCTAGTAGTTGTCTGATATGCTTTGGCATGCCAGACTACTGCCCCATAGGTAATTATTGGTCTCACAATCATGACGTACATCCATCGCAGTATTTTAGGGCTACAGCCCCAAGTCTTACCGGATAGATTTCTGCACGCCATCAGAGCTCTTATTGCTTTACTTGCAGTGATATCCACATGCTCGTTCCACAGAAGCTTTCTATCCAGAGTTATTCCCAGATATTTAACTTCAGTCTTCCAGTCAATCACTTCTCCATTTAATGAGAGGGATTTTATGGCTGGAAGGTTTATTTTCCGGGTGAATGGAATTACTGTGGTCTTGGTTGGGTTAATACTCAGCCCCACCGACTGGCACCACTGCTCAATAATTCTGAGGCCCTCCTGTAGTAAGTCACATAAGATGCCCTCGAATTTGCCTCTCACTATTAGAACTATGTCGTCAGCATAGCCTACGCATTCGAAGCCAAGCTCCGTTAGCCTGTGTAGTAGTTCATCTACTACCAGGCTCCATAGGAGGGGAGATAATACCCCCCCTTGAGGTGTCCCGCGAGTGGCTTTGACAGAGATGGGTTGATTTCCCCCCAATGTCTCAGCTGTCCTCGTTGTCAGCACGTCATACATCCATTTTATTATGGTATTGTTGACACCCCGCCTTTAGAGTGCTTCTCTGACAGACACGTGTGTTGTGTTGTCAAAGGCCCCAGATATGTCCAGGAATGCACACATTGCGATTTCTTTACTATTCAGAGTTCTCTGGATGACTTCAGTCAGTTGATACAAGGCAGTCTCTGTTGATCGACCCGCCCTGTAGGCATGCTGACATTTGTGAAGTGGTTTATTCTCCAGACTCTCCGTTCTTATGTAGTTATCCACTACTTTCTCTATCATTTTAAGTAAAAATGATGTTAAGCAAATGGGCCTAAATGATCGAGGGTCAGTCCCGTCTTTTTTCCCTATTTTTGGAATGAAGGTTACTCTAGCCCTTCTCCATTTTCTAGGTGTGTGGCCCAATGCTAAGCTGCTTCTAGTAATCTTCAGCAGATGGGGTAGAATTTCTTCCATCCCTTTCTGCAGGAGTACCGGAAAAATTCCATCCACTCCTGGGGATTTGTACGGCTGAAAGGTACTTATTGCCCATTCAAGACGTTGCTTTGTAAATAGTTCCTTAGCAATATCCCAATCATCCTTGCGGGCGTTCTTGGTATGCTCCATTGCTGTTTCAGTACTACTTACGGGTTCGCTACCTGGAAAGTGTGTTTTGAGAAGAAGAGTCGATCGCTCCTCTTCTCCTTCAGTGTATGACCCATCTGGCTTCTTGAGCGACATTGTTGGGTTAGTTCCCCCTCTTGCCATGACTTTCTGCAGTCTGGCTGCTGTGTGAGTGGAAGTGATATTTTCACAAAATGCTTGAAAATTAAGCCTCTTGGCCATCCTTATCTCTTTGTTGTACTCAGTGAGTTTCTCAGTGTACCCCTGCCAATTATCGTCTCGTTTAGCCCTATTAAAGAGCCGACGCACCTCCTTTCTGAGGATTGACAGGTTCTTATTCCACCAAGGAGCTTCCTTACTTAGTCGAGCTTTGGTCAATGCGCAGCTGGAGTGAAAAGCCCCCATTATTGCCTCACTGACCTGCTCGACTGTTTTTTCCAGGTCATAAAGGTGCTTTGCCCCAGTTGTCCCGATTTGTTCTAGGTTTTCCTTCAGACGGGTCCTGTAAAGAAACCAGTCCGTCTTCCTGGGATTTCGGATTGAGGACACCGAGGTGCTATCTCCCTCTACCCTGAACTCGATGATCCTATGATCAGAGAGTGATGGTTCGTTCATCACTCTCCAGGAAGTGATGTTTTTCTTGGCAGCAACATTAGCGATTGTTACGGCCAGGACCTCTTCTCTTACTCTCGTGACAAAAGTGGGTGTTGTCCCTACATTTAGAGTCTCGAGGTTGTTAGCTAAAAGATATTCAAGTAGACACTCACCTCTAGCGTTATTGTTTGTGCTTCCCCAAACAGTATTGTGTGCATTGGCGTCACAACCAATTATAATTGGCAGCCCTTTGCTGTTGCAGTATTGTACTAACTCCTGCACCTTCTCTGGCGGTGTTATTGTCCCGTCTCCAGCCAAGTATGCGGATGCAATGACAATGTCTCTTTCAATGCCCCCTAGATTGAGGTGTACCATGATGGGAATCAGGTCCCGAGACATATAATCTGAAACACAAATATATTTAATGTTGTTTCTTATGAGCACACAGGCACGTGGAGATACCTGCCTATGGTCATAGATCAGACTTGAGTCCTTACAAGCCAAACCCTTGATTTGGCCTTCTTTGTTGATCCAGGGTTCCTGGATCAGAACAATGCCCAATTGCAACCTTGCAAATAACCTCACAATCACTGCTGAAGCTCCCTTCGCATGATGCAGGTTAACTTGCGCCACCCTCGTGAAGATGAAGGCTAATTGTTTGAGGTGATAGAAGCTGGTTATCCAGCTTCTAAATGTCCCCCTCCTTCAACTTCCCCTGTCCCTCCTCTAATTCCATGGGAGAGTTATTCTCTCCAGAATTCAAGGGGGTCTCTTGGCCTGCGGTCAGACACGCAGCCACCGAGCAGCTCTGCCCAGTCCCCCGGGTCGCAGAGGAGGTCTCCGCTTCTCGAGGCGACCTAGCAGAGCCGGAGTGGGTTTCGGACTGACTCGGGCCCGCCCCTTCACGCGAACCTTGCTCTTCGGGTTCTCGGGATGTGGAGGGCATCTCCACGTCTCCCTGACCCTCAGCAGAGCTGTCCTTCTTTCCTAGCCCTGAGACGGGGATACGTCCAAAGCGAAAGTTCAGACGACCCCCCTCTGCCTTCAGAGCTTCCTCGGATTGCTGATCAATCCCAATCGTGAGGACTGTGCCTTTTCCCTCCTTCCTGGAGCTCAGAATTTTCCAAGCCCCAGTGTTGAGGTTGGAATTCTGGACCTCGACAAGTCGGAGGATTTTCTCCGTCTCCATGTCGAGGCTTCTTGGAAAGAAGACCGTTATATTGGTAGGCTTAGGGATGTCATCTCCACTCAGCGCTACCAATTCGGGTCCCTCCCAAGAATTAAGTTTCGGCACTGACTTCATTAGCCAGTCCGCCGATCCTTGGGACCCATAATCCACAAGCATCATTCCACAGCGGAAATAAACTCCTGTGAAGTGGATCCCCCTTTCTTTGCTCTGGCATATCTCCTCCACCAGAGTATCCTCTAGGGCGGAGAGCTGCCCGGCTTCCAGGGTGGCCCTAGGGTAATCCTTGGGCACAATTCCCACCCTGGTCACCTTTCCTGTTTTAACAGCTGCTGCATAGCCAGTGGCTTGCCCGGTTTTTGCTGCAGCTGTTCTTTGTTTCTTCGGCGGAGGCCGCTGAGGAGGTGTTATAAGCTCCGGGCCTCTCTTACCGTGTGCTTTCCCCGAAGGAGTCTCCGTCGGGGCTGGGCGCTGAAGAGCCTGCTTCCTAGCCTCCTCAGGTGCAAGACCTTGATGGAGGAGTCGCAGGTACTTCCGCACCCCTGCTCCACTGAGTCCTTTCCTCAGTGGATCATCTCTGCCGCCCGGTTGACCCAGTTTGGGCAGGTCGAACGGCAGACGGTGTTTCCTCGGTCCCTTGACCTTATTCCCCTCTGCTGGGTGCCCGGATGAGGAGGTGGAGGGTTTCTCCACTCCCTTTCCAGTGGTAGCATTTTTTTCTTTTTCTTTTTCCATGTTGTTCCCACGAAAAGCTAGGGTCCTAACGGTCCACCTCTGCAGAGCCCCGCTTGCAGAGGTAAGGGGTTGAATACAATGGAGTTCCCCCCGGTGCTCCAAGGTCGAATCCAGTTAAGACTAGTCTTCTATCTAGCCACGCATCCCTCGGCCTGGGTTCCCACCTTGGATTTAGAATTTTTAATGAGGTTATTTCCTCTCGGTCCGGGCGATTAAGCCAAGACCCCCCCCACTCCACTGACCCGTGAGACATGACCACAGACAGCCAGGGTGCGTTGGTATAACAAGATGGTCCCGAGGTTGACTCGAGATACCACTTGGCATCGTAACCTTGTGTGCAATCCCTTAGCCACGACACTACAGCCGGGACAGGTGAAGTTGGTCCGCGGCATGGTATTTGAGGGCTGCCAATTGAGTTTTTACGCACAACGAGCCCCCTCCTATCCGCCACCTGGAGGCGCGCTGGGTTGGCACTTCACTCCCCCCATGGTTGCCATTGCCTGTTCTTAGCCGCCCCCCGAAAGGGACTTTACCGACTCTCACCACTAGGAGGTGACAGGTTGGACCTGAGAGAGCCTCAGATGAAGATACACCAGGTCCATACCTACAGATGTATCAAAAATATATCTAGACTTATACAATATATATGAGTAAACACAGGGTGCCGAAATGTATTTGTGATAGATGACTCGGGTACTTCCATGAAATATGAATTATCCAAAGACCCAAATGAAATATTGAGAAGAGTTTGTCATAAATACGACAATACTTCCGATTATGCTTGGGAGGATAATCCTTATGAAATTACTAGGGTTAACAAAAAAATTGGTTCAAGCCCTGTGGACAGGAGCATTCTGGCGCTCTAGTTCAAACAGATAAATTATATCTCCGGAAGTATTGGTTTCTCAGAGTTGAGAATTATATCAATGTATTATTATGATAGAACTGCATCATAAAGGAAACTCAATTCAAATAATAGTTTATTTATCAAGATTAAATGAGTAATCTGAGAATGAAAACTGTACCATGGAAGAAATCAAATTAAAAAAGCGGAAATGAATCTGACTCTCTCTTATACAACAGGATGACATGTACGAGTATGAACACAGAGCATATAATACAGCTTAGATAGAACAAATATTGTAGTAGTATCCAAAGTTAGTTTTTTGGCATGTAGCAAGCATATCTTGTCATCTATATTCTCGATATCAAGCGTGTAGCCATTATCATTAACTTTATGAAGGATAGCTTTCTTCATGCAGCATCGCAAGCTTACTTTATATATGTTTTGCAACCACTTTATCTACAGTTTATATCAGTTTTGTGTATTTCCGTAGACATTCAAGTATCTTCGTATACATTCGTACATCTTTGTATACATTCATGAATCAATCAGTTTTGCATAGGAGTATCAAGGCTTGTTGTTTATATCCATTTTGTGTATTTTTCCTAGACATTCGAGCATCTTCTATACCTTCATGAATCTATCCGTTTAGCATAGAAGTATCAAGACATGTATTCGTTTTATAGTTTGGATATATGTATACACTCATGCATTTTTGTCGTACTTTATATGAATTATTCACGAACAAGATGGTAGAACATGCGATTTTGATGATGTTTTGGGATGAATATACAACCTACATACATACGTAACCAAGAAAAAGATGGAAAAATATGCGATTTTACTGATTATTCAAGGTCAATATACAGATGAAGATACACCAGGTCCATACCATTACAGATGTATCAAAAATATATCTAGACTTATACAATATATATGAGTAAACACAGGGTGCCGAAATGTATTTGTGATAGATGACTCGGGTACTTCCATGAAATATGAATTATCCAAAGACCCAATATGAAATATTGAGAAGAGATTGGCATAAATACGACAATACTTCCGATTATGCTTGGGAGGATAATCCTTATGAAATTACTAGGGTTAACAAAAAAATTGGTTCAAGCCCTGTGGACAGGAGCATTCTGGCGCTCTAGTTCAAACAGATAAATTATATCTCCGGAAGTAATGGTTTCTCAGAGTTGAGAATTATATCAATGTATTCTTATGATAGAACTGCATCATAAAGGAAACTCAATTCAAATAATAGTTTATTTATCAAGATTAAATGAGTAATCTGAGAATGAAAACTGCACCATGGAAGAAATCAAATTAAAAAAGCTGAAATGAATCTGACTCTCTCTTATACAACAGGATGACATGTACGAGTATGAACACAGAGCATATAATACAGCTTAGATAGAATAATTATATCATTCTGTGAAAACATAGAAGTACGATTCATTATTGAAATTTCGAAAAATCATATCTCCGAAAGTAATAGCTTGTTGGAGTTAAAAATGATATCAATGGATATTTATGGTGAAACTGCATCTTGAATAGAAATTGAATTTGAAATTTGTTCCTACAAAAAAATGTTTTTTTTCGTTACTCTGAAAGCATCTGGCCTATTTTGCCCAATAACGAACTCAACCGAGATATTCATCTCCCTAACCTACTCTGAAAATTTCAACTACCTAGCTCCTTCCGTTCGAGAGTTATTGTAGAAAAACTTTTTTAAAATTTTCAAATTTTTTTTTGGCACTTTGCGGTAACCTGGTCAATACAAAACTTTACATGCGTGTAAAGGTCATGATTCTAGAATTTCGTTTGAGACCATTTTCAGCCAAAAACTTCGAAAATTACAGACATTTGGACAAATTGATAATCACTCTGTTCCGGGGAACGAGAGCGCCAAAAAAACAAGTTTCGTATGACAATTGCCCAAAACAGGTTTAAAGTACCTACAAATAGTAGATATTCCATAAAACATGTATGAAAGAAGAGAAGTAATAATGAAAAATTACCTTGTAATCGATCAAAAATTTCCTGATCTACGTTCACCAAATTTTCTCCTCTCTAGAACTACATAATTATGCTTTCAATATTAACGTAATATTTTCAAACATTTTTTGGTGAGGTCCCTGTTGCATCGCCAAAATACGAGTATTTCAACACCAACATAATATTTTTGAAGTTATAATATTCCCTTCCGTCAGTCCCGTCATTAAGTGAGAGAACTGAGCATTATGAAAAGCAGTCTCACTTCTCTCAGATCTCCTACTTCATGTTCCGTTCCGAAATGTAAGACTTTTCTGAGAAGAACTAATTTCGGAACAAACAACTGAGATTATTCTCACTTTGCTCACATTTCGGAATACACTTTATTCTCATAATTCTTCGATTGCGGTAAGGAATTAGACAATGTCATGTCTCAGGAAAATAAGTTGACATTATGACAAGTATTAGCTTGTTAGAGTTAAAAATGATATCATTTGCTTCTTATGGTAAAACTGCTTATTGAAAAAAAATTTATTTGGAATTTGTTATGCAAAAAAGAATTTTTTTTTATTACTCCGAAACCATCTGTCCGATTTTGCCCAATAACGAACTCAGCCGAGATATTTATATACCAAACCTACTCTGAAAATTTCAACTGTCTAGCTCATTCCGTTCGAGAGTTATCGTGCCTACGGCCGACCGGCCGGACCTGCCGGACAAAATGAATTTCGACCACGGATTCTTGATCAGTGAGTCGAGCCAAATCGTTTAAGACCATTTTCATCGAAAAATTCGAAAATTACAGACATTTGGGCAAATTGATAAGCACTCAGTTCCGAGGAACTAGAGCGCCCAAAATGGTATTAGGGATGATGAAAGATGAAAATAATGATATTCCGATTATGCAAGGCTCGGCTTGAAACTGTACGCAGTGCAAAACTCAACAACGAATGATGAAATTAACATACATAATATATGTTTCAATAGGAAAAGCGATACTCACTTGACTGATGGTATAACATGATTTGCTGTTTTTTTTACCATTCATGTGAAGATGATGGCATCATCGTAACGTATCATCGACATAGATACACAAAAATGTAAACTTAGGTTCAGTGTGCTTCTAGGGGGGGTATTTTTTGGTATGAAATAAATGCATTGTGTTTTCACAACATTGACAATAAGTGCATTTTTGCACATCAACGCTAGTGGGCGACATTGACTGTCGGGGCATAAATTCACAGTATTGTGCCTAAGCATCCTGAAGGATAAAGCAACTATTTTGGCGCGCGCCAAAATACAATTCAAATACATTTCTGCACCCTGTGTTTACTCAAATAAATTGTACAAGTCTAGATATCTTGATACATCTGTAATGGTATTGACCTGGTGTATCTTCATCTGTATATTGACCTTGAATAATCAGTAAAATTGCATGTTTTTCCACCTTTTTCTTGATTGTATGTTGTATATTCATCCTAAATCATCATCAAATTCGCATGTTCTTCCATCTTGTTCGTGATGAATTCATATGAAGTACGACAAAAATGCATGAGAGTATACATAAATCCAAACTATAAAACGAATACATGTCTTGATACTCCTATACTAAACGGATAGATTCATGAAGGTATACGAAGATGCACGAATGTATACGAAGATGCACGAATGTATACGAAGATGCTCGAATGTCTAGGAAAAATACACAAAATGGATATAAACAACAAGCCTTGATACTCCCATGCAAAATTGATTGATTCATGAATGTATAAAAAGATGTACGAATGTATTCGAAGATACTCGAATGTCTACGAAAATACACAAAACTGATAAAAACTCTAGATAAAGTGGTTGCAAAACATATATAAAGTAAGCTTGCGATGCTGCATGAAGACAGCTATCCTTCATAAAGTTAATGATAATGGCCACACGCTTGATATCAAGAATATAGATGACGAGATATGCTTGCTGCATGCCAAAAAAGTCACTTTAGATACTTTTGAAAGAACACAATATTTGTCAGACCAACTTCGAATGGCTGGAGTTATTTATTGGGGAAAATATTATGATCCTATGTAAAAAAATTTCTCTTTTCAAATAAAAAATTGCACCTGAACTCTAATTTTTCATTAGAAATTATCTTAAATTATTTAAGCATCAGAATAGCTCGAAATTAAAAGAAATGATTAATGATCAACACTATCCATTATGTCAAGAAGACATAATTGTGAAAAGCTGATTTGTTAATAACTCTTGTTGACGTTGAATCTCAATTTTGTTATGTACACAATAAATATGTCAAATATTGTTCCTGTGTTCAATTGAATTTCTATAAAGAATATGTTTCGAGATGAGCAATGTAGTTCTTCTTTTTTTTATTTGGTTTCTCGCTCATAATGATGATTGTCGCCATGACAGTATCAATAATTCTAGATGAGATTCATTATTCTCAGTATCAAATTTGAAATAAATATTTTCAATCTTTGTATATTGAAAGGAATTCGATAGATTGTTATGATTGTGCTTGCACTGATCTATTACGAGCGTAGAATTTCATGAATATATTACTTTGTCATTATGCGAAGCTGATATGGAGTGCGTTCTGAGATTCATGAACATCATGACATGTTCAGTTATAAAGTGAATGAAAAAGGTATATAAAACAGCTATAAAAATGTATATAGTGGATATAATAATGGATATAGTAGATATAATAATGACTATAGTGGATATAATAATGGATACAGTCGATGTAATAATGACCTTTGTAGATATAATAATTATTATAGTGGAACATAATAATGTATATAGAGGATTTAATAATATGTATATGGTTGATATAAAAAATGTATATAGTAGATATAAAGAGTATTCAGCGAGTATACTTATCGGTCTCATTTTTATATATAAACAGAATGTATACCTGCAGCATTTGTGGGAAACAATACACCCAACCCAATAATTTGAGCAGACACATGAATATACATAAGCAAATTGGCTTTGCTTGTTTCGTATGCGGAAAGAAATTCACACGAAACGATGCTTTGAAGAAACACACAATCAAGAAACATGATAAATTCCATGACCATATGAGCGTTGATCACATTAGTGAAAACTATGCAAAGAGTTTGCACACCAACATATATAAGGGAACATCCATTAATCACGTGAGGCTCGAAAGGGGGTGGGGCAAAAATCACGTGTATTTATTTTTGCGCCTATGTTCTGGGGACCATCGCCTTATCATTTTGCCCAAATGTCTGTAATTTTCGAATTTTTTGCCGAATATGGTATCAAACGATTGAGTTAGATCGAATTGAACCTTGGTGAGTAGTTGTAGAATAGAATCCTAAGGACGTTTGCGAAATTTTGTGAGAATCGTATCACTAGAAAATTTAAAAAAATTATAAAAAAATATTATTTATGTCACGATACCTGAGAACGGAAAGAGATAGCGACTTGAAATTTTTAGGTTAGATTGTGCATATAAATGCGACATTTGAATTTGTTTATATGCATAATCGACCAAACTGATTTGGAGTTATACCCATCTGAAATTTGATTGATATTTCCTCAATAATTCGAAAAATACAAAACCGATCCAATTCAAACATAGTTATCAGTTGTAGAATGCCAAAGCTAAAATTCTTGCAATATACTTGCAGTATACCTAGAAAATGTTTGAAAAATCATTGAAACAAATTCTATATATCAGAAAGTATTCCTCCGACATCGCTGAAATTTTGCGAGAGTCTTCAGAAGCTAACCCTTCTACCAAGTTCCAAGTTTGAACACGGATTTATAGTGTCGGAGATCCTGGCAGCCTTGTGTGAGCTCAGTAGCTGGATGGGTGACCGTTGCCTCGAACGAATGGAGAAATGGACAATTTTCAGAGTAGGTTGTGCATCCGAATGGGAGGGTTAAGTTCGTTTTTGAGCATAATCGGTCTAAAGGTCTTGGAGTTATACTCACCTGGAATATTATTTCCTGGATAAGCTTCCAAAAAATTCCGTTCCCCAAGATGGCGCTGTGACTGTTTCCACTGTCATGGTGACAATCATCATTCTGAGCGCGAAACCAAATAAGTGGGGTTATGATCACATAGTGGTACAGTATCCGCTTATGATATCTACTGTTGAGTAATATTACTTTTATTGCTGATTGCTGCTATAGTCATATTATTGAAAATAATCACTACAACCGTGGCTATAGAAATTATGCCCTTACAAAATAATATATTGCCTATTTCATTGGGAAAAGCTTATGTGACCAATATAATCTTACAGTTGATTTATCATATAAACCTAAATAAAATGGAAGAATTAATTATCAGATATCAAAGAGAAATTGAAAATTTGAAAGATCAACAATTAGGTTTTGCACAAACAGCAAACTATAGATATTTGCAGCATTCGAATGAAATTAATATTAACACTCTCGAAGAACTCCTTAACGAGAAAATTAGAATTAAAAGAGGATTGAGAAATTTAGGTGGCAAAATTTCAAAGATATTATTCGGAACCCTAGACTCTGACGATGAGGAATTATATAGAAATTATTTTAATAGCATAGAGAAGAATGAGAATACACTTATGAGGAATCAAAAACAAATTACTACTATAGTAATTTATTTGAAAAATAAATATATTGATAATTTCCAAAATATGAATGAAAATCTCAAATTATTAAAAATTGTTCCAGAATTAAGAGCTGTTGAACAAATGAATCTTATGACCTTTGACCTTTTGATATCAAAATTATATTGGATGAAATTAAAACTGCAGTAAGTTTTGCAAGATTGCACCTGCTACATTAATTTATTTGAACTTATACCAAATTTGCAGAATTGATCAAAAATATTACTATAATACCAGTATACCATCTAAAAGATTATTATCAATTACGTCATACAAAAGTAGTCTTTCGAAATAAAACTTTATTATTCTTAATATCGATTCACACTATTTATGAACGGAGTTATGATCTTTACAAGTTTATTACTTATCCCAAAGTAACCTAACCCTTCTGCAAACCGATCCTTATACGCTCTCCCAAGAAGAAATTCTAAAATGGTCAACAAACCAATGTCATCCAATAGAAGAAGATTTTTTATGTGATCAAGTTTCCCTCAACAAATCTCCAGAATGTTTGGAAAATATCCTTTGGAATCATACAGCAAATTGTCCAAGAACCCAATCTATTCCTGTATCGAATTTAAAATTATTAGAAGATGGAATCATTCTATCATTAAAGAACGAGAAAATCCAAGAGAAATTTCCTCAACAAATTAAACATTATTTTATTCCCCCAGTTGCAATTCTTCGATCCAAGTGTGTTATTAGTAATATTCAACAAGACATTTTTCCCGTAACTACTATCAACGAAGAAAAATACATTATTCTACCCAAGATAACCACATTCTAACGATGAAGATTTCAAGAAAGATGAAATTCCAGACATCGACTTAAAAGAACTGGACCAGTGAAACCATCAACCTTTGAAATTCAGCTTTTTGTGCTCGTGTTTCGCAAGGAACAGCGTGCTATCATTTCGTCACAATGTCTGTATTTTTCAAATTTTTTTTCGAAAATGGTCTCAAACGATTGGGTTCGACTCCCTGATGAAGAATTCGAGGTCAAATTCAATTCTGTCCGTCCGGTCCGGCCGGCCGGCTGTTAGCATGATAACTCTCGAACGGAATGACTTAGAGCGTTGAAATTTGCAGGGTAGTTTTGTAGCTTAAATATCTC
The DNA here is from genome assembly GCA_937662695.2 of Halyzia sedecimguttata. NCBI lineage: Eukaryota > Metazoa > Arthropoda > Insecta > Coleoptera > Coccinellidae > Halyzia > Halyzia sedecimguttata. Next base: position 19,768,197 of record OW569416.2, on the reverse strand, counting down.
GGACAAGTTCGTTAACGGGTGAAATCCACCGAGCGGTTTCGGAGTTGAGGCCGTTCTTAGTCAAAACGTTTTTGCAGGCGTGTTCCGCAAAGAACAGCGTGCTATCATTTCGTCACAATGTCTGTATTTTTCGAATTGTTTGGTGAAAATGGTCTCAAACGATTGGGTTCGACCCCCTGATGAAGAATTCGAGGTCAAATTCAATTCTGTCCGTCCGGTCCGGCCGGCCGGCCCTTAGCACGATAACTCTCGAACGGAGCGAGTTAGAGCGTTGAAATTTGCAGGGCATGTTTGGAGCGTAAATATCTCGGACAAGTTCGTTAATGGGCAAAATCCATCGAGCCGTTTCGGAGTTACGGTCATTTTTAGTTAAATCGTTTTTCGAGAATATTTCCGAAACCGATCACTCTATCTATCTGAAATTCAGCATCAAATTTTATAATCATGACCTTTATATGTTTGCGAAGTCTCATATTGATCAGATGGCTGTAAACTAGAAAAAAAATGTTAAATATTTGAAAATGAAATTGAAATTTTGTTTTCACTATAACTCGAAAAAAACTGATCTGATTGAGTTGAAGCTCGGTAGTTATATGCGAAGTACCAACGAAACCACTTATGCAAAATTTCGTGGGAGTAGCATGAGTAGAAAAAATTAAAAAAAATTTTAACTATTAGCGGAATAATTTGCTGGAAATTCCGAAACCAAATATCGGAATGATTTCAGTTTTGGCACTTCGGTGACCAATAATGACCTCTTGGGGTGTGCAAAATTTCACTTCGGACAGACCACTAGGAGCCTCAAAAAAAAATTTATAATTTTGAACTTCCAAACTGGACAATTTATATTTCATTTCGAATTCCTACATGGAATATCTCCAACATCTGGTGATTTCGTTCCGATGTATTTTTTGCGCGTTTATCTGAATGAATGCGATTTGTACGGGGGCAACTGATTAAAATATGGACTACTTACTAGCATGGCAATTGAATTAATGCGTAAGCGATGTGTGGAATTTTAAATTGGTTTTCAAAATTAGTCTGAACGGTGAACGACTGGGGGTGTAACTGTCTCTCTTGGGCATTTTTTGTTATTCGCATAAGCAGACGAGAAATAATTTACCTGCTCGAGATTTCTTCTGAGAAGATTGGGGTATTGGGGTGGAGGATGCTATTCCTCCATAGAATCCCCCGGTACCGGTCTGCGCATGCGTGGATTCAAGATGCGATATCTCCTGAACCACTAGTGTTGGAGAATCGCAGTTTTTTGTGACTGACAGGATGGCAATAAGTGGCAAAAAAAATTTCAAAAATTTTAAAATTTTGTTTCCAAGATAACTCTTAAAATACTGATCTGATTGAATAGAAACTCAGTAGTTAGATGCAAAAGACCAAAGCGAACACTTTTACAAAATTTCGTGAAGATCACGTGACATGAAAAATTCAAATAAATATTCTATTTTGCTTGAAATTCCGAAACCTATTTATTTGAAATTCATGCTGCCTCTTCCGGGCATTTTTCGTTATGCGCATGCGCAGATGAGAAGTCATTTAACTGCTGTAGTGTTCGTCAGAGAGGATTGGGGTTTTGGGGCATGCGTGGATAAGGGATGCGATATCTCCTGAACCACTAGTGTTGGAGAATCGGAGTTTTTTGTAAGGTGTGTTATTTTGAGAGGACTTTTAGCCGCGAGTAGATTGCGCATGCGCAGAAGAGTAGTGACTGTTTTTGGGTTGGATGGGTTATGTTGGGAGTGCTGAGTCGATATTGTGAGGTTTTAAAAGAATATTCGGTTAATATGCAGTTTAAGTCCTCCTCACCGATTTTCAAAATATTCTGTATATACAATCTAAATGATGTTGATATACCACAGTTTCAATTTTAGCACTGGCAAATGAGTATATTTCGAGAAAATTCAAAATGAAAGTTTCACGCAAATTATCATTCAAAGCATATCGTACCCTAATGCGAACCTGATATCACAAGCCGATAGAAACCGAACTCCGAAGACTCTGACTACGAGTTACACGTACGTAAACGCCAAAGCTATACACTGCGCAGTTGCCATGTCATAAAAAGTCTGAAACTATCGGATTTCAGAATTACTAGATCACTATTTGCGATATTAACGTTTCATGAACTTTCGCCATAAAGGTACGGTCTTAATATTTACGACATCTCAGGTGAATATGGTAGGTTAGGTTAGGTTAGGTTAGGTTAGGTTAGGTTAGTACAGTACCCCTGGAAAATTAAAAAAAAAATTACGAAAAAAATGTGATTCCATTAACAGAGTCCAATACAGGAGACTGAACAATAGAAAAACGCCAAAGCTATACACTGAGCAGTTGCAATGTCATAAAAAGTCTGAAACTTTCGGATTTCAGAATTACGAAACCACTATTTGCGATATTAACGTTTCATGAACTTTCGCCATAAAGGTACGGTCTTAATCTTTACGACATCTCAGGTGAATATGGTAGGTTAGGTTAGGTTAGTACAGTACCCCTGGAAAATTAAAAAAAAAAAAAATTACGAAAAAAATGTGATTCCATTAACAGAGTCCAATACCGGAGACTGAACAATTGAAAAACGCCAAAGCTATACACTGAGCAGTTGCCATGCCATAAAAAGTCTGAAACTTTCGGATTTCAGAATTACGAGACCACTATTTGCGATATTAACGTTTCATGAACTTTCGCCATAAAGGTACGGTCTTAATCTTTACGATATCTCAGGTGAATATGGTAGGTTAGGTTAGGTTAGTACAGTACCCCTGGAAAATTAAAAAAAAAATTACGAAAAAAATGTGATTCCATTAACAGAGTCCAATACAGGAGACTGAACAATAGAAAAACGCCAAAGCTATACACTGAGCAGTTGCCATGTCATAAAAAGTCTGAAACTTTCGGATTTCAGAATTACGAGACCACTATTTGCGATATTAACGTTTCATGAACTTTCGCCATAAAGGTAAGGTCTTAATCTCTACGACATCTCAGGTGAATATGGTAGGTTAGGTTAGGTTAGGTTAGGTTAGGTCAGGTTAGGCTTGTACAGTACCCCTGGAAAATTAAAAAAAAAATTACGAAAAAAATGTGATTCTATTAAGAGAGTAGAATACAGGAGACTGAACAAAAGAAAAACGCCAAAGCTATACACTGAGCAGTTGCCATGTCATAAAAAGTCTGAAACTTTCGGATTTCAGAATTACGAGACCACTATTTGCGATATTAACGTTTCATGAACTTTCGCCATAAAGGTACGGTCTTAATCTTTACGACATCTCAGGTGAATATGGTAGGTTAGGTTAGTACAGTACCCCTGGAAAATAAAAAAAAAAATTACGAAAAAAACGGATTTCAGAATGATGAGACCACTACTAGCGATATTATCGTTTCAAGAACTTTCGCCATAAAGGTACGGTATTGATCTTTACGACATCTCAGGTGAATATGGTAGGTTAGGATAGGTTAGGTTAGTACAGTACCCCTGGAAAACTAAAAAAAAAAAATTACGAAAAAAATTAGATTCGATTGAGAGGGTCTAATACAGGAGAATGAACAATAGAACATACCCGCAAAAGCTCCTGACTTTACGTCAGTGCTTGAGCCAATTGCTAAATATTTTGATGAATCGATCCTCCCAAATATAATCACTCGTCTTAATGTCATTTTTAATAAATATCTTCCTCAAATGATTTACAGTCGACTCTCGATAAATTGACACTCGTTAATTGATTCTCTCGATAATTTAAAATTTTATTCCAGTCCCTTGAAAAATACTCGATAAATTGAAAAAAATTAATATTAATTGGTCCCTTCGGTAATTTGAAGTTGAAGAAATGGTATCTTGCCCGTCAACATTCAATATATTGAAGTGTGGGCTACCGCAGCTCTCTATAATTTGAATTTTTTATCATGAACAGAAATGTCGTTTGTTTACATAAATGCAGTTCGCAATTCTCATTCCTATTTACATTCAAAGTTCAAAAGTTAATTTTTGATTTGTATTATTAAAATGATTTCAAGAAAGAACAAGTGTCTTTCCATAAGTGAAAAGAAGCGTGTGATTGAAGCTGTGGAGGATGGACAATAATTGGAAATAATACATAACTCACGAATTTTTACCGAACTCTTGATTATTTGAATTTCATCAGAACACCCTCTTGATTATTTGAACCCTTATTATTTTGAACTCTCGATTTTTTGCTGGTCCCTAGAGTTTCAAGTTATCGAGAGTCGACTGTATATTGTTAAACGTGGCAATATCGCCTACGTGGCGAAATTCGTATGAGTTCTTCACTTGCCATGCGCACTAGATTCGCGCATGGCAAGTATGCAAACATCCCTATGGATGTTAGGGATGTTGCCAGAATTCTGTAAATTCAGCTACGAATCCATGCAATCAATATTATAGATCCCAACAATTTGCAACGATGTAGGCCGTTTTCCTCTCTAGAATCCCTTGCAGGAACCATTTTCAGTTCTTAGACCGTCGACTCCGGGTATAGCCATTAGTAATATCAATAAATTGCGAACGGTAATACTTCCAAGGTGTAGGCAAATTTAAGAAAAAGTAAGTGGGATATTCATTTTTGTGTTACACTAAAAGTGTTTCTTTAAAATATTTGTACGGTGGTCAACAAATATCTTTAAAATGCGTATTATTTTTTCATGTATCGATAGTTGGAGCAAAATGGCCGACAGAGACTGCAACCCGAGTGTACCAATTTCCTGTTACAACGTTTGCGGAGAATGTGCCTTTACGACCATTGAGTTTATCTGCAAAATTTCGGATGATGAAGTAGCTCGCCAATTTCTCATCGAACATGGGGTTTTGTCGTGCCATTCACTATGTGAAACTTGCGGGTCCAGAGTATCTGCTAACTTTGAAAGAAATCGGTTCAGGTGCCGTAAAGTGATTCATGTGCCTAAACGGGGATCTGTTAAGTGACTACACGTAGTGTATTCAAAGGAACATTTTTGGAAGGTTCGCATATTAGTTTGAGAAAAATGTGTTTCCTGGTCGATATGTTTCTCTCTTGCCGAAATGCGAAAACTGTAGATACCATGTTTGAGCTCAAGATCAGTGACCAATGACCATACAGTTGTTGATTGGTTTTCCTTTTGCCGTGAAGTTGAAGAAGACTATCTCATGCGGAATTCCCAACCGATAGGGGGGCTTGGGAAAATCGTTGAAATAGACGAAGCAATGCTGGGCCATAGGAAATACAATCGAGGACGTGGGTAAACGGAGCTATGGGTGATCGGTGGAATTGAACGAGGACTTCAAGGAGGATGTAAGGCGTTCCTTGTTCCTGTAGAGAATCGCAATACCGAAAGATTGGTCGGCATCATAAAATGTTTTGTACTCCCTGGCACAACGATTATGACCGATTCATGGCGGGGGTACAGTTCTCTGCAGAGCGAGGGATACCAACATCTCACGGTGAATCACTCCGAAAATTTCGTCGATCCTACAACTGGTGCCTACACCCAAACTGTTGAAAGACTATGGGTAGATGTTCGCAGACACGTTCCTTCGGCTGGATTCAGGCGTGAAGCAATTTCAGAGTACTTGGCTGATGTTCTTTTCAGACGCATGATGCCTTGCTACGGTCGTAGGAGGCACGTCTTCTGGAAAGCAGCGGCAAATTTGTACTCGCCGGAGCATCCACTGGCATAAGGTAAATTGAACATTTCTCTGCATGCTAAATCTATCCAAAAGAGCATTTGTGGCAAACGGATTTATCCATTTATCTGAATTAAGATAGACACTAAGAAATGTATGCCCAAACTGGCAGCCATGTTGGTTTTAACTGCGTCCAGACCCGGCTTTAGAGACGCATTCCGCTATTCATTATTTCGAAAAAATTTGTATCGTAAAGTGAAGTTTGATTATTTTTAATAGGGGCAAAATAGTCCATTTGCTGGAATCTAAACAGGAGGGGGAGTGAATAGGAGTGCTGGAAGGGAAAATATATTCAATACCATAACACTTTTTGTAATTTTTTAAAAATCTCCAAATTTCAAAAAACCAATTTTCAAGTACCAATTATATGAAATTTTTTACTATACATTCATAAATCTTTCTATTTTCGTGAATGATGAATAAAACGAGGAAAAAATTCCGTCCAAATATCAAAGGAAAAAAAATTCAAAATTTTTTTTACGTCATAAATTTTACCATTTTTCTCTCTTTATTAGACAAAATTTTAGAAATTCTGAACCATCCTATTGAATTTATTACCCCACCCAGCACCCCTATTCACTCCCCATCCCGTTAGATTGCTTCAAAAAAACTGGTTTGCCACTATTGAAAATCATCAAAAATCACTGTACAATGCTTATTTTCTTCGAAAAACTTGAAAAAGTCGATTTTTACGAGGGGGACATAAACTGCATAATTACCGAATATTCATAGCAATTCAGTGCAAGGACAAGTCAGTTTGGGGGATGTAGCGATGTTTCCGAGTTTAAGTGGCCCTGGGGTTAATTTTGAAATTGATGTTAACCCTTACAGGCATTTTTCGTTATGCGCATGAGCAGACCATCAGTGATTTAACTGGTGGTGTTTTCGTCAGAGAGGATTGGGGTTTTGGGGAGGCGGATGCTATTCCTCCTTAGAATCCCCTGGTGAGGGTCTGCGCATGCGTGGATTAAATATGTGATATCTCCTGAACCACTAGTGTAGGAGAATCGGAGTTTTTTGTAAGGTGTGTGATTTTGAGAGGACTTTTAGCCGCAAGTTGATTGCGCATGCGCAGAAGAGAAGTGACTGTTTTTGGGTTGTACGGGTTATGTTTGGAGTGCTGAGCCGATATTGTGTGGTTTTAAAAGAATATTCATGGCAATTCAGAGCAAGGACAAGTCAGTTTGGGGGATGTAGCGTTGTTTTCGAGTTGAAGTGTCCGTACCGTGGCCCTGAAGCTAATTTTGAAATTGATGTTACCCCTTATGGGCATTTTTCGTTATGCGCGTGAGCAGACCATCAGTAATTTAACCTCTTGATGTTTTCGGCAGAGAGGATTGGGGTTTTGGGGTGGCGGATGTTATACCTCCATAGAATCCCCTGGTAAGGGTCTGCGCATGCGTGGATTAAAGATGCTATATCTCCTGAACCACTGGTGTTGGATAATCGGAGTTTTTTGTAAGGTGTGTGATTTTGGGAGGACTTGCAGCCGCGAGTTGATTGCGCATGCGCAGAAGAGAAGTGACTGTTTTTGGGTTGTATGGGTTATGGTGAGAGTAATGAGCCGATATTGTGAGGTTTAAAAAGAATATTCATGTCAATTCAGTGCATGGACACAAGTCAGTTTGGGGGAAATAGCGTTGTTTCCGAGTTGAAGTGTGCATACTGTGGCCCTGGGGCCAAATTTGAAATTGAGGTTACCTCTTACGGGCATTTTTCGTTATGCGAATGAGCAGACCATCAGTGATTAAACTGCTGAAGTTTTCGTCAGAGTAGATTGGGGTTTTGGGGTGGCGGATGCTATTCCTCTATAGAATCCTCTGGTGAGAGTCTGCGCATGCGTGGATTCAAGATGCGATATCTCCTGAACCACAAGTGTTGGAGAATCGGAGTTTTTGTAAGGTGTGTAATTTTGGGAGGACTTTCAGCCGCAAGTAGATTGCGCATGCGCAGAAGAGAAATGACTGGTTTTGGGTTGTACGGATTATGTAGAGAGTGCTGAACCAATATTGTGAGGTTTTAAAAGAATATTCATGGCATTTCAGTGCACGGACAAGTCATTTTGGGGGATGTAGCGTTGTTTCAGAATTGAAGTGTTCGTACCGTGACCCTAGGGCTAATTTTGAAATCGATGTTACCCCATACGGGCATTTTTCGTTATGCGCATGGGCAGACCATCAGTGATTTAACTGCTGGTGTTTTCGTCAGAGAGGATTGGGATTTTGGGGTGGCGGATTCTATTCCTCAATAGAATCCCTTGGTGAGGGTCTGCGCATGCGTGGATTCAAGATGCGATATCTCCTGAACCACTAGTGTTGTAGAATCGGAGTTTTTAGTAAGGTGTGTGCTTTTGGGAGGACTTTCAGCCGCGAGTAGATTGCGCATGCGCAGAAGAGAAGTGACTGTTTTTGGGTTGTACGGGTTATGTAGAGAGTGCTGAGCCAATATTGTGAGGTTTTAAAAGAACATTCATGGCAATTCAGTGCACGGACAAGTCAGTTTGGGGGTGTAGCGTTGTTTCCGAATTGAAGTATTCGTAACGTGGCCCTAGGGCTAATTTTGAAATCGATGTTACCCCTTACGGGCATTTTTCGTTATGCGCATGGGCAGACAATCAGTGATTTAACTGCTGGTGTTTTCGTCAGAGAGGAATGGGATTTTGGGGTGGCGGATGCTTTTCCTCCATAGAATCCCCTGGTGAGGGTCTGCGCATGCGTGGATTCAAGATGCAATATCTCCTGAACCACTAGTGTTGGAGAATCGGAGTTTTTTGTAAGGTGTGTGATTTTGGGAGGACTTGCAGCCGCGAGTAGATTGCGCATGTGCAAAAGAGAAGTGACTGTTTTTGGGTTGTATGGGTTATGTTGGGAGTGCTGAGCCGATATTGTGAGGTTTTAAAAGAATATTCATGGCAATTCAGTGCAAGGACAAGTCAGTTTGGGGGATGTAGCGTTGTTTCGGAGTTAGGGAAATCGATTTTTACCCCTTACGGGCATTTTTCGATATGCGCATGAGCAGAACATCAGTGATTTAAATGCTGGTTGTTTAGGTAATAGTGGGTAGTTCTGTTGTTGGGGAGATGTTTTGCTAGTAGTTGTTTTGAGATGTTTTGAAATCCTGTGAAAGAGATGCGCGCGCAGTCCTTCTCGAAAAGTAAGAGAAAGAAAAAAAACTCATGGCGTTAAGAGAGTGTCACGAAAGAGGTTTTGTCCGTCTGTCTTGGAAATAAAGATAATATAAAATTTGGAACTTTTCAATATCCTACCAGCCAGACCACTCAAGGAATAATATACAACAACGAACTATTTCCACTACATAAATTTGGTGCATCGGCCGGGAAATTCAGAGGCTCGTGTAGGATATCACGATATCAGCGATATCGCACATGGCGTCGCTTTGAAGAATCTAGAATTCACATCTGGGCAGCGGTCGCAGAGAACAATTAATTGGATATTCAAAAGCAATATAGAAGGAAGAAACAACACATATTTGGAACAACGTTTAGAGCATCCCAATTCAGGTCTCAGGAATACATCACATAATACAGGGGAGAACACGCATTACGGAAAATTGTAATCAAGATATCAAGGGTACATGCGAGCTGAAAACGAGAATTTTAATCAAAGGACATTTCATTCGCAAAGTAAAATACAGGTTTGAGTTTTAGTTGAGTTTCTGGTTATAATTTTACTTATTACATTTTGGGTTTATTTAACACTATATTATTTACAAGTCAACTTAAATTCAATTCAATATTTAGTATGACTGATAAATTTGATGAAATCATTGAAAAATTGAAGAGGAAACGTGCATCAACCAAGGGCACGATCACAAGAATTGAAAATTTTGTTTGTTTAAATAAGGATAATTATGATGTAGATGTAAATGAATTTGTAACTCGTGAGACTCTCTTAATTCAGGCTTATGAGAAATATAGCACTATTCAGGAAGAACTTGAAACATATGCTGAAGATGAAGAAAATGATAGAATACAAGTTGAACAAAGGTTTTTGACTATTTTATCAGAGGTTAAGAGAATTCTTACTAAATCTCAAAAACAGGAAACATCAATCAGTGAAGGTAAGGTTGATAATCTCAAAATTAAATTACCAAATATCAATATTCCGATTTTTGATGGTAAAGTTTCTGAATGGAATTCCTTCAAGGACTTATTCAAGGCATTGGTAGACGATAATTCGGAGTTGGGTGACGTGCAAAAGTTCTCTTACTTAAGATCTAGTTTAAAATATGAGCCTTTAAGTATAATAAAGGACTTACAATTGACAAACGATAATTACAGGGTGGCTCTCGATATTTTACATAAAAGATATGATGATCAGTTAACCATTATCAATATGCATTTATCGGGTTTGATAGATGTCCAACAGGTAACCAAATGCGATTTTAGGCAATTAAGAGATTTCATTACTAATATCAAGCAAAATGTCAATTCTCTTCAAGCATTGAAGTTACCAGTTGAAAGGTGGGACATTATCCTGGTTTATGTTCTTATTCGGAAATTAGACAATCAAACTAGAACTGCCTATGAGCTCGAACGGGAAAACTCATCACTTCCTACGCTCAGTGGTTTTATGGAGTTTTTAGAGAGACGATGTCGTGCATTAGAAAATGTTATGTCACAGGATGCACGTATCAAGCAAAGGGTGGCAAATGTAGTTACTTCTGAAACCAAGGTAGATGTTTATAAAAAGGGTTCCAATCAGACTTGCATTTACTGTTCTGGATCAAATCATTCAATTTATAGTTGTCGAAGGTTTAAATGTGATAAACTTGAAAATAAAAGAGAATTTGTCAGAAAACAAAAACTTTGTTATAACTGTTTGGGATTTAAACACAGGGTGGAAAATTGTCAATCTAGTGGTTGTAGAATTTGTAGTAGGAAACATCATTCACTTCTTTGTCCAAGAAAGGTAACCAATTTAGAAAGGGTTGAATGTAAACCATCTCAATTCAATCCAAATGCTAATGAATTCTCTACTTCTAGTCTGGGAAGAATAAATAACATTAACCCGGAGACAACTATTCAACCTGCAGGCCAATCGTCTTATCATGTCAAAACTGACCAGCCTCAGTATACGAAAGCTCCTTTAGTGTTGTTAGGGACAGCCATCGTAAAGGTAGCTGTGAAGAGGGACGAACTCACTGCTAGACTACTTTTGGACACGGGAAGTCAAATGTCGTTCATTACAAGGGAATTTGCAGGCAAATTAGGTGCTGGAAAAAGGTATGAAAGCTTTAATATCAGTGGTATATCGGATTCTGTAACTCAAACGTCCGAAATAGTTGATTTAGAATTCAGGGGCATGTTCAGTTCTAAATGTTTCAAGGTATCATGTATTCTTTTGGACACAATCACTACATGTTTACCGCAAATAAGTATTGATAAAACTCATCTTAAAATACCGGAAGATATGCTACTTGCTGATGAGAAATTTTATTGTCCATCTGGAGTGGATATTTTGATAGGGGCTGATTTGTATTACGATATTATTTTAGGTGAAACGATAAGATTGGGCAAGGGCCTGCCGACACTGCAAAATAGTCATTTAGGATGGGTTATTGCTGGTCCTGTAAATAATTTTAATAATTGTATTTCTTCTTTGAAGGCTTCTTATGTTAATTGTTGCGGTGTCTATGATTCAGGGAATATTGAGTTGAATGAGTTGTTGCCACGTTTTTGGCAATTGGAGGAGGTAGTAACCAATAGCATTCTTTCTGAGGAAGATAAGTTATGTGAAAAAATATTTATGAATTCGGTTAGAAGATTAGCTGACGGAACTTTCGAATTGAAATACCCCCTTCAACATGAAAACGATGTGAATTCGCTTGGTGATTCATTTTGTTCAGCTAAGAGACGTTTTTTGGCGCTTGAACGAAGATTTTGTCGGGATCCGGAATATTATTCAGAATATAAGGCTTTCATTGACGAATATATTAGTCTGGGTCACGCCCAGATAATCGAGTTTGAGGAAGATAATTATGTTTCATATGCTGAGAAAAATTTCCTTCCTCATCATGGAATATTGAAAAAGGATAGTACAAGTACTCCATTGAGAGTAGTTTTCGATGCCTCAGTGAAAACTTCTTCGGGCAAATCATTAAATGAGGTCATGCTCAAGGGATACCCAGTACAACCAGAATTATTTGACATTTTGATTCGATTTCGAATGTTTAATTACGTTTTCACAACTGATATTAGAAGAATGTACCGAATGATTAAAATTTCAGAAGATCATAAAAAATTGCAGAATATTCTATGGCGTTTCGAACCTCATGAAAAACTGAGTTGTCTAGAATTGCAAACGGTTACCTATGGAACTAAAAGCGCACCATATTTGGCAACACGATGTCTCAAGAAATTAGCGGACGATGAAAGGAGTAGGTTTCCTTTAGCATCGAGCACACTTCTCAAGCAATGTTATATGGATGACATTCTGGCGGGGTCACGTGAAATTTCCGAATTGTTGGAATTGAAACGTGAATTGGTTGGTTTATTGGGTTCAGCGGATTTCAAATTGCATAAGTGGTTCTCAAACGTAAAAGAGATAGTAAGTGAGGGTAATGATTCAGACCTATTTGAAATAATGGACGAAGATCATTCAAATAAAGTATTGGGAGTGGCATGGAATACAAGTCAAGATGTATTCAAAATTGTTCTGTCCAAGTTAACAATCGGAACATTGCATACAAAGCGTGGAATTCTATCAAAAATCGCTCGGATATATGATCCTTTGGGACTCGTTAGTCCTGTGCTAATAATGGCAAAGTTGCTAATGCAAAAAATATGGTCATTGAAGATTGATTGGGACGATGAACTACCGTTAAGCATTTCGAATGAATGGTTAAAATTTGAAGATAATTTATCAAAACTGTCAAAAATCTCTGGCAGACGATGTCTTTTCAAAAATGAAGGGATTAAGTTTCTGCAGATGCATGGCTTTGCAGATGCGTCAAAAAAGGCATACGGGGCTTGTGTCTATATTCGAGCACTGTACGATGACGGAACGGTATCAAGCAATCTAATTTGTTCAAAATCTAGGGTTGCACCTCTCAAGGTGGTTTCGTTACCTCGTCTCGAATTGTGTGGCGCCCTTTTACTGGCTAAACTGGCTGATAAGCTCCGAAGTACATTAGAATTTAACTCTGATCAGATATTTCTTTGGTTAGACTCGAAGATTGTCCTTTGTTGGATAAATTCCTGTCCATCTCGGTGGACAACATTTGTTGCAAATAGAGTATCAGAAATACAGGAACTGACAAAGAATTGTAGGTGGTTACATATCGGATCAGAGCATAATCCCGCTGATCCTTTATCTAGAGGATCTAATACCGATGAACTAATAGGATGTACTAAATGGTGGTCAGGTCCTGAAATTTTAAAACACTTCGAAGACGAAATTAAGGATGGAACTTGTGATGCTTCCGAGGTTATTGAGGCAGAGATGAAAAAGGAACAAAAAATTTGTATGGTTGCGTTGAACACTGAGGAGTGGTTCCCTTTTGGTCGATTTTCTAAATATCATCGACTGAAAAGATCCCTAGCCTATTGTTTGAGGTTTGTGAAAAATTGTAGAAACAAAAATAAATTATCAGGACCATTGTCGATTACAGAACTTGAAGAAGCAGAATTGAAGTTGATCTCATTAATTCAAATTCAATGTTTCTCTAAGGAAATCGAGAAACTTCAAGGTGAACAATATTCTAGTTTGGTTTTGATGAATAATTTGACTATATTTTTGGATGAAAAGAATATTTTGAGAATAAACAGTAGATTAGCTAACTCTGACTTAAGTTATGCCAGCAAATATCCTATTTTATTGCCAGTCAAGCATCACGTAGTTAGGCTTCTTATTGTTGCTGAACATCTCAGATTATTACATTCCGGACCACAAACTACTTTAACGAATTTAAGAACTAAATTTTGGGTACTCAGAGGTTTACGCGAAGTGAAGGCTGCATTGAAGGGTTGTATTACATGTTTCAGATTTAAAGCTAAGCCTTTTCATCAGATAATGGGGCCTCTTCCTTCCGATAGAGTTACACCAGCTAAGGTTTTTGCTCGAGTAGGAATTGACTATGGTGGTCCTATATACATTAAGGAATCGAGAATTCGAAAATCAATTGAATCAAAGGCTTATATTGCTCTATTCATTTGTATGGCCACTAAAGCGGTTCATTTAGAATTGGTTTCAGCTTTGAGTACCGACGCATTTATGCATACGTTAAAGAGATTCATTGCTCGACGAGGTGTGCCGCGAACGATTTGGAGTGATAACGGAACAAATTTTAGAGGTGCTAGTAACGAGATGAAAGAATTGTATAGAAACCTCAAGGAAATCACAAGTGGAAAATTCTTTGATTTTTTAACTTTGAATGGAATTGAATGGAAATTCATCCCCCCAAATAGTCCCCATTGGGGTGGGTTGTGGGAATCGAATATAAAATCGACTAAGTATCATTTACGACGTATAGTTGGGAATTGGCGATTAAGTTTCGAAGAATTTACTACGTGCCTTGCTCAAGTAGAATCAGTTTTGAATTCACGCCCTCTTTGTGCCTTATCGAACGATTCGAGAGATATAGAATGCCTTACCCCTGGACACTTTTTGATCGGATCACCTCTCAACGCCTTACCGGAACGAAATGTTTTGAAAATTCCCGAAAATAGGCTGAATTATTGGCAATCTTCTCAGCGCATCTTCCGGGGTTTTTGGAAAAGATGGTCGACAGAATATTTGCAGTCTTTACATACACGAGCAAAATGGCATAAACCAGTTGATAATGTCGATCAGGATACATTGGTCTTAATTAAGGAAGATAATTTACCTCCTTTAAAATGGTTACTTGGTAGAGTAGTTGAAGCACTACCTGGTGCTGATGGATATGTTCGAGTAGTCAAGATTAAAACTAAGAATGGAATTTTTGCACGTCCCATCACTAAATTGTGTCCTCTGCCAAAATGTTAGTTTCATGAATTTTTAGATTGAAATAATTATCAAGAATATAAATTTTTAGTTAACTAGTTTATTTTATTTGTTGAAGCCGTTGCTTCAAAAGAGGGGGGAGGATGTTTAGGTAATAGTGGGTAGTTCTGTTGTTGGGGAGATGTTTTGCTAGTAGTTGTTTTGAGATGTTTTGAAATCCTGTGAAAGAGATGCGCGCGCAGTCCTTCTCGAAAAGTAAGAGAAAGAAAAAAAACTCATGGCGTTAAGAGAGTGTCACGAAAGAGGTTTTGTCCGTCTGTCTTGGAAATAAAGATAATATAAAATTTGGAACTTTTCAATATCCTACCAGCCAGACCACTCAAGGAATAATATACAACAACGAACTATTTCCACTACACTGGTGTTTTCGTCAAAGAGCATTGGGGTTTTGGGGTGGCGGATGCCATTCCTTCACAGAATCCCCTGGTGAGGGTCTGCGCATGCGTGGATTCAAGAAGCGATATCTCCTGAACCACTAGTGTTGGAGAATCGGAGTTTTTTGTGAGTTGTGTAATTTTGGGAGGACTTGCAGCCACGAGTATATTGCGCATGCGCAGACGAGAAGTGAATGGTTTTGGGTTGTTTGGGTTATGTTGGGAGTAATGAGCCTATATTGTGAGGTTTTAAAATAATATTCATGTCAATTCAGTGCACGGACACAAGTCAGTTTGGGGGAAATAGCGTTGTTTCCGAGTTTAAATGTCTGTATGGTGGCCCTGAGGCGAATTTATAAATAACTATATTCAGTAAATCTATATTAAAATACGTTCGGATTTGTAGAAGAGGTAATTGCTTTCCTAACGGAGGTCCCATAACCGCATTTTTTTCGATTTTCGATTACGGTAAAGCTAACAGCCAAACTGTATCGATAGCTATATTTGTTAAAGGAACTTGAAAAAAAAAGCACTGACGTGAAGTCAGTACTCTTTGGCGCGCGTGTTCACGGTGGCTAATTTGAATTGAATGATGAGTACTTCAAGCTCAGTGGATAGAGCGAGCCGAAGATCTACCCAAAAGGTAGTACTCATTACTCAATTCAAATTAGCCACCGTGAACACGCGCGCCAAAGAGTACTGACTTCACGTCAGTGCTTTTTTTTATTATTTCTATTGATAACCATTATAATCATCATAATCATTGCTTGTATATTGAAATATTTTAGAAAATACTTTATATGTACTAAAGTCACACCTTCAGGTGATGCCTTTCTACAAGAAGGGGAGGAATCATGTAATAATTCCCCTTTATTAATTTAATACCTTTATAATTAGAACGCATAAGAATATAAATATGATTGTGTTACAATTTTCTGATGAAGCTATAACTGATAACGCCACGTGCAACGCCTCTCATTGTTTATAAACTATAAATAGCCTCCTAATCAATTAGTCGAGGAGAATAATATTGAGTACGAGTCAGTAAGAACGAAATTACATCACCTCATCCATCTATTGCTTCCGCTGTAAATAAAATCTGTTTCAATTTTTAAAAACAGTGTTTTCTCCCCAAATATCCAACATAAGGTCATATGTTAAACTACCAAAAAGAGGGAGAGAAGCATACAAGATTGTAGTTTCTCCATTGCTAATCCTATTATTAGAAAAATTATGAACAGATACATTGTTTAACCTATCATCAAATTCAGAAATCATCATCAATACATATACTAAAGTGAAGACTTGGACCATCGAAGTAGATCAAGGGAAACTTTTCGAGAAGGTCGTTGTAAAATTGGTGTTTTTTTGGTGGTTAGGAGGGGGATTGGGGGGGAATCTTGAGGGGGCTTAGCGAGAGAAAACACGAAAGTTTCGTAGAGTTTCGCGCTTTTGGATCGAAAAGATGGTGGTGTATTTTAAAAAAATTCACGAAAATGCGAAAAAACGCCAATTTTGGCAAAAGGTGCAAAATGAAGGAAACGAGATCGAACGAACGGCGACGTTAGAAACGACGAGTCCGCGGGAAAGCGAAGAAGAGAGTCGAAATTACCGGATAGGCTATATCTGCTTTCGATCTTTTCTTTCGTTTTCCCGGAAGAACGATAAGAAAATGTGACTTTTTGCGAAAATCGAAAACATTCTGACGTTTCACGTATTTCTGTGCTGAATTTTAGCGCAGCTCCTGCAAGGTCGACTCTTTCGGTCCGAACGAGTGGCGCGAAATGTCAAATCGAATTTGAATTTCGAACGGAATTAGTCGAAAATCTCGAAATCGTCAAGAAAAATTGCGAGAAATATGAACAAGTCGCCAATTTCGAGCGATCGCTTGACAGAATTGACGATATTTTGGATATCGAAGGACGGAAATCATCCCAGTGCTATAAAACCTTTATGTAGAGCATAATTCCTACTCTTATCTATAGCGAAAGTGGCCGGGAGGGACGCGTCCTAGGGTCAACGGTCTACATTGCGGGGCAGCCGGTTCGAATCTCGGAGAGGCCGGCAATCGTTGACGTTATAATTTTTTTCATTTTTATTGAATGAAACCTTCAGAGTGTGTTATTCCCGTGTAAACTCATCATGCGCTATCGATCTTTTCGTCAAATTACGAAATCTATATTGAATTTCCGTTTGTTTATAAATTCTTCTTTTAATTTAATCGAAATATTCAAACTTTAAGCAGATAATTAACTGTCGAAAATGGGATTTGAATCTTTTCGTCAAGTTACGACATCTATAATAATCAATGGTTCCATCACACGGATTTTTGTATGTGTTTGAATAGGAACCTACGCCACCGCGTTCATTGCATTGTTTATTTTTGATCCAACTGTGAGTGTATGTATTTGAACAAGGACCTTACTTAACCAAAGACACAGCATTGAATATTTTTGATCCAATTGTGAATGTATGTATTTGAATATGAACCTACGCCACCGCGTTCAATGCATTGTTTATTTTTTATCCAACCGTGAATGTATGTATATTACGCAAACACAGACACAGGATTGATTATTTTTGATCCAAAAATGAACGTATAATTTTGAATGTTTTGCATTGAAATTACACAAAATATTCAACCATTTAAGTAGAAAATTAACGGTCGAAAATGAAAAACCATTGCTACACAGGGTCTTAAGTGAAATGTCACCGCAAGAGATTTATCGTGAAGAGAATTCTCATCATTGTAAAACCGTTACGAAAAGATAACCGCTGCTATACAGGATGTTTTTAAATAAATGTCAACTCCGAAACGGCTTTACCCATTTTAATGAAACTTTGTGTGCACCCGTTAGGTGGCGCTGAATTCGGTTTATAACAACTCAAAAACGACTGGAACGATTTCGATGAAACTTTGTGTGTGTATCTGAGAGTAGTTTTCAATCCACAATATTTCCCGGTAGGTGGCACCATAAAGGAGCATACTCCAGTAAACGTATCTTGGGATTTGGATCTTTTCGTTAAGTTACGAAATCTATAATGAATATTCGTTCGATCGGACGGATTTTTGCATTAAAATTACTCAAAATATTCAAATATTAAGCAGAAAATTAACTATACAGGGTGTTTCAAGTAAAATGTCACCCCTAGAGGTGTATCGTAAAGAGAATACTCAACACTGTGAAACCGCTACGAAAAGATAACCGCTGCTATACGGGGTGTTTACAAAAAAATGTCAATTCCGAAACGACTTGACCGATTTTGATGAAACTTTGTTTGTGTGTTTCGGTGTGTCCTTGCTTCACAATAGCATCCGGTAGGTGGCGCTGATAATGCTCTATAGGAACTCAGAAATGGCTCGACCGATTTTGATAGAACATGGTGTGCGTGTTTGAGTATGTCTCAGGGTCACAATAAGTAACTGGTAGGTGGCGCTGTATTCGGTTTATAGAAACTCAAGAACGGCTTAACTGATTTCGATGAAACTTTGTATGTGTATCTGAGTATGTGTCAGGTCTGCAATATACCCCGGTAGGTGGTGCTGCTTTCGGTCTGTAGAAACTCAGAAATGCCTCGACCGATTTTGATGAAACATTGTGTACGTGTTTGAGTGGCTCTCAGTGTCACAATAGAAAACCGTTAGGTGGTGCTGCATTCGGTTTATAACAACTCAAGAATGACTGGACCGATTTCGATTAAACTTTGTGTGTATATCTGACTAAGTTCCAGATCCACAATATTCCCCGGTAGGTGGCACTATAATCGGTTTACAGGAACTCAAAAATGGCTATACTGATTTTGATGAATCCTTGTGATTGTGTTTCGGAAGGCCTTAGGTTCACAATACGATTCGGTAGGAAGCTCTATATTTGGTTTTTAGCAACTCAAAAACTCCTGACATATTTCGATGGGACTTTCGTGTGTGAGTGATTCTCAGAATCACAACAGGACCCGTTAGATGGCATTGAACTACGGGTTGAATTGATCTACCGATTCAATTTATCTGCCGATTATATTGATCTACCAAAAAAATGTAGATCTCCTTGGAAAATGCAGATCTACCGGAAAAATGTAGATCTACCGGAAAAATGTAGATCTACCAGAAAAATGTGGATCTATTGCTAGGTAGATCTGCTGGCTCATCTGAATCCCAAAATATGGACTGCTGGTTACTCTATTCTACTAACGCCAAGATCTCGGGATCACAGAGAGAAGTCAAAAAAGATTTTTTCCTCGAGGAGGTCGATATTTTCGATTTTTTCGTCGGTTATTCGAGGGGCGAGGGGGGATTCGAGGTGGAAAAGGGAACGAGAAAAGACGAAATTTTCTCCGGGAATCCGTCTTCGACGAGAGAAAACGTGGGGAGTATTTTTAAATAAATCGTAAATTCGGGCGAAAACGGCCTTCTCGGCTAAAGGTGCGAATCGGTATGGGAGAGATCTGGCGAGGACGTGACGCTCGAAAAGGTATTTCGTCGGGGTCCGAAAGACGAGATTCGTAGGTAGTCCGTAACGGATCTCGATTTTTGATAAAACCTTCTCTTTTTCCGTAAAAAGATCGCAAACTTTGACATATTTTGAAAACCTCGGTGAAATGTGACGTTTTGACCGGTTCGGCTTCGCTCGACCGACTTCGGGTCCTGCTATAGAAGATGAAACGTGGAGGTTTTACTTCGATCACAGATGAAAGAAACTTCTGTCAGTTTGAATTTATCGCGAATGAGTTGCGATAAACGTCAAATAGAATTAGAATTTCGAACGGAATTTGTCGAAAATCTCGAATCGTGAAGATACATTGCTAGAAATAAGAAGAAATATGATAGAGTCCCGATTTGGAGCGATCGCATGGCAGAATTTTCATATTTGATAAATAATGTGTTCTATCAAATTCTAAGTTGAAATGACTGGTAGGTATCTTCGAGGAAAGAATTTTGATGAAACGGTCCGAAAGTGGAGAACGTAAAATAAGGTAATTATCGATCTAAACTTTTGATGATATTGCCGATTTTTCCTTGCAGACATTTATATACGAATTCAAAATTCAATCGAATGTATCCTAAGGAAACATTTTTTAGTTGTTGACAGGTGTATGAAGTATGATGGGATATCGCCTGAATTTAATCTTTCCTTCGAATTTTGGAATCTTTTACGAAACGTGAGTATTTTCGAATGATATCGTTGTAGAAATCGTATCGTAATTCTGTGCGAAATCTTTTCGCGATTCCTTCAACGTCATAGTTTTCAGTCCGAATGAGGGTCGAATTGTCAAATAGAATTCAAGCTTCCAACGGAATTAGTCGAAAATCTCGAAATCGTCAAGAAAAATTGCGAGAAATATGAACAAGTCGCCAATTTCGAGCGTTCGCTTGACAGAATTGACGATGTTCTGGAAATGGAAGGACGGAAATCATCCCAGTGCTATAAAACCTTTATATACAGCATAATTCCTACTTTTACCTATAGCGAAAGTGGCCGGGTGGGAAGCGTCCTAGGATCAACGGTTGCATCGCGGGGCAGCTGGATCGAATCTCGGAGTGGCCGGCAATCGTTGACGTTATAATTTTTCTTCATTTTTATAGAATGAAAACTTCTGAGTGTGTTATTCCCGTGTAAACTCATCATGGATCTTATCGTCAAATTACGAAATCTATATTGAATTTTCGTTTGTTTGAAAATTCTTCTTTTAAATTAATCGAAATATTCAAACTTTAAGCAGATAATTAACTGTCGAAAACGGGATTTGGATCTATTCGTCAAGTTACGATATCTATAATCAATGGTTCAATCAGACGGATTTTTGTATGTATTTGAATAGGAACCTACGCCACCGCGTTCATTGCATTGTTTATTTTTTATCCAACTGTGAGTGTATGTATTTGAACAAGGACCTTACTTAACCAAAGACACAGCATTGAATATTTTTGATCCAATTGTGAATGTATGTATTTGAATATGAACCTACGCCACCGCGTTCAATGCATTGTTTATTTTTTATCCAACCGTGAATGTATGTATATGAATAGGTACCTTACGCAACCAAGGACACAGCCTTGATTATTTTTGATCCAAAAATGAACGTATAATTTTGAATGTTTTGCATTGAAATTACACAAAATATTCAACCATTTAAGTAGAAAATTAACGGTCGAAAATGAAAAACCATTGCTACAAAGGGTCTTAAGTGAGATATCACTGCATGAGAATTATCGTGAAGAGAATTCTCTTCATTGTAAATCCGTTACGAAAAGATAACCGCTGTTATAAAGGGTGTTTTTAAATAAATGTCAACTCCGAAACGGCTTTACCCATTTCGATGAAACTTTGTGTGCACCCGTTAGGTGGCGCTGAGTTCTCTTTATAACAACTCAAAAACGACTGTAACAATTTCGATGAAACTTTGTGTGTGTATCTGAGAGTAGGTTTCAGATCCACAATATTCCCCGGTAGGTGGCACTATAATCGGTTCATAGGAATCCAAAAATGGCTATACCGATTTTGATGAATCTTTGTGATTGTGTTTCGGAAGGCCTTTGGTTCTCAATACGATTCGCTACGTGACGCTATATTCGGTTTTTAGTAACTCAAAAACTTCTAACATATTGCGATGGGACCTTCGTGTTATTGATTCGACGCGTCTCTGATTCACAATAGCATACTGTAGGGGACACCCCGATCGATTTATGGTTACTCTAAAACGGCTCGACCAATTTCGATGAAACTTTGTGTTGTGTTGTGTATATCGTTGAAAATAAACCATTACTAAACGGGGTGTTGTTTTTTTCACGGCAAAATTTTACACGATTGAATTGATTCGTGCCACAAACAAACCGTTATCTAAATAGGAATCTTGGATGGATTCTTATAATGTATTTTTGTGGAATCTCTATACCTACAGGGTGTTTTTCTTTTAACGTCAATCGCAACTTGCTGCTTTTCACGACAAATCGTACTATTGTATTCAATTATGATAAAAGATAAACTTTCGGGACCTACATCGTTGAAAATAAACCATTACTATACAGGGTGTTGTTTTTCTATCGGCACAATATTACGCGATTGATTTGATTTGTGCAACAAACAAAGCGTTATTCAAATAGGAACCTTGGATGGATTCTTATAATATATTTTTCAGAAATCTCTATACAGGGTGTTTTTCTTTTAATCAAGCAATCACAACTTGCTGCTTTTCACGAAGAATCGTACTATTGTATTCAATTGTGATAAAAGAAATGCTTTCGGGACCTACATCGTTGACAATAAACCATTACTATATAGGGTGTTCTTTTTCTATCGGCACAATATTACGCGATTGAATTGATTTTTGCCACACTCAAAGCGTTATTCAAATAGGAACCTTGGATGGATTCTTATAATATATTTTTCAGAAAACTCCATACAGGGTGTTATTCTTTTAACGTCAATCGCAACTTGCTGCTTTTCACGACAAATCGTACTATTATATTCAATTGTAAATGATATACTTTCGAGACCTACATCGTTGAAAATAAACCATTACTATACGGGGTGTTCTTTTTCTATCGGCACAATATTACGCGATTGATTTGATTTTTGCCACAAACAAAGCGTTATCTGAATAGGAACCTTGGATGGATTCTCATAATATATTTTTCAGAAATGTGTATACAGGGTGTTTCTCTTTTTTATAATTCCATTTTATTTATAATTTAAATTTTTTTTATAGTTACAATTTTTTTAATAATTTTTTTCTTCTTCAATTTTAAAATTTTCAAAATTTTTGATTTATAATTTTTTTTTCATTTTTTTTCAATATTTTTATCAATTTTTTTCTTTAATTTTTTTTTTTATTTAATGTTACCTTTGGATAAAAACTACTGACTAATCGAAGCCTCCAACAATAGACTGCGGACCACTAGTCACTATTACTAAAATGAAGATGGGTTTCATAGAAAAGGAACAAAAAAACTTTTTTGAAAATGTTACTATAAACGTGACGATTTTTAGGACGTTAGGAGGGGGGGAGGGGGGAAATTTCCGAGGGGTTTCGCGAGGAAAAAGACGGAAGTTTCGTAGGGTTTCGCGTTTTCGGAGCGAAAAGAAGGGGGTGTATTTTTAAAAAAATCGCAAAAACGCCGATTTTGGCGAAAGGTGCGAAATGAAGGAAACGAGATCGGAGGACCGGTGGCGTTCGGAACGCCGGTATTTGCGGGAACGCGAAGACAAGATTCGAAATTAGTCCGTAACACGGCCCTTTTTTCGATCCTCTCTTTCGTTTCCCCGGAAGAAGGATAGGAAAATGTGACTTTTTCGCGAAAATCGACAAAATTCTGACGTTTCACGTATTTCTGTGACGAATTTTAACGCGGCTCCTTCGAGTTCGACGTTTTCGGACCGAACGAACCACGATAAATGTCAAATCAAATTTGAATTTCGAACGGAATCACTCGAAAATCTTGGAATCGTCTAGAAAAACCGTGAGAAATATGAACGAGTAACCGATTTCGATCGATCGCGTGACAGGATTGACGATATTGTGAAAAACGAAAGACGGAAATCGTCCCAGTACTATAAAATCCTTATGTGCCAGATAATCGGAACCGATTCACTACGCTGGCATGGCCGAGCAGACTAAGGCATCGGAATTATAGCTCCCGAGCCTCGCGTAGCGGCGGGATCGAATCTCCGAGCGTCTGAGATAGCTTTTTCGTGGTTTTTTTTTTCATTTTTACCCAATGAAAAACTTAAAGGAGCGTACTCCAGTAAACGTATCTTGGGATTTGGATATTTTCGTTAAGTTACGAAATCTATAATGAATATCCGTTCGATCGGACGGATTTTTGCGATAAAATTACTCAAAATATTCAAACATTAAGCAGAAAATTAACTATACAGGGTGTTTCAAGTAAAATGTCATCGCTAGAGATGTATCGTAAAGAGAATTCTCAACACTGTAAAACTGCCACGAAAAGATAACCGCTGCTATACGGGGTGTTTAAAAAAAAATGTCAACTCCGAAACGCCTTGACCGATTTTGATGAAAATTTGTGTGTGTGTTTCGGTGTGTCCTTGCTTCACAATAGCATCCGCTAGGTGGCGCTGATAATGCTCTATAGGAACTCAGAAATGGCTCGACCGATTTTGGTAGAACATTGTGTGCGTGTTTGAGTGTATCTCAGGGTCACAATAGGTAACCGGTAGGTGGCGCTGTATTCGGTTTATCGAAACTCAAGGACGGCTGAACCGATTTCGATGAAACTTTGTGTGTGTATCTGAGTATGTGTCAGGTCCATAATATACCCCGGTAGGTGGTGCTGCTATCGGTCTGTAGAAACTCAGAAATGCCTCGACAGATTAGGTCCCGTTAGATGGCATTGAACTACCGGTTCAATTGATCTACCGATTCAATTTATCTACCGATTATATTGATCTACCAAAAAAATTTCGATCTACTGGAAAAATGCAGATCTACCGGAAAAATGTAGTTCTACCGAAAAAATGTAGATCTGCTGGAAAAATTTAGATCTACCGAAAAAATGTAGATCTACCGGAAAAATGCAGATCTACCGGAACAATGTAGAACTACCGTATAAATGTAGATCTCCCAGAAAAATGTGGATCTATTGCTAGGTAGATCTGCTGGCTCATCTGAATCCCAAAATATGGACTGCTGGCTACTAGTCCCAATACTAAAGTGAAGATGCAATTCATAGAATGGGATTTTGGCAAAAGGTGCAAAATGAAGGAAACGAGATCGGAGGACGGGTGGCGTTTGGCGCGACGGTATTTACGGGAACGCGAAGACGAGATTCGAAATTAGTCCTTAGCTGAGCCCTTTTTTCGATCCTCTCTTTCGTTTTCCTGGAAGAACGATAGGAAAGTGTGACTTTTTCGCGGAAATCGACGAAATTCTGACGTTTCACGTATTTCTGTGGCGAATTTCAACGCGGCTCCTTCAACGTCGACGATTTCGGTCAGAACGAGCGATTAGAAATGTCAAATCGAATTTGAATTTCGAACCGAATTAGTCGAAAACCTTCGAATAGTCTAGAAAAACCGCGAGAAATATGAACGAGTAACCGATTTCGATCGATCGCTTGACAGGATTGACGATATTCTTCTGAAAATCAATAGACGGAAATCATCCGAGTACTTAATATCTTTATATCGTACATAATCGGAGTCGACCCACGTAGACATCGTAGCCGAGCGGTCTAAGGCATTGGGTTTATAGATCCCGAGCCTCGCGAAGCGGCGGGATCGAATCCTCGGAGCGTCCGAAATAGCACAGATTAACCAGATGCGCCACTCCCAGTATTTATGAATGAACTCAGCGGACGCGTAATGTTGACCATGGAATTCTCGGCACCCCCAAATAGTTCCTAGCTCCTAACTATTTGGGGGTGCCAATAAAATCGCAGATATAGGATCACGTGACCTCTCGGCCAATCGCAACTATGGTAGAGGCAGAACGATGTTCATTCATAAATTTATAACAACAAACGTAAAGGTTAGCTAAAATACTAAGCTTATGTTCGAAAATTTGTAACTCAAGTGGGATTAATTTAATCAATTTTATAAAGTGTAATGAAGAGGTTCAAGATGCAGTCGAGCTCGAAAACTATAGTGTGTCAACGGAATTTTTTCCTGCACTTCTGATACTTAACGATCCTGAAAGTGTGATATATTTGTCATAATTAATGAAATCGTCCTATTCAAGGGATGAAGAGTGGAAGCTACACACTAATTATGATCTTTAAATACATATTTCTATTGCTAATTTTTTTTTGTTTCACGTGTGTGCTGTTAGTCATTCAGGTCGAATCAAATAAGTGAATAATTATTTATTACGTTCAACCTGGAAGTGTGGTTCTTTACTTGATATTAAGATGTAAATCATCTATTGAAAAAAAATATATTAGTCAAATTAAATGTTTTGAACAGTTCTTTCTTCGCAAAAAAATCATGTATTCACTCGCAACTACTTTTGTAGAATATTAAATTAAAACAGACTATTTGGTTTTGTTTTATTTGCAAATGTACATCATGTTATGTATTCTAAATTAAAATGTCCTTTACATAATAATAAATGGTATATTGTAACCTGATAACATAGTTCTGATTACATTTATCTGTGACCAAAATATCAAATTTCCTCTGAATCCATGATTGTACTGTAAACGTTTCTTTGTTCAATAAATAAATTCTATCCTTGAAATATTCTACTTCTATTTTCAATCCTCATGAACTATGAATCAGAAATAAAATTTAAAGAGGAACAAAATATTGTTACGAAAACAAAACAAAATTAGAATCCATATATCAGATACCAGGGTCATACATTGAGTCCTATCTCCTCCATTTTGCCGATACAATCAAAAATAATTTCCTCAGATTTGTCGCACTACAAACTGTATTAAAAACTGGCCGCTTCCAGTTATCATGTATTTCTCCAGCCATTAGGACTAATTCATTTTTTTCCTAAGCCTGAAATAAAATTACTTAAAAAAAATTCTGTGTAACAATAAATAATGGTTTCAGATACTGGCCAATAATATGTAATCCTACTATTTTATCATTTTTCAGATAATAGTACAAATTAGCTTTAAGCAGTACTTCATCCATTGAAAGAACACATATGCTATCAACGTTGTTTTTTCCTTGCAATCTCTAGTTGAGACTCCAGAAAACAATCATTTAAACCAGTCTTTTCTTTAAATGTTTTCCGTCATTTCTTCTTAGAGTTGTCACTGAAGGGAAATGATAAGTTGTAATCATGTTTCCATAGACATTTTGTCCAGAATAATATAATGAAAGGGCATGTTGCATTAATTCATTTGTTTATCTCGTATATCTTGACTATATTTCCCAAATTGTATGGTAGATAGACATAATCATCCATAATGCATATGCGCAACCCTTCGAAACAGTATTCCAGCTTTAATTTTGCAAGATTTAATTCTTCATTCACAGGACTGAAAAATAAAAATCTAGGAGATACTGTTTACAAAATTTCCTTCATCAAGTTACCCAGCTTAATTTTTCTTGGTGTTTGTTGGGACACATCCTTAGCGGTTTGGGTTACTACACAAAGTGGATACTACAAATTCTGTCATTTAAATACAACAGCACCGAATCTTTCCTCATTATTGCTTCATCACTGTAGCTAATTCTAATTCTAATTTCTACTGGAGTATTCGTTCTAAATTATCTGGTTTTGGAAACCTGAAAACTCTAATACTCTTGGAAGAGCTCCCAAGATAACGACGACTAACCCAATTTTAAACGGAGGAATTTGTTCAAAGTTGTCGATCTCCCATATTCGTACAATGCTTCATGCAAAAATTAAAGTACTAAAATAAACTTTCGCCAACAATATCAGAGTTTGTACGTGCTAGAATGGTAGAAATAAATTAAATTTTATTATTTGACAGTTGGTGTAGTTGAGGTTAAAGTTGGTTTTGAATTTCAAAGAGCGAGAACGCAGTTCATTTCTCTCTGTCATTTTACTACGTCTTCATCGGTAGTAAATCTGAAGGTCAAACCTTTGTGCTTCCCGCCAAATGTCGAATGCCCTATCTGGTAATCTGTGGAAATAGCTTACTCATTAATTTTTTCATTTTTACACAATGGAAAACTCAAAGGAGCATTCTCCAGTGAACGTATTGTGGGATTTTGATCTTTTCGTTAAGTCACGAAATCTATAATTAATTTTTGCATTAAAATTACTCAAAATATTCCAACATTAAGCTGAAAATTAACGGTCAAAATGAAAAACCGCTTCTATACAGGGTGTTTTAAGTAAAATGTCACCTCAAGATATTCTCAACATAGTAAAACCGTTGCGAAAGGATCACCGCTTCTCTACAGGGTGTTTTTCGAAAAATGTCAACTCCGAAACGGCATGAACGATTGTGATGGAACTTTGTGTGTGTGTTTCGGTATATCTCGAAGAGGTTAATATTCGCTATTGGATCCGGTAGGTGGCGTTACAATCGATTTACAGGAACTCAGAAACGGCTATACCGATACAGATTAATCTGTGATACCGATTTTGATGAAGTGTTTCAGAGGCCTGGGGTTCACGATACGATTCGGTAGGTGGCACCACTACGGTCTATTGGAACTCAAAAACGGATGGACCGATTTTAACAAAACTTTTAGAATGAGATTTAGTGGGCCTGAGGTTCACGATAGGATGCAGTAGGTGGTGCTGTAATCAATTTGAAGGAACGCAAAAACGGCTGGACCAATGTTGATGAAACTTTGTGTATGTGTTTCGGTGGGTCTCTGGCTCAAAATAGCATCAGGAAGGGGCCGTTTAATCGATTTATAGGAACTCGAAAACGGCTCAACCGATTTCAATGAATTTTTGGGTCTGTGTAGGTCTCCGGTCCACAATATACGGTCAACAGAAATTGAGAAATGGCTGAACCGATTTTGATGAAACTTTGTGTTTTTGATTCGGCGCGTCTCTGATTCACAATAGCATACTGTAGGGGGCACCCCAATCGATTTATGGTTACTCAAAAACGGCTCGACCAATTTCGATGAAACTTTGTGTTGTGTTGTGTATATCGTTGAAAATAAACCATTACTATACGGGGTGTTTTTTTTTCACGGCACAATTTTACACGATTTAATTGATCCTGCCACAAACAAACCGTTATCTAAATAGGAATCTTGGATGGATTCTTAGAATGTATTTTTGAGAAATCTCTATACACGGTGTTTTTCTTTTAACGTCAATAGCAACTTGCTGCTTTTCACGACAAATCGTACTTTTGTATTCAATTATGATAAAAGATAAACTTTCGGCACCTACATCGTTGAAAATAAACCATTAGGTACTATACAGGGTGTTCTTTTTCTATCGGCACAATATTACGCGATTGATTTGATTTGTGCCACAAACAAAGCGTTATTCAAATAGGAACCTTGGATGGATTCTTATAATATATTTTTCAGAAATCTTTATAAGGGTGTTTTTCTTTTAATCAATCAATCACAACTTGCTGCTTTTCACGAAGAATCGTACTATTGTATCAATTGTGATAAAAGAAATGCTTTCGGGACCTACATCGTTGAAAATAAACCATTACTATATAGGGTGTTCTTTTTCTATCGGCACAATATTACGCGATTGATTTGATTTTTGCCACACTCAAAGCGTTATTCAAATAGGAACCTTGGATGGATTCTTATAATATATTTTTCAGAAAACTCAATACAGGGTGTTTTTCTTTTAACGTCAATCGCAACTTGCTGCTTTTCACGACAAATCGTACTATTGTATTCAATTGTGATAAATGATATACTTTCGGGACCTACATCGTTGAAAATAAACGATTACTATACAGGGTGTTCTTTTTCTACCGGCACAATATTACGCGATTGATTTGATTTTTGCCACAAACAAAGCGTTATCTGAATAGGAACCTTGGATGGATTCTCATAATATATTTGCAGAAATATGTATACAGGGTGTTTCTCTTTTTTATAATTCCATTTTATTTATAATTTAAATTTTTTTTATATTTAAAATTTTTTTAATTTTTTTTTCTTCAATTTGAAATTTTCAAAAATTTTTTTTTAATTTTTTTTCTTCATTTTTTTTTCAATATTTTTCTCAATTTTTTTTAAATTTTTTTAATTATTTTTTTTCGAATATTCATTTTTCAAATTTTTTTTTAATTTTTTTTTTTTATTAAATTTTACCTATGAATAAAAACAACTGGCTAATCGAAGCCTCCAACAATAGACTGCGGGCCACTAGTCAATACATATACTAAAGTGAAGACTTGGACCATCGAAGTAGATCAAGGGAAACTTTTCGAGAAGGTCGTTGTAAACGTGGTGTTTTTTTGGTGGTTAGGAGGGGGATTGGGGGGGAATCTTGAGGGGGTTTAGCGAGAGAAAACACGGAAGTTTCGTAGAGTTTCGCGTTTTTGGTTCGAAAAGGTGAGGGTGTATTTTAAAACAATTCACGAAAAGGCGAAAAAACGCCAATTTTGGCAGATGGTGCAAAATGAAGGAAACGAGATCGAACGAACGGCGACGTTAGAAACGACGAGTCCGCGGGAAAGCGAAGAAGAGATTCGAAATTACCGGATAGGCTATATCTGCTTTCGATCTTTTCTTTCGTTTTCCCGGAAGAACGATAAGAAAAATAATGATAAAAAACTTTTTGCGAAAATCGAAAACATTCTGACGTTTCACGTATTTCTGTGCTGAATTTTAGCGCGGCTCCTGCAAGGTCGACTCTTTCGGTCCGAACGAGCGGCGCGAAATGTCAAATCGAATTTGAATTTCGAACGGAATCAGTCGAAAATCTCGAAATCGTCAAGAAAAATTGCGAGAAATATGAACGAGTCGCCAATTTCGAGCGATCGCTTGACAGAATTGACGATATTCTGGATATCGAAGGACGGAAATCATCCCAGTGCTATAAAACCTTTATTAAGAGCATAATTCCTACTTATATCTATAGCAAAAGTGGCCGGGAGGGACGCGTCCTAGGGTCAACGGTCTACATCGCGGGGCAGCCGGTTCGAATCTCGGAGAGGCCGGCAATCGTTGACGTTATAATTTTTTTCATTTTTATGGAATGAAACCTTCAGAGTGTGTTATTCCCGTGTAAACTCATCATGGGCTATCGATCTTTTCGTCAAATTACGAAATCTATATTGAATTTCCGTTTGTTTGAAAATTCTTCTTTTAATTTAATCGAAATATTCAAACTTTAAGCAGATAATTAACTGTCGAAAATGGGATTTGGATCTTTTCGTCAAGTTACGACATCTATAATCAATGATTCCATCACACGGATTTTTGTATGTATTTGAATAGGAACCTACGCCACCGCGTTCATTGCATTGTTTATTTTTGATCCAACTGTGAGTGTATGTATTTGAACAAGGACCTTACTTAACCAAAGACACAGCATTGAATATTTTTGATCCAATTGTGAATGTATGTATTTGAATATGAACCTACGCCACCGCGTTCAATGCATTGTTTATTTTTTATCCAACCGTGAATGTATGTATATTACGCAAACACAGACACAGGATTGATTATTTTTGATCCAAAAATGAACGTATAATTTTGAATGTTTTGCATTGAAATTACACAAAATATTCAACCATTTAAGTAGAAAATTAACGGTCGAAAATGAAAAACCATTGCTACACAGGGTCTTAAGTGAAATGACACCGCAAGAGATTTATCGTGAAGAGAATTATCATCATTGTAAAACCGTTACGAAAAGATAACCGCTGCTATACAGGATGTTTTTAAATAAATGTCAACTCCGAGACGGCTTTACCCATTTTAATGAAACTTTGTGTGCACCCGTTAGGTGGCGCTGAATTCGGTTTATAACAACTCAAAAACGACTGGAACGATTTCGATGAAACTTTGTGTGTGTATCTGAGAGTAGGTTTCAATCCACAATATTCCCCGGTAGGTGGCACTATAAAGGAGCATACTCCAGTAAACGTATCTTGGGATTTGGATATTTTCGTTAAGAGTCGAAATCTATAATGAATATCCGTTCGATCGGACGGATTTTTGCATTAAAATTACTCAAAATATTCAAATATTAAGCAGAAAATTAACTATACAGGCTGTTTCAAGTAAAATGTCAACCCTAGAGATGTACCGTAAAGAGAATACTCAACACTGTAAAACCGCTACGAAAAGATAACCGCTGCTATACGGGGTGTTTAAAAAAAAATATCAACTCCGAAACGACTTGACCTATTTTGAGGAAACTTTGTTTGTGTGTTTAGGTGTGTCCTTTGTTCACAATAGCATCCGGTAGGTGGCGCTGATAATGCTCTATAGGAACTCAGAAATGGCTCGACCGATTTTGATAGAACATTGTGTGCGTGTTTGAGTATGTCTCAGGGTCACAATAAGTAACCGGTAGGTGGCGCTGTATTCGGTTTATAGAAACTCAAGAACGGCTGAACTGATTTCGATGAAACTTTGTATGTGTATCTGAGTATGTGTCAGGTCCGCAATATACCCCGGTAGGTGGCGCTGCTTTCGGTCTGTAGAAACTCAGAAATGCCTCGACCGATTTTGATGAAACATTGTGTACGTGTTTTAGTGGCTCTCAGTGTCACAATAGAAACCCGTTAGGTGGCGCTGCATTCGGTTTATAACAACTCAAGAATGACTGGACCGATTTCGATGAAACTTTGTGTGTGTATCTGACTAAGTTCCAGATCCACAATATTCCCCGGTAGGTGACACTATAATCGGTTTACAGGAACTCAAAAATGGCTATACCGATTTTCATTAATCTTTGTGATTGTGTTTCGGAAGGCTTTAGGTTCACAATACGATTCGGTAGGAAGCGCTATATTCGGTTTTTAGGAACTCAAAAACTCCTGACATATTTCGATGGGACTTTCGTGTGTGAATGATTCTCAGAATCACAACAGGACCCGTTAGATGGCATTGAACTACGGGTTCAATTGATCTACTGATTCAATTTATCTGCCGATTATATTGATCTACCAAAAAAATGTAGATCTACTGGAAAAATGCAGATCTACCGGAAAAATGTAGATCTACCGAAAAAATTTAGATCTACCGGAAAAATGTAGATCTACCGGAAAAATGAAGATCTACCAGAAAAATGTGGATCTATTGCTAGGTAGATCTGCTGGCTCATCTGAATCCCAAAATATGGACTGCTGGCTACTAGTCTATATCACTAAAATGAAGATGGGTTTCATAGAAAAGGAACAAAAAAATTTTTTTGAAAATGTTACTATAAACGTGACGTTTTTTTGGATGTTAGGAGGGGGGTTAGGGGGAAATTTCCGACTGGTTCATCGAGGAAAAAGACGGAAGTTTCGTAGGGTTTCGCGTTTTCGGACCGAAAAGAAGGGGGTGTATTTTTAAATAAATCGCAAAAACGCCGATTTTGGCAAAAGGTGCAAAATTGTGTGGAGGCATCCGGAGAAACGGTGGCATTCGGAACGAAGGTATTTGCGGGAACGCGAAGACGAGATTCGAAATTAGTCCGTAACACGGCCCTTTTTTCGATTCTTTCTTTCGTTTTCCCGGAAGATCGATAGGAAAATTTGACTTTTCGCGAAAATCGACAAAATTCTGACGTTTCACGTATTTCTGTGGCGAATTTAAACGCGGCTCCTGCAAGGTCGACGATTTCGGTCCGAACGAGCCACGATAAATGTCAAATCGAATTTGTATTTCGAACGGAATCACTCGAAAATCTTGGAATCGTCCAGAAAAACAGTGAGAAATATGAACGACTAACCGATTTCGATCGATCGCTTGACAGGATTGACGATATTGTGAAAATCAAAAGACGGAAATCATCCCAGTACTATCAAATCTTTATATGCCAGATAATCGGAACCGATTCACGAAGCTGGCATGGCCGAGCGGACTAAGGCTTGTATTAAGGATGGTTTTCCTGTCACGCTGACGGTCGGCGCTGACGGTCAGCGCTGATCGGTCAGCTCGGATCCTTTTAGTATCGCGCTGTCTCTGGCTCACTGAATGTGGAGGCTTGTCGGTGCCAGCTAGTCAGCGGCGCCGACACGCCGGCGCGTACGTGCGCGTATATAGCTCAGCGCTGACGGCCGTCAGCGCTGCGTGACTCGAAATCGCTACCTATAGCTACATACATATTGACCCATCAGCGCCGACCGTCAGCGTGACAGGAAAACCAGCCTTAGATCTCCCGAGCCTCGCGGAGCGGCGGGATCGAATCTCCGAGCGTCCGGAATAGGTTTTTCTTGGTTTTTTTTTTTCATTTTTACCCATTGAAAAACTTAAGGGAGCATACTCCAGTAAACGTATCTTGGGTTTTGGATCTTTTCGTTAAGTTACGAAATCTATAATGAATATCCGTTCGATCGGACGGATTTTTGCATTAAAATTACTCCATATATTCAAATATTAAGCAGAAAATTAACTATACAGGTTGTTTCAAGTAAAATGTTATCCCTAGAGATGTATCGTAAAGAGAATTCTCAACACTGTAAAACCGCTACGAAAAGATAACCGCTGCTATACGGGGTGTTTAAAAAAAATTTCAACTCCGAAACGCCTTGACCGATTTTGATGAAACTTTGTGTGTGTGTGTTTCGGTGTGTCCTTGCTTCACAATAGCATCCGGTAGGTGGCGCTGATAATGCTCTATATGAACTCAGAAATGGCTCGACCGATTTTGATAGAACATCCCAGATAGCACACACACGTTATATGGATGTTCTTAGAAGATACCGCCAGAATGTTCAAATATTCATAGAATATCCTCACAACAGACCCCACACATTCTTAGAACATTCCATGCACTATTAAGTGAGAGAGGAACTCTGGTTCTATACAGGTTCTATGAATGTTCTCCCGAATATTCTAGAACCTTCTAGGAATGTTCTTGACAATATTTCAGGCATATTCTTGAGAATATTCCAGGTACGTTTCAAAAAATCTCCTATTAATATTACTCCAAATATTCTATGGAGATTCCCACTCATTCTAGAAATATTCCCAGAATATACTTTAATTCCGAGAATATTTGGTTGAATTAATAAATTCATTGGTATTATTAATTCCTGCCGCATTCCCTGCGGGAATTAATAATACCGAACTCCAACTGAAAAACTAAAAAAAAATTGTGTTCAACGATAAATTAACGGTATTGAATGCTTTTTTGTTATAATTCAATTTAAAATTAAAATGTATTGTAAATTTAGTTAAACTTTGAGATTTCATAGACATTGAATGGTTATGAAATTCTTATTTATTTCTCGTAATCCCATAAAAAATCATCAGAATGCTGATTCTGAGCATAAGCCTAGTTTTTTCACAAATAATATAATAATATTATTCGAGGTCAAACAACACTAATCCATTTTATAATAATACATAATTCAAGTCATCAGTTTTATTTTTAGGAAGACATTTCCTGAAATAAATTCAAAAGAATAATAACAAAATATTTTGTTTATAAAAAAAATAATATTCGCGAGATTATCTTCTCCATCATTTTTGGCTACCAACCAGCCTTTTGGTTTCAAAATCAGAGATTCTGGAAGAGAAGAAATGAAATATTACTAGGCACCTTGAATAATTTAATAGTTTTCAGTGTAAACCCAGATCAGAATGAAATACAAGGCAACAAACCAAATTTTAGCTAGTAGAATAATCAAAAAATATTCATGGTATGAATGATATTGAGTACAACTAATATTCCTACCTTCACTAGATTATAGTTTTGAGGTCTAATTTCTGGAACTTTTCCTCCTTCTGTTTCGCCTTAACCAACCAGTCCTTAATTACCAATTCCGCATCAGACTCTGTAATCTTTCGATGAATGTTCATCACAGATTCTGTAAAATATGAGAGATAAATCAAATATGTATTAATGTATTTTAGTTATCGCAATAATTCCAAGTAAAGCGATTTCGGTAAAATATCTTGACTAGTTATTCCATCAAACATTGCTTCTTCATAGAAATATATTTCTTATCTTATCTATCTTTTAGAACATAGTAAATTCTTCGAAAATTCTTACCTTTCACTATTTCGGAAAAAATCAATGCCGAAAAATTATCCTTCTTCTTAAATCCTAACCAGCTAGAGTTCATAGCAAGAGCATTTGTCATCAACCTTTCCTTTTGTTATCACTTTGTGTTTAGGCCCCCAATTTTTGACAACTCGTAAACCTAAAACAACAACCGAAATGTAACATAAATAATAATATGTATGCTGTGGACTTATCTAATCCTATATGTTAGATAGGAGTATACATTATTAATTTCCAGGAGAATTTCATACAATAGTTTCGAGGATTTTTATATGTGAACAAATTTGATAACCAGTAATGTGGTAGTATCAATGAATTTTCTAGAGAACAAAAATCTATTTGAAAGTAACATTTGGATACATCACACAAATCAAAATCTTGAAACTTACCACTTTTGTTTTAATTTCCTCAAGGTCTAAATTACTATTTCTCCAATTTTTGTAATACGTTGTAATATTTAATAGGAAAATCAAACTTTTCTTCAAAATTGATTGATTCTTCAGTTGGTTCATGATCATTATTATTAAGATCATTTCTCGATAATCTGCAGCAACCTCTACAGATGTGAAATATTTCGCCATCAGCCCTGGCATAATAACTTCTGAATGAAATTTCTTAGCAGTTCTTTTCCCATATTTCCAGATCTTATAGGATTCGTACTTCGAAACAACTATTTGGAAATCATATAACGAAATCACAATAATGCGACTGTGAGGTGAATAATTGAATTTGTATTTTTTGGTAGTAATAACTGTTTGTTTTCAAAGTAATTATCCCAGCATTGTGCTATTAGATATGAACTCTTTATTAGCAAAAATGCATGAATGTCTTGTAGGTTGTGGTATATAATAATCCAAATATGTTGCAATATCCATATATGTGATTGGAGGAACACCATCAATTGAATTATCCACTATCCAGATCAGAAACATTCAATGTTGAAGGATCTAAGCCGTTAATTAATCCCAACTTTATTATATGTATATCTGTAATAAAATCAAATGTAAACACATGATGAAGGTACTTTTTTTCGAACCTACCGTTCAGCAAAGTCTCCGTTGTTCAACAAGTCTTTTCAGATATTCATTCTCCATTTCAATATAGTTTAAACAGCAGAAAAGCTCCGGAATAAGTCAATGAACACTATAAAATAACCAACGACCTCAACACGTAACTTATTTGTTGTTTATGTACAAAGAGAAAGAACCAGATTAAAGAACCGCCATATTGGTTCACGTCACGTCACGTGATGATTCCAGGATGCGAATTGTGAAATTAATAAATATCTGTAGGCTGGGCTGGTAACAAGAGCCAGGAGCGTGTTCTGATAGCCGAAGTAATCGGTCAGGGTTGGAATTTTAGGGAAAAATATTCGGCTTGAAAAGCTGTTCATCTATTTGAATCAGAACTTTACTGATTAACTTTCACTAGTGAAAATATACCGAGTCAACACCTCCTAAAAGGATGTAGGAGGTGTTGACCGAGCTTATGAACAATAGATATAAAAATTTCTATAGCATCGAAAAGCCTCTGAGGTGAAGTAGTAAAGTCACATGTTACACTACACTATTAAATTAACCACAAATCTCAAAATGATCCCACGCGACGCAATGATCAAAGAACATTCTGAGGAGGTTCTTATTATATTCCACAAGGATCTTACCAAATACTGAAATAAACTACAACTCCTATGAATATTCTCTAAGGATATTCTAGTAATGTTCTTCATATCATATGATATGGATATCATTTTTGAAATGTGATCAGAACGTTTACTGAAGGACATGTTTGAATATTCTAGATGTTATACGACGATGCATGGAACGTTCTATTAGAATATTCTAAAGCATGAACGTTCAGAAGCTAGATATCATATTCTCAGAATGTTGTGTGCTATCTGGGATTGTGTGCGTGTTTGAGTGTGTCTCAGGGTCACAATAGGTAACCGGTAGGTGGCGCTGTATTCGGTTTATAGAAACTCAAGAACGGCTGAACCGATTTCGATGAAACTTTGTGTGTGTATCTGAGTATGTGTCAGGTCCGCAATATGCCCCGGTAGGTGGCGATGCTATGAGACTGTAGAAACTCAGAAATGCCTCGACCGATTTTGATGAAACATTGTGTACGTGTTTGAGTGGCTCTCAGTGTCACAATAGAAACCCGTTAGGTGGCGCTGCATTCGGTTTATAACAACTCAAGAACGACTGGACCGATTTCGATGAAACTTGTAGGTGGCACTATCATCGGTTTACAGGAACTCAAAAATGGTTATACCGATTTTGATGAATCTTTGTGATTGTGTTTCGGAAGGCCTTAGATTCACAATACGATTCGGTAGGAAGCGCTATATTCGGTTTTCAGCAACTCAAAAACTCCTGACATATTTCGATGGGACTTTCGTGTGTGACTGATTCTCAGAATCATAACAGGACCCGTTAGATTGCATTGAACTACGGGTTCAATTGACCTACCGATTATATTGATCTACCAATAAAATGTTGATCTACTGGAAAAATGCAGATCTACCGGAAAAATGTAGATCTACCGGAAAAATGTAGTTCTACCGAAAAAAATTTAGATCAACCGGAAAAATGTAGATCTACCGGAAAAATGTAGATCTACCGTAAAAATGTAGATCTACCAGAAAAATGTGGATCTATTGCTAGGTAGATCTGCTGGCTCATCTGAATCCCAAAATATGGACTGCTGGCTACTAGTAATTACTAAATCTGACAAAGGCAATGTAAGTGTATTAAGGTATAAAGATTATTTTACTTTATCAAGTAATCTGCTGAATGACATGTTGAGTTATACATTAATTCATGAAGATCCTACTATTCTTTATCAGGGCAGGGTTAATAGGTTAGTCTCTAACTTTAAGAAAAACGACATCTTTGACGATCAGTTGTCTAAAAAGTTAATGATATACAACGCAGTTGCTCCAAAATTTTATGCATTACCTAAAATACATAAACCTGTGTTATCCTTAAGACCCTTCATTTCATGTATAATGGCTCCTAACTCAATATTATCTTGCTATATAAAAGATATATTAACATTGGCATATGACAAAAATACTACTCATTATGTTAATGAATCCTTTGAATTTTGGTCATTCATTTAAGGATACCAAATTCCAGATGGATCTATAATGGCTAGTTTTGATGCAGTTCCACTATTCACAAATATTAGTTTAAATGCATCATTAGAATCTATTAAAAAACATTGGAATAAAATATCTCAACAATGTTCTTTGTCCTAAGATGATTTTGCTAAATGCGTCCAAACCGTTTTTGCGCGTATGTTCTGGGGAACATCGCGTTATCAATTTGCCCAAATGTCTTTCGAACTTTTTGACGAAAATGGCCTCAAACGATTTGGTTCAACTCCCCGATGAAGAATTCGAGGTCAAATTTGATTCTGCTTTGCCGGCCGTCTGGCCGTTGCCACGATAACTTGAGAACGGAAAGACCTAGCGACTTGAAACTTTCAGGTTAGGTGGCGCATCCCAATACGACGGACAAGTTCCGAGTAATAATTTGTTTTCAACCAATATGAATCTGATTGAATTGAAACTTGGTGAATAGTTGTAGAATATAAAACTTAGCACTTTTGTGGAATTTTGTGAGAATCGTATACCTAGAAAATAAAAAAAAATTATTAAAAATAATTTTTTATTTCACGATAACTTGAGAACGGAAATAGATAACGATTTGAAATTTTTAGGTTAGGTTGTGCATCTGAATGCGACATTTGAGAATAGGCATAATCGGCAAAACGGTTTTGGAGTTATACCCATCTGAAATTTGGTTTTTAATTCCTCCATAACTCAAAAAATACAGAACCGATACAACTCAAGCATGGTTATTAGCTGTTAAATGGCAACGCGAAAATTCTTGCAAAATTTTTGACACAACATATTGTCTTTTCCAGGGCTGTTATTACAAACAAATTTAAGGAACACCAATGGGGGCTGATATTTCCCCAATTTTGGCTCAGATGGTGGTAGACGATTTTCTAGATGATGCTATAAAAAATTGGTAGATGATTTGTTTTGCATTGTTCCAAGAGACCAAATAGATACGATAACTTTTGCTTTCAACAGCATTAATGAGCATATCAAATTCACGAATGAAGTAGAAGCTGATAGTAAGTTAGCTTTTTTAGATGTTTTACTCATAAGAAATGATAACAATTCCATATTAACTGGTTAGTACACTAAGCCACTAGCATCTGGAAGATATTTGAATTAAAGATCATCACATGAAATAAAACAAAAAGTCAATTTAGTGTTGGGATTAAAAAAATGGTTAAAGCCCTGTGGACAGGAGCGTTTTGGTGCTCTTGTTGAAACAGACAAATTCTATCTCCGAAAGTATTGATTTCTCAGAGTTGGGAATATATCAATTATATCAGTGGATCATCAACTGCATCATGAAAGCAATTAAATAAAAAAAAAGGGTCGTTTAAAAAAACAGAAGTACGATTCATTTTTGAAATTTCGAAAAATCATATTTCAAGTATTAGCTTGTTATAGTTGAAAACTATATCAATGGATTTTCATGGTGAAACTGCATCTTAAAAAAAATTGAATTTGAAATTTGTAAGTTGAAAAAAATTTTTTTTTCGTTACTCCGAAACCATCTGCCCTATTTTGCACAATAACGAACTTAACCGAGATATTCATCTCCCAAACCTATGGCAGCCCGATCAATACAAAACTTCGCATGCCTATAAAGGTCATTATTCTACAATTTGATGCTAAATTTCAGATAGATCGAGTGATCAGTTTCGGAAATATTCATAAAAAATATTTTTACTAAAAATGGCTATAACTCCGAAACCGCTTGGTGGTTTCGCCTGTTAACGAACTCGTCCGAGATATTTACGCTCCAAACCTACCCTGCAAATGTCCATCCTCTTACTCCTTTCGTTCCAGAGTTATCGTGTTAGCCGGACAGATTTGTTATTCATCTCGCTTAGGATTGTCGTTTATCCTCATATTGAGTATGTTAAATGTATAAATTTTTTTATGATCTTAGGTAGTAATGAATTTTTTATAGTTTCCCCGAAGAACGACACAAACAAGTTCGAAAGCTCTGGAATAGTTAAATAAAGAGGATTTAACCATATATTGAAGCATGACTACATACCCGATAACTTTTTAATCAACAATTAAGCATTAGTAGATATTTCTACCATTCATATCTCGAGATGTTCTGAAAAATGCGAGTGATATCATTCGAATGATTTTCTGTCGTCTATCATATGGCAGTTATGGCACCCAGATGAGATATCACTCGACTCGAGCAAGAATTGAATGAAATGAAATGAGATACGAGATATCTCGTACTCGTAATTCTTTCGTATACGTTCTGAACGTTATGATATTTCGAATTTCCTTTGGCGGCAGATATGAGTATAAAATATGATAGGTTTCTTTAACAATCAATAGAATTTATGGCTGCCATCTGGATTCTGGTATGGTGCAACCGAAATAGTGATACTCTTATTCAGTATAGCTGTTCGTTCAGAATATTCAGATATATTCCGTTTGTTATTAATTAAGTACTCGGACTCGGAGGTTCGTTCAACAATCGATATAGGTAGGTATATTATCATAATTTTTTTAAATATCAGTATAAGTGGCATTTAATGCTTCAATTTTTTTACTCACAATTGGTTTTATGCATCTATTGAATTGACTCAAATTTTATTCTCTACAATTCAGGAACTAATTAATTGGAGGGATGAAAAATATCATAGAAAATAAATTCAAAATATGTTTCTGCAAAAAAAGTAAAAAATATAAAAATGGAAAAGAGGGGGAAAGCCCTGCGGACAGGAGCTATCTCCGAAAGTATTGGTTTCTCAGAGTTGGGAATTATATCAATGGATTCTTATGATTAAACTGCAGCATGAAAGGAATTAAATTTAAATTAAATAAAATAATATGGAAAGTATCATCGAAATGTCTAGAGCAAGACTAGGGACAATCATAGCAGATTGTCCATTTATTCCTGATATTTGAGGAGGTAGGGGCTTACAAACAAATTATTTTAATAGTTAAAAATATATTAATTGTTGGTATTCAATGATATTTGAGCAATAATATTCCTCCGACTTGATTATATTTCAAAGGAGATTTAAATAAACATATTTGAAAATACCGAAATGGTCGAACGATAAGTTTTATCAATTACGCAGTACGCACTAATCGGCTGAGAACTGCAAGCCAGCATATATGCGTACTGGTACGTTTTCCATCTCGGGCCCCCAATAGTTATAATACATTCCTGCTGATTCTTAAGTCGAGTTAGTTATTCAAGCGAACCTCTGAAATAAACTTTACTCTCTCTTCGTACCCGCGTTAATTAGAGAAATATAAGTATCTCTTTATATCCCGAGTTTTATTCAAGTTATTAATTCCATATCCTAATAGGTTATTGGCCCAGGAAACTCTTCCAACTGTGTCTTGTGTTAAATCTAAACAATTGTGAGAAATGAGTGCGAGAAGAAACATAAAAAAAAACAATATCCGATGGTGACAAATATAGTGTATGGAAGTTCTGTATGCGTTCTTTATTGAAAGAACTAATACTCTTAAAAGTGATTGATGGAGCCACTCCAGAGAATCCCGATACAGATTGGATTACTACAGATGATACCGCCATGAACATAATAATTGAATATCTGGTAAATCATTTGTCAATTATGCTAAACCGGAATACATTACAAAGAACATTTTTGTAATATTAGATGGCTTATCGAAAGAAGTCTCGCTACTCAGTAAATTCAAAGACAAATTTTTAACATGATAATTACAAAATGATGTACCACTCTCCAAGCAGTATTTTCGATGAACTGATAGCTGAATTCATATATACAGTCTAGCATTATAAAAAAAAATCTAGTGAATTTTTCTTTTGTCTCTTCCACGATCTTATAACGAAGTAATTACTGCAATTGAGACTTAAGCTGAAGATAATTCGACACTTTCCTTTGTGAAAACTATATTGTTAGATCATGAACCGGAAATGAAACAAGAAAATACAAGAGATACAAGTGCTTAGGACAGTTTCTCCGAAAATCATATGATGATTCAACCAACATCTCAGAGGCCAAAAATGGAATTTGTTTCGAACCTCGGATGATAGGAAAGATCAACATCAAAAGTGATCTGAACATCAAAGATGTTCTCAAGGATGGTACCTATGTTCTGCACGTGCCCCTCGACAGGCCAAGATGTCCCTTTCCCATATAATCTACAGTCTATGCGAAATTTATAGCAAGCTGGATGATTGCCACTTCAATGAAGAAGGAATTCAAATTCTGAAAGATGGTAAAGTAGAAAGAGCGGTAATTCAGTGAGTAATATTTGGCTACTGTAAAATTCACAGTAGAAATGATCTGAAAAGCCAATAATATTTTGAATTTGATTATGAATTATGTCTTTGACGTTTAGGGCATATAAGTAGGTAGATCAAAATATTTACAGCTCAAAAATAAACAAATGTTTGTTATTAAATTGCAAAGGTTTTACCAAATAATGAGATATGTGAAACATATTCGCAAGGCAAACAAAACTGCCATTAGAAAAGAACACAAAGACAAAAATAATATGAAACGACCTTTAGGTATTGTCCATTCGGACGTAAGTGGTCAAATAATTCCTCCTGGAATAAATGATTAAAACTATTTCCCCATTTTTGAGTATAATTAACCCATTATAGTGTCAC
Source organism: Halyzia sedecimguttata (assembly GCA_937662695.2). Classification (NCBI taxonomy): domain Eukaryota; kingdom Metazoa; phylum Arthropoda; class Insecta; order Coleoptera; family Coccinellidae; genus Halyzia; species Halyzia sedecimguttata. The sequence goes on along the minus strand of OW569416.2, from coordinate 19,724,831 downwards.
ATATTTAATGAAATAAAAATCAGTTTTCACTAAGTTCAATAATTTCTTTGGAAAAGTGAGGCTCGATTTAATCTAAAAAATAGTTATATACTAATTTGTATATCGATATCAGAAGGGAATATTTGTCAAATGAAATTAAAGAATATTGTATTCAGAAAGGTATATCAGTTATCATTTTACAGTTCCAAGAACTCCACTGCAAAATGGTTAATCAGAACGTATGATCTGAAAAATCGCGTTCTATTATTGTTCACGGAGCACAGTTAAGAAAAACATTCTGGGGAGAGGCAGATTTAACATTTTTGATAAACATAACCCCCACTAAAGCCCTCAGAATTGACTCCGTACGAATTATGGCACAATAACAAATCTAAGTTGAAATTTCTTGAAATATTTGGATCTAAGCTTAATGTGCTTCATAAACTGAGAGAAAGTAAATTTGATAAAAAAATAGTGGAAAGGTATTTTTGTTGGATTTGAGCCAAATTGTTATAAAATTTGGAACGTCAAAAATGCAAAAAAAAAAGTGATAGCCAGGGACTGAGCTAGAAATGTAATAATGAATGAAATAATATATTTAAAACAATGGCCTGCCATTAGTTTAGAAGAAAATCGAATATTTAAAAATCCTGATCAATGCAGATCAGATGCATTGCTATATATTTGTTTCGAAGAAAATCCTGGTCAAATTGAATCACATGTTTTAAATCCTGATCAATGCAGATCAGATGAATTGCTATATATTAGTTTCGAAGAAAATCGTGGTCAAATTAAATCACATGTTTTGAATCCTGATCAATGCCAATCAGATGAATTGCTATTAGTTTCGAAGAAAATCCTTGTTAAAGTAGATCAGATGAATTTTTGAATAAGAATAAACCTGATCAGAGTTGATCAGATGAATTAATGATCAATTATCCTGATCTTAGGTAATCAGTACTTTTAAATCCTGATCAATGTAGATCAGATGAATTGTTGAATAAGAACAATCCTGATCAGAGTCGATAAGATGAAAATGATGACTAATGTTCAATTATCCTGATCTTAGGCAATCAGATGTTCTAAATCCTGATCAATCCATGAATTGTGGAATGAGAATAATCCTGATCATAGTCGATCAGATGAAATAATGTTTAATTATCCTGATTGTGGGCAATCAGATGATGTGCAAATCCTGATAGCAGATCAGATGAATTGTTGAATGAAAATAATCCTGATCAGATGAAATAATCTTCAAATATCCTGATCGTAGGCTTCAGAGGACGTCCAAAATCCTGATAATAGATCAGATGAAATAATATATGAGAATACAGATTTTACACCACATGAGATATACTGTAGAAATCCTGATCAATCGATCAGATGAAATTAATGATGCTCATTTCATTGAATCAGATGTCAAAAGGCCGAATAAGTAACAGAGAAAATTTGAGATTACATACCTATGTAGAACATTTTCCATGAATAATGGAATTAGAAAGAGTGAAAGGTTCAAACAGCGTCCCTATATTTCGTATAACGAAGATGATCCTCATAAAAAAGAATATTTTTTTGTATGTGTAGGTACAGGTCTTTATTTGTGAAGTTTCAAATTCATTTGATGAAATGAAACTGAGGGATGATAGAATTTCTTTTGAAAATGTTATCAAAGAATAATTGAATTCACAATTAAAAATGTAGATAATGGTAATCCTACTAAATATATAGCTCGCCTTCTTGCTCGGGGATTCAGTCAAAAGTATCTTGTATCACAACGAAACATTTGTCCCTGTTGCAAGAATTTCTAGTTTTAGGAATATGAAAGCCATTGCTAATCAGTTGGATTTATTAATCCATCATATGGATGTATATACAGCTTTCTTGAATGGTAAATTAAATGAAGACATTTTTATGAAAATTCCTGAGGGAATTGAAAATGATAAAGGACAGATTTGTCTATTAAAAAAAAATCATTATATGGATTGAATCAAGCTGTTAAATGTTGGTTTGAAAAGATTCTGTCAGAATTGGGTTCTCAAAGTAAACCTGTTGATCGATGCATCAAATTGATAAACAACGGAAATATTCTCGAAAATATGTATGTTGTACGATATGTAGATGACCTTATGATTATAACAATGGATTGTTTCAAAACATATCTACAGAATAAATTGTCAATGAAAGACTACCAAGAAATAAAAATATTCCTTGGAATAAAAGTAGAAAGATATATGAATGCAAAGCGAGATGCAAAGTAACATTGAAAGTGCTTATATCAAGAGAGTTTTGAGTATATTCAATATGAATTAATAGGTAGTAGATTCTGTAGATATACCACTTCAAAGCGAATTAGATTAAGAGGCTTTAAATTCAGAAGAATTTCATAATGCACCTTGTAGAAATTTAATTATAATAATAATAATAATAATAATAATAATAATAATAATAATAATAATAATAATAATAATAATAATAATAATAATTATAATAATAATAATAATAATAATAATAATTGGAAGCCTGATATTAGGCTATTATGTTATGTACTAAACCTGATTTGAGGGCATCTATCAATATTTTGCGTAGATATTCAAATAAGAATAACAAAGAACTTTGGCAGTGTTTGAAAAAAAGTTCTAAGGTACCTATCTAAAGGGTTTTCATTTATTTATTTATTGATTTGAAATTGACATATAAAAGAAGTGATTATAATAATATACTGATCAGTTATATTGACTCTGACTGGGGAGGCAATGATGAAAATAATAGTAGAAGTACTACTGGCTCCCTTTTTAAGGTTATTGATAATTGCACCGTGTGTTGGAATACAAAAAGAAAGTCATCAGTAGCCGCTTCATCCACTGAAGCAGAGTATATGGCTCTTTACGAGGCACTAAGAGAGTATTTTGTTGAAATCATTATTGAAAAGTATTAACTTTGACATATTTGAATCAGATACGATTTACGAAGAAAATAATGATTGTATATCCATTGACAATAATCCTAGCAGTCACAAAAGGTCAAAACACATAAGTATAAAATATCACTTTTCAAGAGAACAAGTTGAAAAAAAAATGTAATTAACTTTATATTCCTATAGGTAAACAAATTGCAGATGTTCTGACTAAACCACCATCAGCTGCCAAATTCAAGGAGTTGAAGTATGGCATGGGTTTAGAATGATTGGCGAGAAACATTTAAAATATTGATGTATTTATCAAATTTCAGAGATGGTCTGGACAGGTTTTTCTGGGTTTCCCTTGTCCTTTTACAGCGAATGCTGGACCATAATTATTCCCCAGATAGGGTACGAGGAGAGATCATTTAATAATTTAATTATTCAAATTCAGCTACTTCTTGTGTAATATTCACATTTATAGTTTAGTCACCAATGATTCCTAGTAATCATAGTTGTCGTAAATTTTTGAGGGGGCGTGTTGGTATTCAATGATATTTGAGCAAAAATATTCCTCCGACTTGATTATATTTCAAAGGAGATTTATATAAACATATTTGAAAATACCGAAATGGTCGAACGATAAGTTTTATCAATTACGCAGTACGCACTAATCGGCTGAGAACTGCAAGCCAGCATATATGCGTACTGGTACGTTTTCCATCTCGGGCCCCCAATAGTTATAATACATTCCTGCTGATTCTTAAGTCGAGTTAGTTATTCAAGCGAACCTCTGAAATAAACTTTACTCTCTCTTCGTACCCGCGTTAATAAGAGAAATATAAGTATCTCTTTATATCCCGAGTTTTATTCAAGTTATTAATTCCATATCCTAATATTAATAAAATACAATCCTCTTTTCATAATGTAATAGTTCATACCACTCACACATTGATTCTGTATTATTAACTCAAAAAAAAATAAAAAATATTTGATACACAAATGTAGATCCATATTTCAGCTTTTTTTTGCTAGCAACATAATGAAAATACTGTATATAAGAACATGTCTTACTACTTGAGGAAGTAAAAGGTAATATTAACCTCAGTGGTCAACAGTAATTTGTTTTGATGATTCCATTATGTTCTTCTTTCCTATTGTCTTCATAAACTAGATCATTTAAATGATTCAATTCTAAATCTTCTGAAACATCATTCCCAATATAGGCACATAAATTATTCAACATGCAACAAGTCAATATTATTTTAGGTATCAAAACAGTCTTGTATATATTCAAAAATTCAAGTCACGGAACCCTGTTTTAAAACTCAAATTATTTTCAAAGTACGAATCATATAAATAAACTAGAACACGAATAAATTGGACGTCTCTTATATGTAGATAAGATGGCTTGAATTAATAGTGAACACAGATAGATTCCATTCTGTGAAAACATAGAAAGAAGTACGATGTATTATCTAAATTTTGAAAAATAATATCTGCGAAAGTATTAGCTTGTTAGAGTTGAAAAGACTGCAATCGTTTCCTATGATGGAACTGCGTCCTAAAAAAAATGAATTTGAAATTTGTAATGTAAAAAATTTTCAAATTTTTTTTTGCTACTTTACGGTAATGTGATCAATACAAAACTTGGCATGCATACAAAGGTCATGATTCTACAATTTGATGCTTAATTTCACATACATCGAGTGATCGGTTCCGGGAATATTCATAAATTTTTTACTAAAAACGGTCATAACTCCGAAACCACTTGATGGATTTTGCCCGTTAACGGACTCGTCCGAGATATTTACGTTCCAAACTTGCTCTGCAAATTTCAATCCTCTAACTCATTTCGTTTGAGAGTTATCGTGCCTACGGCTGACCGGACATAATTTATTTCGACTACGGATTGTCGATCCGTGAGCCAAACCAAATCGTTCAATACCATTTTCATCCAAAAATTACAGACATATGGGCAAATTGATAAGCACTCTGTTCCGAGGGACAAGAGCGCCAAAAATGCCAGGAAGGGGCAGCATGAACTTCAAATAAAGCTGCATATAAACTATGCGCGGCAAAACCTTGAACATTGCCTCGCAAATCAGCCTAGCTCTATGTATTGTACATGGTACACGGGGGTTGCCGCGGAAGGTATCCGCATCGGCCCGTCTGATACGCGCCACGCAAAGCTTATATGGCGCTTTAATGAAGGAATGCCTACGTAAGTACGTAACTCAGAACTCTCCAATCAAATAAAAGACATATATTTTTTGCTTTTCAGCAGTTTTTAATTTGAAATTTTTTAAACTATACACTATACAGGTCTATTTACAAGGGGAAATATACAAGAAATAATCGCTTACATTAAGGATTTACATTTAGTGCCTGATCTCTGGGATCTTATCTAAAAATATAACATTATTTATATATCTGTCATGAGATGTGTGGAAGAATGTGACAATTTTCTAGAGGTATGTCGAATCAAATAAAAGACATATACTTCTCAGATGGGATGAAGGATTTCAGGAGTTCTTGTTATCGTTTTAACGATAAAAATCTTCCTGCAGGATGAGGTGATGGGATAATTTATGTTTAATTTTGATGTTTGTATTTTCCGCCGTGGTTGTCGCGAGATGTTGTGTTTTTTCCAGTTTCTTCGTCGTATGTTTGTAAAATTTTATTGTCTGACTTTTAATTATGTCGTCTACCGTGTCCGCGTTTCCGGATTTATGTAGGTCTTCAATTTTAATCAATCTTGGTTTATTTAAAATTATTCGGGGGAATTTATTTTGAATAATCTGTAACTTTTTGAAATTTGTGTTCGATGTATTGCTCCATATAGGGTTCGCATAAAAAAACACTGGTCTGATTCCTTGATTATAAATTCTAAGTTTTGAATCCGGCTTAGCTTACTATGCTTGTTCAGTAAGGGGAAAATGTTACGTTGGATTATGTATAGTCCGTTTAAGATATATTGACATCAAGGGTGGCTTTGGAAAATCGAAATTCAGTTGGCAACGGTCCGTCTAGTTATATTTCAAGTCACATAATTTAGGTTGTTCGCATTGAAAATAACCATGAGCTGATGAACTGTCATTTATTATTTATGTCTTACAATTTCGATATAACGAAAATCGAACAATTTGGGATAGTTTTTACATTTGTGTTTATAATTAATCGTACCGAGTTTGAGTATTTCCGCATCCTTTTGCTATTAAAAATGTCTGGAATTGATTACGATACCTCTCGCCTAACAAAAAGGGAACACGAAGCAGTATATAGATTTTAGTGTGAATTCTTCAGGGAATCTGTAGATATTACCGCCAGCATTGCTCTAGTGTTCCAGGTAAACTGTTATTCAACCACTAGGAGTGTATTCTGATTATTACATTGGCCATAATATTTCAGATTTCTTCAAGTACTGTTCGAAGAATTCTTAGGGTAAAAGGGGAAGGCACATCATTAAAAACTGGCAGCAGTTGGGGAAGAACTCCTGTGATATACAATTTTAAATTCAAAGAGACATTACATTAAATTCGAGATTAAAAATTTGAGAGAGCACTTCACTGAAGGTTTTCTTTGATTAGTTCTTTCCTTCATGATTTCTACGAACTAAGCAAATTAAAGTTTGATATATAATTTTAAATCATTAAGTTTTTCAATATAAATTATAATACTAAAACGACAATTCATAGGAAAATGGCAAATAATCTTTTCTGTTCCTAGTTGCAATTGAAATCCATAAATCTCACAGCTTATGTAAAAAAAAGTACATAGTAAAGTTTTCGTTCTGATTTTTTTTTTGTGGAAAAATAAACACTTGAACTATTAGATACGAGATTAGATATCATTGCATAAAGATTATAATATTTTACAAGCTATTACTTTCCAAGTTAAATTAAGACAGAACTAATAAGTCTGCTTAAACACTGATAAATTAACTCTTCTTCCAAAATAATGCTCCATTATTCAACCCACCTCTCAATAATTTATACTGACGAAGTAATAATAATAGCATAATATTTATTAACGTTATATTAATGAAATTATTCAATAACCAATGTGGATTCAATAAATGAAAAGTGAGTTTCTTATGGGCTTTTACACCTTGATTGATTCTCCAATGGCTTTGGATAAGGAACCTAAGCTCTAAGATATATTGAGATGCTCATGATTATTATGTCAAAAGGTTCTTCATCCTGCATTAAATAAACTATCCAATTTTTGTTCTTCTCTAAATGATGATAAATATTGACTTTTCCAATTCCTTGAAATGGTTTCTGGGTATCAACCTCATATTTACATTTGTTTCATCGGTCTACTGCAGTTGAACTTGGAAAATTATCCTTCCAAAATCTCAGGATAAAATACATTCGCGATTTGAATTTCCAAAGTACATCAATAATGCATTTATTAGGGTCATCGATTAATTACAAATTGGAGATAGCATTGAAAATATTCAAGGTTATGTGAATATTTATTTTCTCTGGTTACAGAACAGTAATTATTTGTAACTAGAAATAAGGCACCAACTACACGTTCAAGGCCTACTTCGATGTCAATATATCTTAAACGGACTATACGCCTTTCGCGATAAGTCGTTAATGTGTGAGTTATAGTTCAATTTGTCGTCCAGAGCTATACCAAGATATTGGACTGTGTTTTGCTGTTTTATGGTCTGGCCGTTGGATGTTACGTTTTGTGTCGATTTTCGTTTTATCCTGTGTGTAAAGTGTACCAGAGTAGTTTCATTAGCGTTAATTTTGATTTTCCATCTGTCGTAGTACTTTTCGAGTTTCTGAATGTGCTCTTGTATGTATTTGTCTGCCTGAGTTGCATGGAGGGATTCTGCTATTACCGCGGTGTCTTCGGCGAAAATTATCAGATTTGTTCTGTCTGTTTTTGGAATGTCGTTTATGTAGTAGTTGAAGATGGTTGGGGAGAGGATACCTCCTCGTGGCAAGCCAGCCGGGATAGGGGATTTGTTGGAAAGGGATTTTTCAACCCTGGTTTGGAATGTTCGGCCCGAGATGTAGGATTGTATGATTTTTATCATGTGTACTGGGAGTTTGGTTTGGAGGAGTTTGAATATGAGGCCATCATGCCACTCGGTGTAAAAGGCTTTCTCGATATCTAAATTGAGCATTGCTGTGACTCTTCGGAAATTGAAATTTTTTTGTGATGTGATCGGTGATTATGGCCAGTTGGAGGGTTGTGTTCTGGGACGATCTGTGTTGCGGTAACTCTGAATTTGGAGAGAGTAATGGACTGTTTTTATATGAAACTGAATTAGGTGATCAAAATAAGAAAGGAAAAAAAAACAAGATGCACTAGAAAACTCACCGGGAGGCCTAGTTCCACACACCTGAGAGCTCTCGTGTCGGTGGGAGTCTTCCTGCAGCGGAATCTTCTTTCTTCTATTATCAGAAGTCTTTTCTTCGTCAAAATAAGACGAGATGAAAATCGGCGTTTTCGAAATAACTCAAAATTAATAAGCGAAAGTAGCGTTTTTTTGCGTGTTCACAATATTCCACAAATATTTCAACTAACTAGAAGTCACACTCACAATGTGTTCACTTGACATCTTGAATATGCCTTGTAACTGGCGATCTTCGGAGTAGTCTAGTGCACATGACATGAGAACTTGAAAATTACTTAAAATTAAAATATATCTAACGTTACGGCAACATTTCCTGCCCCCCAAAAATGCCAAAGCATTTTTCATAAATTTTGTTACAAAACACAAAAAAAAACTATGAAATTGTGCAACCATAATGCAGAAGAATATTTATGTATTTTAACTCCTATTTATACATAATTTTATAACCAATATAGCGGGAGAGAGAAAAAAAAATAATATGTAGGTTAAGAGAGCTAGGGTTCATCGCACACTGGCAAGGGACACAATTTAACCAAGGGGCGAGTAAGGACCCCGTCACGTGTTTTAACTTGAGCAACCCGGGAAATACCGTCACTACCCTGAAATAGAACCGTTATACGACCAAGACGCCATTGATTAGGGGGTGCGTTATCCGCCTTAATTAGAACTAGCTGCCCTATGACTGCAGAAGTAGAGTTATCGCACCATTTGACCCGCTGTTGCAATGTATGAAGGTACTCGTTCCTCCATCGGAACCAAAAATGTTGATGAAGGTTTTGTAAAAGCTGCCAGCGCGATAACCGATTCAGTGGTTGATCAGTCATATCTGGTATAGGTATCGCAGTTAGCGGTTCCAGCGTCAAGAAATGACCGGGAGTAAGACAATTCAAATCGTCGGGATCTGAACTTAGGGCGCATAAAGGCCTTGAATTCAAGACGGATTCAATCAAAGTAAGCAGCGTATAGAATTCCTCATACGTAAGAATCTGCTCACCGATCACTCTGAAAAAATGTGTTTTAACCGATTTCACCGCAGCCTCGAATAAACCTCCGAAATGGCTCCCGGACGGTGGGTTGAAATGGAATTTTATAACTTCTTTCTCAGCAGCAGTTTTCATCAAAGTTATCAATTCGCGATTGGCTCCAACAAAATTAGTGCCATTATCACAATATAAATCTGTACAACGTCCTCTTCGAGCGATAAATCTCTGAAGAGCGGCTAAAAAGGATTCAGAGGACAGATCGTTCGCCAATTCCAAATGAATGGCTTTCGTTGAATGACAAACAAAAAGGCAAATGTAAGCTTTCGAAGTCTTCTGTCCTCGATATTTTCTCATTGGCGCAATAGTAAATGGGCCAGCGTAGTCACACCCGCAATGTAAAAATGCTTTTATGGTTGAAAATCTTGATTTCGGTAGATTTCCCATGCGGGGTTGATAAGCTACCGGCTTCATTTTGAAACATTTAACACACTTCGATAACACCGAATTTATCGCACGTCTTGGTGACAATATCCAAAACTGCTGAAGAAGTAAGAAATGCAATTGACGCGGCCCAACATGAAAATACTTTTTATGATAGTATTCAACAAGATGTCTCGTCAATAAACTGTTTCTGGGTACAAGAATAGGGTGTTTGGCACGATAATTTATATCCGCGTATTTCAAGCGACCACCTAGTCGTAGGAGGTCATCGATATCCTTGAAAACATTGAGTTTTCTCAAGGGTCTCGAAAACTTCTTTCCAGAAATTTCATCGCCGAAACATACATTTTGTGTATATTTGGATAAACTTATCAATGCAGAGTGAAGCTCTTTCGTAGTTAAAGAGCCATATCGTTTCTCTCGCGGATTGCATGTATTATGAACGAATCGTAAAACATACGCACAAATACGCAGCACAGTCGAAAAATTAGAATTTGCTTTCAAAAGATATTCACAGAAATGTTCAACTTGAGGGGCAACCAACAATGAAACATTTCTTTCTTCGCTCGTAACATCATCTGAAATGAAAACTTCAGAAGATTTTCCAGGCATCGAAGGAACATGTACTTCGGAGTTTCTTAAAAATTTTGGACCCTTCAACCAAAATTCATTATCGACGATTTCTGATGGAAAAAGACCGCGGCTTCCGAGATCAGCAGGATTGTTTTCCGAACTAACGTAATTCCACTGCACCGATGGAATTATTTCTTGTATATATGCAACCCTATTAGCTACAAAATTTTTCCACCGATAAGAAGGTGACCGAAGCCATGCTAAAACTACTTGCGAATCACTCCACGCAAAAACATTTGAAAAGATTAATTTATGAGACAAAAGGTGAAGTACAAAATTACTTAGCTTGGCCAATAAAACCGCACCACACAACTCCAGACGCGGTATACAAATTTTCTTCAGAGGTGCTATTTTACTTTTGGACATAACGAAGCTCGTGGATATATTTCCATCGCTATTTATTGTCTTAAGATACAAAACCGCGCAATAACCCTTTTCTGAACTGTCACAAAATCCGTGAAGTTCCAGGCCCACGAAATCTGAAGAAAACAGGTGTCTCTCGATTTGAAATTTAGAAAGACATTCTATCTGGGACCTAAAACGCTTCCAAACGCGCAAAATTTCATCTGGGGGTTCGTCATCCCATGTGAGACCGATCATCCAAAACCGTTGAATAAGATATTTCACTAGAAAAGTTACCGGCGCTAAAAACCCTAAAGGATCGTAAATCCGAGCTAATTGAGATAGAAGCTGTCGCTTGGTACAAGTTTTGTCAGTTTGAGGGACAACAGAAAATGAGAATTTGTCTTCATGTGGATTCCACAATAAACCTAAAATTTTGAATGACGTGAAATTATCGTCAGAGTTAAAATCAAGTGGATCTAGACTACGCATAGAGGCTGGAAGAGCCTCCAACAATCCAGGATTGTTACTTGACCACTTTCTTAAGAGGAAACCCCCCTTTGCAAACAAATTAATTAACTGATTCTGAAGAATCTTGGCTTCCTCAAGTGAAGAGGCACCAGTGACAACGTCGTCAATATACGTATCTTCCGCTAATACCTTTGCCGCCAACGGATATTCATTTCCTTCGTCCTGCGCCAACTGTTTTAAACAACGCAACGCCAAAAATGGAGCAGACGAAACTCCGTATGTGACCGTTTTCAAGCGATAAGTTCTCAGAGGGTCGTCAGGAGAAAATCTCCAAAAAATTCTTTGATAATCTAGCTGATCGGAATTGACCAAAATCATTCTATACATTTGTTTTATATCGGAACATAACACGTAAGAATGTAAACGAAACTTCAAAAGAATTGAGACTATATCAGCTTGCAATTTTGGACCGGTAAGAAGACTGTCATTTAGAGAAAATCCCGAGGGAGCCTTTGCGCTCGCGTTGAATACTACTCGCAATTTCGTGTGAACACTAGAAGGCTTCAAAACACAATGATGTATGAGATAATACGGGTTTTCGCTCATAGAATTCTCAGGTACAACTTCCATGTGGCCACTGTCTAAATATTCGCGCATAAAAGCAGAGTACTCTTCATAAAGACTAGGATTTCCCATGAGTCGGCGTTCTAATGAAAAGAATCTTTTAGACGCGATTCCTTCCATACCGCTAAAGCTGGGTATGTCATTTGCGAAAGGTAAAGAAACTATATATTTGCCAGAAAAGTCGCGTTTATGCGTGTTGACGAATATTTTCTCACATAAATCGTCAGCTGGAGCATTGATATTCACCGATGGTACAGATTCAACCTCCAAAAAACCTTTTAAAATTTGCGGAAGCGAGTCGTCAATTGCTTGACAATCTATGTCACAAAAAAAAGATTTCACATTTCTCGATGAAATGTCGGCTCCCCCTCCGATCAGGATGAACCCAAATATAGTATTGAAAGCGTTTATACCATTTGAACCAGAAATGTGGCCGTTAAGAAGAATTTTAGCGAACATATCGGCTCCAAACAAAATATCAATATTTCCCGGAACATGAAAAGTGGGATCGGCTAACTTTAAATTTCTGAACTCATCATTTACGACACATGGTACAGGCGTAGTGGGCAATTTTTCTGTTATCTGGTTGATGACAGAAGCGCTAGTATACAATAGTGGAGATTCCCGACCTACTGGTCGTATCGTGATAGCAACTAGACCTTTACTAGTGCAAGATTTAGAAGAGTTCAAGCCCGTTACTTCGAGATAAATGTTCTCAGATCTCAAACCCAGTCGCGAAGTTGCATGCTTAGTTATGAAGGATGTCATGCTGCCAGAATCTATTAAACATCTTAGTTTGTGAAAAGTACCGTTTGAATCAGCAACTTCCACTAAAGCCGTGGCCAAAACAACATATGATGTTCGATCAGAATTTAGAACACCAGCACCCGAAAAATTAACAACTGATTTTGTTTCAGGATTACAGATAGCACTAGTGGTAACAGGTGCTACATTATTTTCAGATCTGACTTCTTCCTTCAATTTAAAATGCAATAACGTATGATGCATCAATGAACAATGCCGGCAAGTGGATTTGGACTTACAAGAACGAATATCATGCAAACTCGATAAACAATTGAAACATAAATGAAGTTTTTTAGTGAGAGTGTAGCGTTCAAAAGGTTTCATATTGAGAAACGAAGGACACTTGAAGATAGAGTGGCTGGCTTGACAAATAACGCATTCAGAATGGGAATTCCTCGATGAACCGGCTGCGTTTTCAACGAAAAAATTTTTCATTTTATTTGTCTTGAAGGGTTTTTTATCGACATTGCTAGACTGAACATCGCTAACTGATGGCTTCATATCCCAAATCATCTCGGAAGCTATACATTCGCGTTCTAAAAATGAAGTGAGATCGCTATACTTAGGAACATCTGATGAACCGTAAGCATGTTCGAATCGAGAAACTATTTCGTCGTCTAAACGATCATACAACATCATCAATAATATAAAGTCCCATTCCTTCGTTGGAAAATTCAAGTTCTTCAAGGCACGTAAATTTTCCTGAAAAGTATCCAATAAATTCCTCAAAGCATTCGGAACCCGAGACTTAACCTTTCCGGTACCCTCAATGCGACGCCAATGACATTTTGCAAGCCAGCGCTTATTGTGATAACGTTGAAGTAAGGCATCATAAGCGGATTGATAATTTCTACCACTAAATTCATAATGTTGAACTAACTTGAGCGGTTGTCCTTCAAGGGCTGAAACTAAGTAATTAAATTTTTCATCATTGCTCAATGAATCATTGCTATGCACCAGTGAATTAAACAATCCAATGAATGTTGAAAATTGGGTTACATCGCCAGAGAATCGCTTCAATTCCAATTTCGGTAGTTTAATATTCGTAATAGTTTTCGGTTTGAGATTCAAATTCCCAACACTTTTCGAATTGTCAGCCGTCAAAACATCATAAATAGATTTGATTTCATAAAAACAAGCGAAGAATTGTTCTCGAATGGCTTCCTCCCCATTCAAATCAACATTTTCCTCCTGAAGCAAAGTATCGACAACTGTTTTGTGCTCTAAAAGAAATTCATTTCGTATTCTGTCAAGGTCGGAAAACCTAGCCTTGAACAAATTCAAAAGATTGTCATCCAATCTTGTCTTTTCTGCGAAATTTAAAAGTGCCTCAATCTCACCGATTGCCGTAGCACGATATGCCCTAGCTCGTTTAATTTTCGACATGGTTTCAGAATTGGTTTCCTTCTCGAATGGAATCCGAAACAATCAAATGCTGAAGATCGTCCGTTACAGAGCGCGCTTCCAATACTCCTACAATGTATTGAAACGTTGAACGTATGTTCAAAATAATTATCGGAGCGGACAAAAAACTGTCGAAGATAAGGAATATTATGTTTCTGAAATACTGGCTGAAACGAAACAATGAAAGAATTTCGCTTCTCAAATATTCTTCTGCACAAATCCGCAAAACTTCAAAAGCAAAGTAAAGAAATTTCAAACAGAGAAATTTGATCCAAAAATCCGGCGTTACCGAATGACCAAAAAATGTTGCGGTAACTCTGAATTTGGAGAGAGTAATGGACTGTTTTTATATGAAACTGAATTAGGTGATCAAAATAAGAAAGGAAAAAAAAACAAGATGCACTAGAAAACTCACCGGGAGGCCTAGTTCCACACACCTGAGAGCTCTCGTGTCGGTGGGAGTCTTCCTGCAGCGGAATCTTCTTTCTTCTATTATCAGAAGTCTTTTCTTCGTCAAAATAAGACGAGATGAAAATCGGCGTTTTCGAAATAACTCAAAATTAATAAGCGAAAGTAGCGTTTTTTTGCGTGTTCACAATATTCCACAAATATTTCAACTAACTAGAAGTCACACTCACAATGTGTTCACTTGACATCTTGAATATGCCTTGTAACTGGCGATCTTCGGAGTAGTCTAGTGCACATGACATGAGAACTTGAAAATTACTTAAAATTAAAATATATCTAACGTTACGGCAACAATCTGAATCCGAATTGTTCATCAATTATTTCATTGTAAATGTTTTCGTGATCTTTCATTCTGTTTGTGACTATCTTTTCGAGTAGCTTTGACATTGTCGGTAAATGGCTGATGGGTCGGTAATTTGTGGCATATTTATGATCTTTCTTGAGCTTTGGAAAGCATAGGACGATAGCATTTTTCCATGTGGATGGAAAGCATGATAATTTGAGGCAACTGTTGAAGATGAAAGTGAGTTGGACAATAGCTTTCCGCGGGAGTGATTTTAGGGTGCGGTTTCTGATTTTATCTATTCCGTGGGCTTCAGTAGTTGTGAGGTACTAGGGAGGTATTTTGTGGATTTGGGTTTTCAGGGTTTGGATAGCTCTTTCAACTAATGCTTTAGTCTCGTTGTCGGACATGTCATGGTTTGAGTGGTGTATGTTTGCGTATGTGTCAGCTAGATGTTGGGCCTTGTCTTCGTTTTCAAGAATGTAGCCTTGAGGTCCGTGTAGTATGTGTATGAAGAAAGTTTTGTTACCTTTAAGTGAGCGCGCTATTTGCCACATTTTGTTTGTGTTTGTCAAATCTGTTGTGAAATATTCCCATTTGGCAGATTCAAGAGATTTTATTGCACTTCCGACTAGATTGATCGTTCCCTGGTGTTTGGGGGAATTTCTAGTCCGTTGATGGGTTGTGTAGTTTTTGTAGTTGTACTAAGACGGTTTTGTTTTATTTGTTTTGTAAAGTTGTGTATACATTTGTCAATGTCATCTGTTGTGTTTAAATTTCTGTCTATTTTAATGTTTTGTTCTGTTAGTTTCTTAAATTCCTTCCAATTTGTGTAGTACGAGTCATTTTGTTTTGATAGAGGGAATGAATTTATTTTTGATATTTCTGCCAAAACTGGGACGTGGTCTGAATCTAGCGCATCTATTGTGAAAGGTTACGATATGTTGAGGTTTTTGGATATCATAAAGTCCAGTGTTGAAGGTGTACCTCCATGTGCCGGGTAGTATGTATATAGATTTCTAGGAAAATTTAGAATAAAATTTGTTTCGTCCAAGTATTTTTGGCGCGCTGTTCTGTGAACAGAATGCTTATCAATTTGCCCAAATGTCAAATGCCAAAAAAAGCCGGCCGTTCCACCGTAGGCACGATTACGCTCGAACGCAATAATCTAGAGAGTTGAAATTTTCAGAGTAGGTTTGGAGTCCAAATGCGCAGGCTAAGTTCGTTAATGGGTAAAATTCACCGTGTGGTTTCACAGTTATAGCCATCTGAAATTTTGTTTTGTCAATTACTCGAAGAATACAGATCTGATCGAATTAAAGTGCGGCAGTTAAGTGAAAAATACTGACACTAAAACTTATGCAAAATAATGTGAGGATCACGCTACTGAAAAATTAAAAAAAAAAATATTTAAAAAAATTCTGTATCTCAGGAACTATCAGTCAGATATCGATGAAATTCTGCGAGAGCCTTCAAAACGTTATTTCTCATTAAAGTTCTGAATTTGAACTCGATCGGATCTATATTGGTGTAGATATCACGGAAATATCGAAATATGCCTACGATCGTAGTGTACTGGTCCACTGTTTTTATATTCGACCAAACAAATAATCAACAGTTTGTTTGATTTTTGACAAAAGTCAAAAAAAGGATAGAAGCTATAAGAGGATGTAATCATAACGTGTTTGCATAGATCTTTATTATTACTGTGATCGTATGTCTATATTCTCTATGTTCAAATTAATGTCATCATGTCTGACATGTGACATGACAAACAAATCAGTTCGTTTCGTAGATTATGAAATATATCCTAACTTGCTATGAAATAAATATCGATTTCAAGTTTTTCCAGTTTCAAATATTCCAATATAACCTAACATGGCTGGATACACGGGGCCGACCCCCAGATTTCGATTTATAGGGACAAAAAGCTGCCAGAAATGGAAAATTTTGAAAACATCCTTCACACTTCATAGATTATTTAATAGCGACCGAACAGCACGAAGTTCAGGATTCAATAAAGTTGTCCATACTCAGAAACATTATTGGTACAGAAGCTGCAAGAATTATGTCCACATTCGTGATCCCAGAGATAGAACTGAACAAATATGAATATAATATGAAGTCTATTGAGAAATATGTCAACCCAAGAGTTAATGATTGCTTTGAAAGGTATAATTTCTTGAAAAAGGTGCAAAAAGAAAATGAACAATGTGAACATTTCCTTACTGAATGCAAGTATCTGGTACGAATATGTAATTAAAATGAAACCGACTCAAATCAAACTGCAGAAGATAAAGCACTGAAAGACAAAATAGTTATAATAAGATCATCTTGTAACCAGAGAGTCATTACTGAGAGTTGAAAAATTGACAGTGGAGAAAGCAATTGAATTTTGCAGAACCAGCGAGCAGAGCAAGCAACGGAACCTGCAGTTCCAGAGTGAATTGAGGACATTAAAGCTACAGGGAAGTATAATAATCAAACGAAGAATTTCAAGTGTAGACAAGAAGGTCAGAAGAAGGAAAATTCAAATGAAGGAGATCTCAGTCGACACATGGTGCACGTGAATGCCCCGCACTTCGTAAAAAGTGTAGGAAGTGCGGTATGTTTAATCATTTTACTATATCTTGTAATGTTCAAAATAATGAGAATGTCGAGAAAGATGAAGGTAGTTCTGATGAACCAGATATTATTATACGATATTTAAGAAAATGAAGGTACCTGTTATAATACCAATTGTAGGCGTACGAAAGCATGGGATGAACTTAATCAATGATGAACGTAATAATTTCAATGTTGAATTAGATACAGGTGTGAACATAAGCATAATTCCTAGAGGAAAATATAATGAAATATAAACACAGATTTTAGTTCGTGAATCTAACTCATCTAAGGATTTGAAGATACACAGGCTTAAGCTACTGGAATTGTTAATTCGCACTGTAGATACAGAAATCAGACTAGTTATGAGGATTTCTGATAGTTGAAGTGGCTACTAAATTTCTTTTGAGTGGTTAGGCATGTGAAAGTTTAGGCATCATAAAGTGAATAAACAATATTAATATAAATTTATAAGAAAGACACAGAAAGAAATTCATTGAACTGAACTAATATATTTTTGCAGGTCCTGGTAGATTCATAGGAGAGCATAAAATAAGTCCCAAAATAGTCTTCGAGTCAGTCCGTCATCTGCCTAGTAAAATCCCATAAGCTATAAAAGCTACATGGAAATGTGAATTAGATAGAGTTTCTAAGTTCAATGCCATTCTTAAAGTAGATATTACCATGAGTATTAACAGTATTGTTATAGTGAAGAAAAATAATGGCAAATTGAGGCTATGTCTAGACCTGTCTTATTTGAATGGACAAATTATTCACAAACCAAGATCAACACATAAGATTGAACATATTTGTTCAATTATAAGAGGTAAAAAAAAATTCACAATGTTCAATTTATCTGAAGGGTATCTTCATTTGAAATTAAATGAGGAGTCATCTTGGAAATTCTTTTTTGTGACACCATTTGGTATTTATAGATATTTGGTATTACCTTATGGTTTATCAAATTCCCAGGACTTATTTGAGGAAGCCGTAGTAAAGAGATTTGGCAACGTTGAAAATATTTTAATATGACATGACCCTATGGTCGTAACAGGGAATACTAGGGAAGATCATGATTTAACAGTGAGAAAAGTGTTAAAATGGGCTTGAGAAGATGAGGTTAGATTTAATGAGGATAAATTTCAATTTTCTAAAAACAGGGGCAAATTTATAGGTCAAATTTTATCTAGCAGAGGAATGGAGGTAGATCAGGACAGTGCAAAATCACTTTATGAACTGAAAAAGCCAAATAACAAAGTACAAAGAATTAATGTAAAGTGGCAACGGCTACCCAAGCATGTTCTAAGGAGTTGAAAAAATTGTATGCAAATCCCCAGTCCTTCTTCCATTCAATCCAAGTAAAAAAATAATTCTTCAGTGTGACGCTTCTAAAAAATGGCTAAGGATGTTGTGTATTCCAAGAATATGAGAATAAAGTTTTGAAGCTAGTGGAATGCACATCTCGTAACATGAATGACAGTGGGTAAATTATAGCCGAACAAAAAAAGAATTGCTCGCTATTTATTTTGGTACACAAAAGTTTCATCCGTTCATTTATAAGTATATAGTAGATGTTCACTGTTATCATAAACAGATAATGTCAATTAGGAATAAACCAATATGTAAAATTGGATCGGTGTTATGATTCTGAGATGTTAGAAATGTTACATTCAGATTCAAAACATTTACCAATGAGCGAAGAGAAAATAAAGAATTCAGAAAAGCAACGATGAATTATTACTTAAAATTTTTAATTATTATATTAATGGATGGGCTCAAGAGAAAAATATTCCTCACAGTTATACACTGTATTATAAAATGAAGGACTCTTATATGTAGTGGCTGGTATAATATTTTTTTACTGCAAATTGATTGTTCCTGAAAATCTGAGAGCTGCAATGATCAAGTTACTTCACAAAGGTCACGTGGACGTGAATAAAACGATAAATAAGGCTAGACATTTATTTAATTGACCAGAATTAACGACAGATATCGTGAATTATATTAAACAAAGTAGAACATATGAAAAGTACAGTCCAAGCAACTTTAGAGAACCGTTATTACCGCACTCAGTGACTCAGTACCCA
Source organism: Halyzia sedecimguttata (assembly GCA_937662695.2). Taxonomy (NCBI): domain Eukaryota; kingdom Metazoa; phylum Arthropoda; class Insecta; order Coleoptera; family Coccinellidae; genus Halyzia; species Halyzia sedecimguttata. The sequence continues at coordinate 19,705,429 of OW569416.2, read as the reverse complement.
GATTAAGATTTAATAAGATAGGTGCAGTTATATTAGAATTTGGACCAAATTCATATTTAGTGATAGTGGATTATTTTTGGCATTGGCTTGAAATTATGAAAATGAAAGACAAAACTTCAAGTTCTGTAATAGGCGCTTGCTTTTAAAGGCACGTTCACTAGATTTGGTTACCCAGAACGAATAATTGCTGATAACTTACCATTCCTATCAAGTTAATGTCGGAATTATTATATAAGTAAAGACATTACTATTTCGACATGTAGTCTGCATTATCATCAAAGCAATGGACCAGCCGAGAAATATGTGAATATAGGCAAACAATTTTTTAAAAAAAGTGTATTGAGGGAAATTTAGATTTTAGAGACCTTGTAATGAATTACAATAACATGGCTCTGATTAAAAGAATCACTAGTACAAATCTTACAAAGTAGATACCTCGGAGATCTTTCACCAATAATAAGCTACAACCTCAAATTAAAAAAAATATTTACTTTAAGAAAGAGGATCAATTTGTAATAAAAACATCAAGTGATACATTCTGGGAAAAGGATATTGTGTTGGGAAAGGCAAAAGAACCTAGTTCTTATCGGGTGAAAAAGCAAGTAAATGGTTAATTAATATGACGTAATACTCAACGGATAAAATTGTCATATACCAGACCCCGTAGTAATGAATATACATTAGAAACTGAATTAGACCCAACCCAATTATCACCAAATGATTGTAAGGAAAACAAGAGTAGAAATAGTTCGAACAAGACAAATTTTAGTAATGTTCTAAGTGAACCCGAGATAATGACTAGAAATAAAAAAGCAATATAATCCGTTGTGGAAGAATTTTAAAACTCCTGGGAGTTTAAACCTTTGAGGGAAGGTGTTCAACATAATAATATAATAATAATTCTATAGTCTAACCTCAATGGACATACACCTATTGTACCTATATCGTATAGCATTGTTGTATCAGATTATTACGGTCTGTTAGAATGACATTTAATAAACATAAATTAATCATATGTCTTTAAATATTAATCACCAAGTGTCAAACTGGTCATATTGATTCTGGAACAGTCTCGCAATTTACAAACAATGAGTCGAAAATAGTTAGCTATGCATAAAAGTCTTTCTCATGAGAAAGACTATCACTTTCTCATTTTGTTAAATTCTCAAACAAAGTATTATGCATTTTTTCTGGGGCTTATCAGCTTTAGGCGAGTTCGATATCTGGATGGGTGACAGCTCTGGGTATACATTTGAACAGCGCGCCAAAGCTCCTCCACAAGGCTTTCCCACTTTTTTGAGTTCGTTACCGCTGGTGTCTGAGTTAATGCAGTTCCAGTATGTTTGCAATTAAAATCTCCCGCGATTATGACGTTTTCTCCTAAGCTCATCAGGTAATTTATTTATTTCGTGTCTATGGGGCTTTTATGGCCGTTGCAGAAGTTAATGATTGTAACGTCGTTAAGAATAATTGCCTGCGACTCTGAGTTTATTGTATGAGTCGTTATCTCTATTGGTTTTAAATGTCTCCGATAGTAGATAACTAGTAGCCAGCAGTCCATATTTTGGGATTCAGATGAGCCAGCAGATCTACCTAGCAATAGATCCACATTTTTCTGGTAGATCTACCTTTTTCCGATAGATCTACATTTTTCCGGTAGATCTACATTTTTCCGGTAGATCTACATTTTTCCGAAATATCTACATTTTTTTGGTAGATCTATATCCGGTAGATCAATATATAGATCAATATATTATCGGTAGATAAATTGAATCGTTAGATCAATTGAACCGGTAGTTCAATGCCTACTAACGGATCCTGTTGTGATTCTGATAATCATTCACACACGAAAGTTCTATCGAAATATGTTAGTTTTTGTGTTACTAAAAACCGAATATAGCGCCACCTACCGAATCGTATTGTGAACCTAAGGCCTTCCTAAACACAATCACAAAGATTCATCAAAATCGGTATAGCCAATTTTGGGTTCCTGTTAACCGATTGTAGCGCCACCTACCGGGGAATATTGTGGATCCGAAACCTACTCAGATACACACACACACACAAAGTTCCATGGATCCGAAACCTACTCAAGATACACACACACACAAAGTTTAATCGAAATCGGTCCAATCGTTCTTGAGTTGTTATAAACCGAATGCAGCGCCACCTAACGGGTTCCTATTGTGACCCTTAGAGCCACTCAAACACGCACACAATGTTTCATCAAAATCGTTAGAGCCATTTCTGAGTTTCTATAGACCGATTGCAGCGCCACCTTCCGGGATATATTGCGGACCTGACACATACTCAGATACACACACAAAGCTTTATCGAAATCGGTTCAGCCGTTCTTGAGTTTCTATAAACCGAATACAGCGCCATCTACCGGTTATCTATTGTGACCCAGAGACACACTCAAACACGCATACAATGTTTTGTCAAAATCGGTCGAGCCATTTCTGAGTTCCTATAGAGCATCATCAGCGCCATCTACCGGATGCTATTGTGAAGCAATGACCCACGGAAACATACAAACAAAATTTAATCAAAATACGTCAAGCCGTTTCGGAGTTGACATTTTTTTTAAGAACACCCTTTATAGTAGCGGTTATCCTTATCCTTATCCATTCGCAATGGTTTATATCAATGTTGAGAATTCTCTTCACGATAGACATCTCGAGGTGACATTTAACTTAAAACGCTTACATTCGAAAATAATCGATGCCGTGAGAAAAGGAACACCATGTATAGTAATGATTTATTTTCAACGATGTATGCCTCGAAAGTATATTTTCTAACACAAACGAATGAAGAATAAAGTTTCATCAAAATCGGTACTGCCATTTTTGAGTTCCTGTGAACCGATTGTTCCGCCACCAACCGGGTCCAATTGTGAATGTGAATCACTTTGAGATCGGCCGAAATACCCACACACAAAGTTTCATCATAATCGGTCAAGCCATTTCGGAGTTGACATTTTTCGAAAAACACCCTGTAGAGAAGCGGCGATCCTTCGCAACGGTTTTACTATGTTGAGAATATCTTGGGGTGACATTTTACTTGAAACACCCTATATAGCAGTGGTTTTTCATTTTCGATCGTTAATTTTCTGCTTAATGTGTGAATATTTTGAGTATTTTTAATGCAAAAATTCATTACAGTGACTTAACGAAAAGATCCAAATCCCAAAATACGTTCACTGGAGAATGCTCCTATAAGTTTTTCATTGGGTAAAAATGAAAAAATCTAATGAGAAATCTATTTCGGACGCTCCGAGATTCGATCCCGCCGCCCTGCGAGGCTCGGGAGCTATAAATACGGTGCCTTAGTCCGCTCGGCAACGATGTGTACGTGAGTCGTCCCCGATTATGTACGATATAAAGATTTTAATTACTCGGATGATTTCCATCTTTCGATTTTCAGAATATCGTCAATCCTGTCGAGCGATCGATCGAAATCGGTTACTCGTTCATATTTCTCGCGGTTTTTCTAGACTATTCGAAGGTTTTCGACCGATTCGGTTCGAAATTCAAATTCGATTTGACATTTCTAATCGCTCGTTTGGACCGAAAACGTCGACCGTGAAGGAGCCGCGTTAAAATTCGCCACAGAAATACGTGAAACGTCAGAATTTCGTCGATTCTCGCAAAAAGACACATTTTCCTATCGTTCTTCTAGGAAAACGAAAGAGTGAATCGAAAAAAGGGCTCAGCTACGGACTAATTTCGAATCTCGTTTTTGCGTTCCCGCAAATACCGTCGTTCCGAACGCCACCCGTCCTCCGATCTCGTTTCCTTCATTTCGCACCTTTCGCCAAAATCGGCGTTTTTTTGCCTTTTCGTGATTTCTTTAAAAATACACCCCCTTCTTTTCGCTCCGAAAACGTGAAACCCTACGAAACTTCCGTCTTTTTCCTCGCGAAACCCCTCAGAAATTTCCCCCCTCCCCCCCTCCTAACGTCCAAAAAATCGTCACGTTTACAGTAACATTTTCAAAAAAGTTTTTTTGTTCCTTTTCTATAGAACCCATCTTCATTTTAGTAATAGTGACTAGTGGCCCGCAGTCTATTGTTGGAGGCTTCGATTAGTCAGTAGTTTTTATTCATAGGTAAAATTTATTAAAAAAAAATAAAAAAAAAAATTATAAAAAATTTTTATTTTCATAATTTCAAAATTGAAGAAAAAAAAATCATTAAAAAAATTTTACCTATAAAAAGAATTTGAATTATAAATAAAATGGAATTATAAATAAAAAAGAGAAACACCCTGTATACACATTTCTGCAAAATATATTATGAGAATCCATCCAAGGTTCCTATTCAGATAACGCTTTGTTTGTGGCAAAAATCAAATCAATCGCGTAATATTGTGCCGGTAGAAAAAGAACACCCTGTATAGTAATGGTTTATTTTCAACGATGTAGGTCCCGAAAGTATATTATTTATCACAATTGAATACAATAGTACGATTTGTCGTGAAAAGCAACCAGTTGCGATTGACGTTAAAAGAATAACACCTTGTATGGAGTTTTCTGAAAAATATATTATAAGAATCTATCCAACGTTCCTATTTGAATAACGCTTTGAGTGTGGCAAAAATCAAATCAATCGCGTAATATTGTGCCGATAGAAAAAGAACACCTATATAGTAATGGTTTATTTTCAACGATGTAGGTCCCGAAAGCATTTCTTTTATCACAATTGAATACAATAGTACGATTCTTCGTGAAAAGCAGCAAGTTGTGATTGATTGATTAAAAGAAAAACACCCTGTATAGAGATTTCTGAAAAATATATTATAAGAATCCATCCAAGGTTCCTATTTGAATAACGCTTTGTTTGTGGCACAAATCAAATCAATCGCGTAATATTGTGCCGATAGAAAAAGAACACCCTGTATAGTAATGGTTTATTTTCAACGATGTAGGTCTCGAAAGTTTATCTTTCATCATAATTGAATACAATAGTACGATTCGTCGTGAAAAGCAGCAAGTTGCGATTGCCACCTAACGGGTGCACACAAAGTTTAATCAAAATGGGTAAAGCCGTTTCGGAGTTGACATTTATTTAAAAACACCCTGTATAGCAGAGGTTATCTTTTCGTAACGGTTTTACAATGATGAGAATTCTCTTCACGATAAATCTCTTGCGGTGATATTTCACTTGAGACTCTGTGTAGCAATGGTTTTTCATTTTCGACCGTTAATTTTCTACTTAAATGGTTGAATATTTTGTGTAATTTCAATGCAAAACATTCAAAAAAATTATACGTTCATTTTTGGATCAAAAATAATCAATGCTGTGTCCGTGGTTGCGTAAGGTACCTATTCATATACATACATTCACGGTTGGATAAAAAATAAACAATGCATTGAACGCGGTGGCGTAGGTTCATATTCAAATACATACATTCACAATTGGATCAAAAATATTCAATGCGGTGTCTTTGGTTAAGTAAGGTCCTTGTTCAAATACATACACTCACCCCCGGTTTCTGAAAGGCTGATCCGCACAAATGTTAACTAATCAGACATCAATATCTTGTTAACCCTCATCTGAGTTGCGCAAAAACTCGGACTGATTTGACATTAACAGTTCTGTTAACTTTGACCAGCCTTTCAGAAACCGGGCGTACCAGTTGGATCAAAAATAAACAATGCAATGAACGCGATGGCGTAGGTTCCTTTTCAAATACATACAATAATCCGTCTGATGGAACCATTGATTATAGATATCGTAACTTGACGAAAGGATCCAAATCCCATTTTCGACAGTTAATTACCTATCTGCTTAAAGTTTGAATATTTCGATTAATTTAAAAGAAGAATTTTCTAACAAACGGAAATTCAATGTAGATTTCGTAATTTGACGAAAAGATCAATAGCCCATGATGAGTTTACACGGGAATAACACACTCTGAAGTTTTCATTCGATAAAAATGAAAAAACGTATAAAGTCAACGATTGCCGGCCACTCCGAGATTCGATCCGACTGCCCCGCGATGCTGACCGTTGATCCTAGGACGCTTCCCTCCCGGCCACTTTCGCTATAGATAAAAGTAGGAATTAAGCTCCATAAAGGTTTTATAGCACTGGGATAATTTCCGTTCTTCGATTTCCAGAATATCGTCAATTCTGTCAAGCGATCGCTCGAAATTGGCGACTTGTTCATATTTCTCGCAATTCTTCTTGACGATTTCGAGATTTTCGACTAATTCCGTTCGAAATTCAAATTCGATTTGACATTTCGCGCCGCTCGTTCGGACCGAAAGAGTCGACCTTGCAGGAGCCGCGCTAAAATTCAGCACAGAAATACGTGAAACGTCAGAATGTTTTGTATTTTCGCAAAAATCACATTTTCTTATCGTTCTCCGGGAAAACGAAAGAAAAGATCGCAAGCAGATATAGCCTATCCGGTAATTTCGAATCTCTTCTTCGCTTCCCCGTGGACTCGTCGTTTCTAACGGCGCCGTTCGTTCGATCTCGTTTCCTTCATTTTGCATCTATTGCCAAAATTGGTGTTTTTTCGCATTTTCGTGAATTTTTTTAAAATACACCCCCATCTTTTCGATCCAAAAACGTGAAACTCTACGAAACTTCCCTGGTTTCTCTCGCTAAACCTCCTCAAGATTCCCCCCAATCCCCCTCCTAACGTCCAAAAAAACACCACGTTTACAACGACCTTCTCAAAAAGTTTCCCTTGATCTACTTCGATGGTCGAAGTCTTCACTTTAGTATAAGTATAGATAGTTGGCCCGCAGATCTACCTAGCCAGTAGATCTACATTTTTCCAGTAGATTTACGTTTTTCGAACTTGAAAGTTCGAAATCGTTCGAGCCAATTCCGAATTTCTATAGACCTACTAACCTGACTCATACTCACATATACACACCAAGTTTCATCGAAATCGGTGCAGCCCTTCTTGAGTTTCTATAAACCGAATACAGCGCCACCTACCGGTCACCTATTTTGACCCTGAGACACACTCAAACACGCACAAAATGTTTCATTAAAATCGGCCAAGCCATTTCTGAGTTTCTATAGACCGATTGCAGCACCACCTGCCGGGGTATACAGCAGACCAGACACACCTACTCAGATACACACACAAACTTTCATCAAAATCGGTCGAGCCATTTCACCTAGCGGATGCTATTGGGAAGCCGTTTGGGAAAACAGCCTGTATAACAGCGGTTATCCTTTCGGAACAATTTTACAATGTTGAAAATACTGTTCATGTTAAATTGTTATCATGAGGTGGCAACTGGGCCAATTTGCCTATCAGAGAATTATGGAAGTCTCCCCACGATTCCGGAATTTTTGACCAATTCCGTTGGAAGCTCGAATTCTATTTGACAATTCGACCCTCATTCGGACTGAAAACCAACACGTTGAAGGAATCGCGAAAAGATTTCGTACAGAAATACGATACGATTTCTACAACGATATCATTTGAAAACACGTTTCGTAAAAGATTCCAAAATTCGACAGAAAGATTAAATTCAGTCGATATCCCATCATACTTCATACAACCAACTGTCAACAACTAAAAAATGTTTCCTTACAATACATTCGATAGGATTTCGAATTCGTATATTAATGCCTGCAAGTGAAAATCGGTAATATCGTCGAAAGTATATATCGATAATTACCTTATTTTACGTTCTCCACTTTCGGACCGTTTCATCAAAAATCTTTCCTCGAAGATAGGTATCTACCAGTCATTTCAACTTAGAATTTGATAGAATACATTATTTCTCAAATATCAAAAATTCTGCCATGCGATCGGTCGAAATCGGAGACTCTATCATATTTCTTCTGATTTCTAGCAATGTGTCTTCACGATTCAAGATTTTCGACAAATTCCGTTCGAAATTCTAATTCTATTTGACGTTTATCGCAACTCATTCGCGATAAATTCAAACTGACAGAAGTTTCATTCATCTGTGATCGAAGTAAAACATCCACGTTTCATCTTCTATAGCAGGACCCGAAGTCGGTCGAGCGAAGCCGAACCGGTCAAAACGTTACATTTCACCGAGGTTTTCAAAATATGTCAAAGTTTGCGATCTTTTTACGGAAAAAGAGAAGGTTTTATCAAAAATCGAGATCCGTTACGGACTACCTACGAAACTCGTCTTTCGGACCCCGACGAAATACCTTTTCGAGCGTCGCGTCCTCGCCAGATCTCTCCCATACCGATTCGCACCTTTAGCCGAGAAGGCCGTTTTCGCCCGAATTTACGATTTATTTAAAAATACTCCCCACGTTTTCTCTCGTCGAAGACGGATACCCGGAGAAAATTTCGTCTTTTCTCGTTCCCTTTTCCACCTCGAATCCCCCCTCGCCCCTCGAATAACCGACGAAAAAATCGAACATATCGACCTCCTCGAGGAAACAATCTTTTTTGACCTCTCTCTGTGATCCCGAGATCTTGGCGTTAGTAGAATAGAGTAATGAGCCCACCCTGAGTTGTTTTCGGTTTGTTTTTGTAATAAAAGTTTCTGATTTTTGGAGGTGTCCGTTTGTTAAGTTTTGACTCTTGTATACACATTATTTCAATTTTTATTTCGTCCGTAAGTATTTCAAGTTCGTTGATTTTGTCGAAAGCGCCGTTTGCATTCCAGGTAATGATGTTAATGTCTTTTTTTATGGGCGTTAAAACCATATTTTTCGGCTTAATTTTGAATAATTAAGATCTTGTTCAAGGGAGAGGTACCATTTTGCCCAAATTTCTGTAACTTTCGAATTTTTTGACGAAAATGGTCTCAAACGATTTAGTTCGACTCCCCAATGAAGAATTCGAGGTCATATTTGATTCTGTCTGGCCGGCCTTCCGGCCGTTGCCACGATGACTTGAGATCGAAAAGAGCTAGCGACTTGAAATTTTCAGGGTGGGTGGCGCATCCCAATACGACGGACAAGTTCGTTAATGGGTATAATCGGCCCAGTGGTTTCTGAGTAATAATTTTGTTTTCAAACAATATAAATCCGATCGAATTGAAACTTAGTGAGTAGTTGTAGAATATGAACCTAAGCACGTTTGTGAAATTTTGTGCGAATCGTATGGCGACAAAATCATTAAAAAATTATTTAAAAATATTTTTGGTGTCACGATAACTTGTGAACGGAAAGAGATAGCGGCTTGGAGTTTTCAGGTTAGGATGTGCACCAGAACGCGACATTTCAGTTTGTTTATGAGCATAATCGGCCAAACGGTTTTAGAGTTATAGCCATCTGAAATTTGGTTGTTTTTTTTCCTCATTAACTCAAAAAATACTAAACCGATTGAATTCAAACATGGCAATTAGTTGTAGAATGCCAACGCAAAAATTCCTGCAAAATTTCGTGAGTATAGTATCACGAAATCACGAAAAAAAGTCAGAAGCTTTTGCCCGTATGTCCTATTGTCCATTCTTCTGTATTGGACACCCTTAATCGAATTTACCATGGTAAATTCGAATTAAGAGTGTCCAATACAGGAGAATGGACAACATAATTTACCATGGTAAATTCGATTAAGGGTGTCCAATACAGAAGAATTGACAATAGAACATACGCGCAAAAGCTTCTGACTTCGCGTCAGTGCTTGAACCAATTTTTATATTGTTCATACGTCGGATCCCACAGACATATGGAATTTTGGTAGGCTCCAATCATTAGAAGACATTTTTTCTGTAGACCAATTCATAATTGATCGGATAAAAACAAATCGCTAGAGCACCAGAACGCTTTGAAGAGATCGCTCTGGGGAGCGAGCGCTTCTGAAGACGCAAGAATGTTCTATGCAATTGTTGACACGCTCTAGTGCCGTTTATATCAAGGGATCGAGCAAACTTAGAATATTCCACAGAATCTTTGCGAACGCAGAAAGAGCAACGAAAGAATGCTCTGCATCTGTTATGAATTTGCTAGATAGGGGATAGAATGAGCATTCGCTCGTCGCAATAACGCTCTAAGCAACTGTTCACACGCTCTATTGCCGTTTATATCAAGCGATCGAGCTATCTTAGAATATTTCTTAGAATAAAGAAAATAGGATAATGCTGATAAGTATATTTATACTTTTCTATTCCTTAGAATCTTTGCGAACGCAGAATGAACAACGAAAGAATGCTCTATATCTGTTTACACTAAAATAATTTGATAGAGAGGGAATAGAATGAGCATTCGCTCGTCTGATGTAAATCGGCCGTAATATATCTGAGATGTTATACTACCTTCACAATATCAGGAATAAATGGACAATCTGCTATGATTGTCTCCAGCCTTGCTCTAGACATTTCCACGATACTTTCCTTATTATATTAAATGATCATTTTTGAAGCATTAAACATTGGAGATTGCTCATTTAATCTTGTTAAATAAACTTTTATTTGAATTTAATTTCCTTCATGATGCAGTTCTATCATAAGAATCGATTGATACCATCCCCAACTCTGAGAAAGCAATACTTTCGGAGATATGATTTGTCAAAGTTTGAACAAGAGCGCCAAAGCTCCTGTCCACAGGGCTTGAACCAATTTTTTCAACCGAGTACTGGATTTTGATTCGATGGAAACTGTATTTGTGGAAATACTGGTAAATTAATTGTGGCTTAGAGGTTTGTGCGGAATCTGATGGATAGATTCGGAAATATAACATTTTTGAAGAAAAGTTTTTATGATTTTTGGAGAGATTTTTCTTTTCTAATGATACGAACCCCACGAAATTACACAAAATTTGCGCATCTGCATCCTACAATTATTTACCAAGTTTCAATTCCATCAGAGCTGTATTTTTTGAGTTATTGAGAAATAACAACAACATTCCAGATGACTATAACTCCGAAGCCGTTTGGCTCATTATGCCAAATTGTTCATAACCATTGCAATCGGATGCGCAACCAACCCTGAAAATTGGAAGTTGCTATCTCTTTCCGTTCGAAAGTTATCGTGGCAACGGATGACTGGAAGCCATTTGGGTGAAATGATAGCACGCTGGTCCCTAGAACATGCGCGCTAAAATACCAAAATGCTTACTACACATTATAATGAGACACTTGTTGTTTTGTCGTCGAAGACGGCATCGACAGAGAAGATAAACGACCATAGCACGTGAAAGAAACTCGCGACTGACTCGGTAGCCCCTGCAGAGGAGCCCATGTGAAACAATCGGATGTAGGAGCCGAAAAAGTTCCCACGCGAGAGCCGCTCGGCTCCCCGTGTGAAAGAATATGTAGGAGCCGTAAGAGCTCCCGCTTGGGCACGAGAACCGCGCGGCTCTCCGAGTGAAAGAATTGGATGTAGGAGCCGAAAAAGCTCCCACTCGAGAGCGAGAGCCACGCGGCTCCCCGTGTGAAAGGAGCCTAACTCTACTACCAAGTTCCAAGTTTGAACACGATCGGATCTATATTGTTGGAGATCCGAGCAGCCTTGTGTAAGTTCAGTAGCCGGATGGGTTACCGTTGACTCGATAACTTTTTAACGAAAGTACATAGGAACTTTCGCATCTGAATGGGAGAGTTAAGTTCGCTGTTGGCCATAATCGGCCCAACGGTTTCGGAGTTTCACCCATCTGGAATATTATTTCCTCGACAACTCGAAAAATATAGGCTCGATCGAATCGAAGCTTGTAAACTAGTTGTAGAATATCAACATGAAGACGTGTGTAAAATTTTGTGAGGACCGTAACACTAGGAAATTTAAAAAAAATTACGAAAAAATATTATGTATCTCACGATTCGTTAATAAGCATATTCGGTCAAATGGTTTTGGAGTGATATCAATCTGAAATTTGGTTATCATTCCTTCAATAAGCCAAAAAATACGATGCCGATTCAATTAAAACATGGTTATTAGTTCTAGAATGCCGACGCAAAAATTCTTACAAAATTTCGTGAAGATCGTATTACTAAAAAAATTTCAAAAAATCATTGAAAAAATTTATAATATATCAGGAAGCAGTTGTCCGGCATCGATACAATTTTGCGAGATCCTTCAAAACCATTAATTTCATGATAACATATTAAATTATAACATACATTTTCGGCCAGGAGGGTCGACATTTTCCTTTTTGAAGTCAAATATTGAATAGATTTCTTAGAACAAGAGATCCATGCGGCTACAGAGGAGTATATTTGTGAGAGGGGACTTTTGAAAGGTTATGTATTATTTTTTATGTATTTTATTTATCACTGCCAAGTTCCAAGTTTGAACACGATCGGATCTATATTGTTGGAGGTCCGAGCAGCCTTGTGTGAGTTCAGTAGCTGGATATGTGACAGTTGCCTCGATAACTTTCGAACGAAAGGAGATAGGGACTTGCAATTTTCAGGGTGGGTTGCACATCCCAATTTGAGAGTTAATTTCGTTTTTGGGCATAATCGGTCCATCGGTTTCGGAGTTATATCCACCTGGAATATTATTTCCTCTATAACTCAAAAAATATAGACTCGATCGAATTGAAGCTTGGTAACTAGTTGTAGAATATTGACATAAGAGCGTGTGTAAAATTTTGTGAGATCCGTACCACTAGAAAATTTTTATTAAAATATGAAAAAAAAAATAGGCTCAAGCACTGACGTGAAGTCAGGAACTTTTGCTGTTATGTTCTATTGTCCATTCTCCTGTATTGGACACTCTTAATCGAATTTACCATGGTAAATACGGTACTTCTGAACGCCATCCAGTCCAGGTGCAGTGAAATGATGCTTGTTCTTCAAGGCATATATAATCTCTTCGATTCTTATTTCAGTCAGCTTTTCAGTCTGTTGCAGATGCTGATCACATAATATCTGGAATCCGTGAAGTGCTTGGAGTATCCCTGCTTTACGCTGGTCGCCCGTACAAATTTTTGACGCGCTGTTCTAGGAACGGAGTGCTTATCAATTCGTCCAAATATCTATAATTTTCAAATATTTGGACGAGAATGGTCTTAAACGATTAGTTTCGACTCACTGATCAAGAATCCTAGGTCAGAATTGATTCTGTTTTCAGGGTAGCTTTGTAGTCCAAATGCGCCGGCTAAGTTCGTTAATGGGCAGAATCCTTCGAGTGGTTTCAGAATTATAGTCATTTGAAATTTTGTGTTTCCAATAACTCGAAAAATACTAATCTGATCGAAGACGTGAAGACTTATGAAAAATTTTGTAAGGATAGCATGGCTGCAGAATAAAAAAAAATATTTAAAAAATTCTGTATCTCAGAAACTATCCGTCAGATATCGTTGAAATTCTACGAGGGCTTTCAAAACCTCATTATACAGTAAGGTTCTAGATTTGAGCTCGATCGGATCTATATTGGTGAAGATATTTCCAAAATTTCGATATATTCCAAAGATCGGGGTGTACCGGTCCACTGGTTTTAAATTCAACCAAACAAATTATCAACAGTTTTTGATTTTTGAAATAATATAAGTAATCATGACGTGTTTGCATAGATGATTATTCTTAGTATTCTGTGATGTCATATTTCATAGCTTTCTATGTTCGAGTTCATGTCATGTATGTATGTCGAATCCCTTCAAAACCGTCATACTTCTCATACCAATACGAACATCCCCAAAATTCCTGAAAGACAATCATTCCCAAGACTTATTCCAAAAACAAATCCAGTATCCAACGAAATATCATATGTAAACATGATTAAGAAAAACCTTCCAGGCCTTCATTTCTCTAATCAACACTCATCGCGTTGATTAGAGAAATTAAGAATCAATTCAAGTACTGTACCTCTCCCTTGAACAAGATCTTAATTATTCAAAATTAAGCCGAAAAATATTGTGTCAACGCCCATAAAAAAAGACATTAACATCATTACCTGGAATGCAAATGGCGCTTTCGACAAAATCAACGAACTTGAAATACTTATGGACGAAATAAAAATTGAAATAATGTGTATACAAGAGTCAAAACTTAACAAACGGACACCTCCAAAAATTAGAAACTTTTATTACATAAACAAACCGAAAACAACTCAGGGTGGGCTCATTATCTACTATCGGAGACATTTAAAACCAATAGAGATAACGACTCATACAATAAACTCAGAGTCGCAGGCAATTATTCTTAACGACGTTACAATCATTAACTTCTGCAACGGCCATAAAAGCCCCATAGACACGAAATAAATAAATTACCTGATGAGCTTAGGAGAAAACGTCATAATCGCGGGAGATTTTAATTGCGAACATACTGGAACTGCATTAACTCAGACACCAGCGGTAACGAACTCAAAAAAGTGGGAAAGCCTTGTGGAGGAGCTTTGGCGCGCTGTCCAAATGTATACCCAGAGCTGTCACCCATCCAGATACCGAACTCGCCTAAAGCTGATTAGCTGATTAGTGATAGTCTTTCTCATGAGAAAGACTATCACTTTCTCATTTTGTTAAATTCTCAAACAAAGTATTATGCATTTTTTCTGGGGCTAATCAGCTTTAGGCGAGTTCGGTATCGTCCGTAAGTATTTCAAGTTCGTTGATTTTGTCGAAAGCGCCGTTTGCATTCCAGGTAATGATGTTAATGTCTTTTTTTATTGGCGTTAAACCCATATTTTTCGGCTTTATTTTGAATAATTAAGATCTTGTTCAAGGGGGAGGTACAGTTCTTGAATTGATTCTTAATTTCTCTAATCAACGCGATGAGTGTTTTTCTTAATCATGTTTACATATGATATTTCGTTGGATACTGGATTTATTTTTGGAATAAGTCTTGGGAATGATTGTCTTTCAGGAATTTTGGGGATGTTCGTATTGGAGTTATTGGAAACACAAAATTTCAAATGACTATAATTCTGAAACCACTCGAAGGATTCTGCCCATTAACGAACTTAGCCGGCGCATTTGGACTACAAAGCTACCCTGAAAACAGAATCAATTCTGACCTAGGATTCTTGATCAGTGAGTCGAAACTAATCGTTTAAGACCATTCTCGTCCAAATATTTGAAAATTATAGATATTTGGACGAATTGATAAGCACTCCGTTCCTAGAACAGCGCGTCAAAAATTTGTACGAGCGACCAGCGTAAAGCAGGGATACTCCAAGCACTTCACGGATTCCAGATATTATGTGATCAGCATCTGCAACAGACTGAAAAGCTGACTGAAATAAGAATCGAAGAGATTATATATGCCTTGAAGAACAAGCATCATTTCACTGCACCTGGACTGGATGGCGTTCAGAAGTACCGTATTTACCATGGTAAATTCGATTAAGAGTGTCCAATACAGGAGAATGGACAATATAATTTACCATGGTAAATTCGATTAAGAGTGTCCAATACAGGAGAATGGACAATATAATTTACCATGGTAAATTCGATTAAGAGTGTCCAATACAGTATAATGGACAATAGAACATACCAGCAAAAGTTCCTGACTTCACGTCAGTGCTTGAGCCTATTTTTTTTTCATATTTTAATAAACATTTTCTAGTGGTACGGATCTCACAAAATTTTACACACGCCCTTATGTCAATATTCTACAACTAGTTACCAATCTTCAATTCGATCGAGTCTATACTTTTTGAGTTATAGAGGAAATAATATTCCAGGTGGATATAACTCCGAAACCGATGGACCGATTATGCCCAAAAACGAAATTAACTCTCAAATTGGGATGTGCAACCCACCCTGAAAATTGCAAGTCCGTATCTCCTTTCGTTCGAAAGTTATCGAGGCAACGGTCACATATCCAGCTACTGAACTCACACAAGGCTGCTCGGACCTCCAACAATATAGATCCGATCGTGTTCAAACTTGGAACTTGGCAGTGATAAATAAAATACATAAAAAATAATACATAACCTTTCAAAAGTCCCCTCTCACAAATATACTCCTCTGTAGCCGCATGGATCTCTTGTTCTAAGAAATCTATTCAATATTTGACTTCAAAAAGGAAAATGTCGACCCCCCTGGCCGAAAATGTATGTTATAATTTAATATGTTATCATGAAATTAATGGTTTTGAAGGATCTCGCAAAATTGTATCGATGCCGGACAACTGCTTCCTGATATATTATAAATTTTTTCAATGATTTTTTGAAATTTTTTTAGTAATACGATCTTCACGAAATTTTGTAAGAATTTTTGCGTCGGCATTCTAGAACTAATAACCATGTTTTAATTGAATCGGCATCGTATTTTTTGGCTTATTGAAGGAATGATAACCAAATTTCAGATTGATATCACTCCAAAACCATTTGACCGAATATGCTTATTAACGAATCGTGAGATACATAATATTTTTTCGTAATTATTTCTAAATTTCCTAGTGTTACGGTCCTCACAAAATTTTACACACGTCTTCATGTTGATATTCTACAACTAGTTTACAAGCTTCGATTCGAACAGCGAACTTAACTCTCCCATTCAGATGCGAAAGTCCCTATCTACTTTCGTTAAAAAGTTATCGAGTCAACGGTAACCCATCCGGCTACTGAACTTACACAAGGCTGCTCGGATCTCCAACAATATAGATCCGATCGTGTTCAAACTTGGAACTTGGTAGTAGAGTTAGGCTCCTTTCACACGGGGAGCCGCGTGGCTCTCGCTCCCGAGTGGGAGCTTTTTCGGCTCCTACATCCAATTCTTTCACTCGGAGAGCCGCGCGGTTCTAGTGCCCAAGCGGGAGCTCTTACGGCTCCTACATATTCTTTCACACGGGGAGCCGAGCGGCTCTCGCGTGGGAACTTTTTCGGCTCCTACATCCGATTGTTTCACATGGGCTCCTCTGCAGGGGCTACCGAGTCAGTCGCGAGTTTCTTTCACGTGCTATGGTCGTTTATCTTCTCTGTCGACGCCGTCTTCGACGACAAAACAACAAGCGTCTCATTATAATGTGTAGTAAGCATTTTGGTATTTTAGCGCGCATGTTCTAGGGACCAGCGTGCTATCATTTCACCCAAATGGCTTCCAGTCATCCGTTGCCACGATAACTTTCGAACGGAAAGAGATAGCAACTTCCAATTTTCAGGGTTGGTTGCGCATCCGATTGCAATGGTTATGAACAATTTGGCATAATGGGCCAAACGGCTTCGGAGTTATAGTCATCTGGAATGTTGTTGTTATTTCTCAATAACTCAAAAAATACAGCTCTGATGGAATTGAAACTTGGTAAATAATTGTAGGATGCAGATGCGCAAATTTTGTGAAATTTCGTGGGGTTCGTATCATTAGAAAAGAAAAATCTCTCCAAAAATCATAAAAACTTTTCTTCAAAAATGTTATATTTCCGAATCTATCCGTCAGATTCCGCACAAACCTCTAAGCCACAATTAATTTACCAGTATTTCCACAAATACAGTTTCCATCGAATCAAAATCCAGTACTCGCTTGGAAAAATTGGTTCAAGCCCTGTGGACAGGTGCTTTGGCGCTCTTGTTCAAACTTTGACAAATCATATCTCCGAAAGTATTGCTTTCTCAGAGTTGGGGATGGTATCAATGGATTCTTATGATAGAACTGCATCATGAAGGAAATTAAATTCAAATAAAAGTTTATTTAACAAGATTAAATGAGTAATCTTCAATGTTTAATGCTTCAAAAATGATCATTTAATATAATAAGGAAAGTATCGTGGAAATGTCTAGAGCAAGGCTGGAGACAATCATAGCAGATTGTCCATTTATTCCTGATATTGTGAAGGTAGTATAACATCTCAGATATATTAAGGCCGATTTACATCAGACGAGCGAATGCTCATTCTATTCCCTCTCTATCAAATTATTTTAGTGTAAACAGATATAGAGCATTCTTTTGTTGTTCATTCTGCGTTCGCAAAGATTCTAAGGAATAGAAAAGTATAAATATACTTATCAGCATTATCCTATTTTCTTTATTCTAAGGAATATTCTAAGATTGCTCGATCGCTTGATATAAACGGCAATAGAGCGTGTGAACAGTTGCTTAGAGCGTTATTGCGACGAGTGAATGCTCATTCTATCCCCTATCTAGCAAATTCATAACAGATGCAGAGCATTGTTTCGTTGCTCTTTCTGCGTTCGCAAAGATTCTGTGGAATATTCTAAGTTTGCTCGATCCCTTGATATAAACGGCACTAGAGCGTGTCAACAATTGCATAGAGCATTCTTGCGTCTTCAGAAGCGCTCGCTCCCCAGAGCGATCTCTTCAAAGCGTTCTGGTGCTCTAGCGATTTGTTTTTATCCGATCAATTATGAATTGGTCTACAGAAAAAATATCTTCTAATGATTGGAGCCTACCAAAATTCCATATGTCTGTGGGATCCGACGTATGAACAATATAAAAATTGGTTCAAGCACTGACGCGAAGTCAGAAGCTTTTGCGCGTATGTTCTATTGTCAATTCTTCTGTATTGGACACCCTTAATCGAATTTACCATGGTAAATTATGTTGTCCATTCTCCTGTATTGGACACTCTTAATTCGAATTTACCATGGTAAATTCGATTAAGGGTGTCCAATACAGAAGAATGGACAATAGGACATACGCGCAAAAGCTTCTGACTTTTTTTCGTGATTTCGTGATACTATACTCACGAAATTTTGCAGGAATTTTTGCGTTGGCATTCTACAACTAATTGCCATGTTTGAATTCAATCGGTTTAGTATTTTTTGAGTTAATGAGGAAAAAAAACAACCAAATTTCAGATGGCTATAACTCTTAAACCGTTTGGCCGATTATGCTCATAAACAAACTGAAATGTCGCGTTCTGGTGCACATCCTAACCTGAAAACTCCAAGCCGCTATCTCTTTCCGTTCACAAGTTATCGTGACACCAAAAATATTTTTAAATAATTTTTTAATGATTTTGTCGCCATACGATTCGCACAAAATTTCACAAACGTGCTTAGGTTCATATTCTACAACTACTCACCAAGTTTCAATTCGATCGGATTTATATTGTTTGAAAACATAATTATTACTCGGAAACCACTGGGCCGATTATACCCATTAACGAACTTGTCCGTCGTATTGGGATGCGCCACCCACCCTGAAAATTTCAAGTCGCTAGCTCTTTTCGATCTCAAGTTATCGTGGCAACGGCCGGACGGCCGGCCAGACAGAATCAAATATGACCTCGAATTCTTCATTGGGGAGTCGAACTAAATCGTTTGAGACCATTTTCGTCAAAAAATTCGAAAGTTACAGAAATTTGGGCAAAATGATAACGCGATGTTCCCCACAACATACGCGCAAAAATACAACCCACAAACACGATGCTTGCCACGAAAATTCAAATTTACTTGAATGTACTGTAGCAGAATAAAGAAAAATTGGTTCAATCCCTAGGGACAGGAGCGTTTTGGCGCTCTTGCTTCAAAAATTGTCATTAAATTAATTTATCAAAATTAGAAGAATAATCTGCAAGCAATGATTCATCCTCGTGGAATGGGTTGTTGCAACTTACACTCGGTGCATAGATTTCACAACTCAAAATACCTAAGGAAAGTATCATCGAAATGTCTAGAGCAAGGCTGGAGACAATCATAGCAGATTGTCCGTTTATTCCTGATATTTGAGTTTGTAGAGGCTTACGAAAAAATTATTTCAATAGTTCAAAATATATTAACTAGCAAAATTATGAAAATACTGTATATAGGAACATATCTTACCACTTAAGGAAGTAAAATGTAATATTAACCTCAGTGGTCAACGAACAGTAATTTCTTTTGATGATTCCATTATGTTCTTCCCTCCTATTGCCTTCATAAACTACATAATTAAAATGATCCAATTCTAAATCTTCTGAAACATCATCCCGAATGGCTACGTAAATTATTCAATATGCAACAAGAAAAAAATTTTTTTCGTTACTCCGAAACCAAACGATTTTGCCCAATAACGAAGATATTTATCTCCTTTGTGAAAATTTCAACTGTCTAGCTCATTCCATTCGAGAGTTATCGTGTTAACGGACGGACAGAATCGATTTCGACCAGGGTTTCTTGATCAGTGAGTCGAACCAAATCGTTTGAGACCATTCTCAGGCAAAAATTCGAAAATTACAGACATTTGGGCAAATTGATAAGCACTCTGTTACCAGTAACAAGAGCGCCAAAAATGGTCAAACTCCTCTAACGTCATTCTACAGAAATTTTGGAATCGACCACATTCTTCTTGTTCTTGCATATCCGTCATCATTCCACCAACATTATTCAGTATCGTTCGCTGCATTAAATTTTTTACCCACGAACACCTCTTCCTTCTTTTCATTTTGCCTGTTTGATACAAAATAACAAATGCAGCACTTGCAAATTATAATATTGCTCTCAGAGTCGGACATAACGAAGCACCGCCAGGCACAAAATTGAGATGAATGAGCATTCGTTCGGCTGATCTAAACATCTATCTATCCTGAGCAAGAATTCTAGTTCTTTGTTCTCGTTCTTGCTCGTTTATATATTTGTGTAAACGCTGAAACCGAGCTTTCGTTTACACTAAAAGATCAAGAGAGAATGTTATTGTTCTAGCTCTTGCTCTTTGTTCGTTTGGTTTAAACCCACCTTATCCTGAGCAAGAATTCTAGTTCTTTGTTCTCGTTCTTGCTCGTTGATATATTTGTGTAAACACTGAAACCGAGCTTTCGTTTACACTAAAAGATCAAGAGAGAATAATAATAATGTTTATTTTCAATATATACAACGTATTCATACAACTCTCCTTATTTAAATCTAATAAACATTGACCTTATTCCACAAGGAAGAATTCCGCGCGTGGACAATCCCAAAACTAAAACAAATTTATTATATTCAATCTAAACATACACAATAATACATCCCATTCCAAAACATAACAAAATCCAAAAGAAAAAAGACTATATTTATTTCCTTCGCTCTAATAAATTTCTTATACCTTCCCGTCCCATTTCACACAGATACTGAGTAACTATCTTTTTAAATTCATTTTACGGTCCTAAAGAAATGAATGATCGTTGACTTTTCGTTTTATGCATCTTAGGTTCTAATATGCAAAGTTCCCTACGTGTATCATATCCATGTTCTACCTTTAACCACCGAATTCTGTATTTGAACTGATAAATGCACAAGGACTGAGCGTACCTACAGTTGCCTCAGGTCAAAAATTCTGCTTTCTTTGAACAGCTGTTCAGTTGGAAACCGACAAGGCTTTTTAAGCATTACCTTGAGGATCCACTTTTGTGCAATCTCTATCTTTTTCAAAAAACAACTGTACCTACATCCCTCCCCATGCTATACCTATTACCATACAAAAGATGACTCTGCACAAGTGCGTTATATATGACCTTCATCTGGTGGTCATTGCAAAACGATCTGCACAACTTTATTTTTGGAATCAGAGATCTTAATTTCTGGGTGATCTTTGTTGCATGAGCATTCCATTGGAGATGACTATCTAAGTGAACTCCTAGATACTTTATTGTATTTGCGACTTCAATTTCCATCTCCGAATGATCTTATCTTACGCTAAGTTTATCGAAGCTCGGAAGCTTGTGAGCGAGACTATTAAACATCATGAACTTTGTTTTTTCTTGATTTACTGTGAGTAGTTTACTGTTAAAAAAAGATATTATTCTTCCAAAATCGTTCTCTACCTTGTACTTCAGGTGTTCCCAGGTTTTGCCATGATATAATACAACAGTATCATCTGCGAAACTAATTACGTCCGCAGAAGTCATATCATATAAATGATTTATATAAATCAAGAATAACAGGGGACCAAGAACAGTACCTTGTGGTACCCCGTAACTAATTTCTTTAAACTCACACAGGCACTCCCCTATTCGTACTGCCTGGGACCGTTTACAAAGATAACTTTCAAGTAATTTTAATGCTACCCCCCTCAAACCCATTTCCTCCAAACTCCGCAAAAGATCTGTATGACTGACCGAATCGAAAGCCTTTGCTAAGTCAATGAAAACGTCAATTATTGGAGTATTAGCGTCAACAGCCTCATATATTTTACCAACTACATGTGCAATAGCATCCTGTGTCGATAGCCCCTTTCTAAAACCGTACTGTTTTTCAGAAATAAGACCATATTTACCCAGAAAATTTTCGATTTTTTCTTTAATTATTTTTTCAAAAATTTTTGATAGTGCAGGTAAAATAGATATCGGTCTATAATTGCTACAATACGTACGATCACCTGATTTGTAAATTGGGGTTATAATCGATATTTTCAGACAGTCAGGAAAAATACCCGTTTCAATACAGCTATTTACTAGATGACACAACGGCTTAGTTATATATGGAGAACAATGTTTCAAAGTTTCTGCCCGAATACCATCCATACCTACGGATTTCTTTTCTTTCAGACTCATTATGACATTTTTGATTTTATTTTCTGAGGCTGCTAGCATGACAATTGAGTTCAAGCAGTTTTTACGCTTATATTTGAAATTCTTTTGTTTTATCTTTGCAGCTAAGTTTATTCCTACATCAGTGAAAAATTTGACAAATCTGTTCGCGATATCTATTTGCTGTGTAATTTTATTTCCGGAGTCTTCTAAAAACTTTAAATCATTGTTTTTATTTTTACTTCCGCTCAATTTTCTCAACGTATTCCACAATTTCGAAGGTTCACCACAGTTTTCATTTATTTTAGCTCTAAAGTAATTTTCCTTTGTTTCTTGTATTAAACATTTTAGTTTGTTGGAACAAATTTTGAATTTATTTTTCAGATCAATATTGTTGGGTTCAAGTTTACACATTTTATATAATTCATTTTTCTTATTTATTGACTTTACTAATCCGTTTGTTACCCAGTCACGACGTTTTATTTCGTTTCTTTTAAACTTCACAGTATAAATGCTTTGATCTATATGGTGCTTCAATGTTTCCAAAAATGTGTGAGTCGCAATATCAATATCTTTCTCAGTAATTACTTTATCCCAAGTTTCTTTTTCTAAGAATTTTTTCAATTTGTTGTATTCAATAATTTGCCTCAGATCTGATCTTATCCCCGTACCAGTTTCTTCCCGCGGTAGAAGCAAGCTTAAGGCTATTGGTTTGTGATCAGTAACTAAAAAATCAACAACTACGGGAGATACCAATTCTGCTGGTAGCTCTCCCCCTACAAACACATGATCTATACAGGAATTCATTCTAGTTGGTAAGTTTATCGATGGGTGCAAACCGGAGGCTGCCATAATTCCTAGATATTCCTCTCTAACGTTCGTATCCTCTATTAAGTCTATGTTTATATCTCCAATCATAAGCACTATGTCCTTACCACAGCCATTTTCATGAAAAAATCTTTCTAAGTCCAATAAAAATTGATGAACGTCTAGTGAGGGGGATCTGTACATTGCTATTATCCTAATGTTAGATGGACCCAGTTTTAATTGTAATTTTACGGCTCTAACATGACCTATATTCACTATTTCATAGTTGAAATCAATTTTATCTTTCATAAACTACGACCCCATCATTTTTGTTCAAATCACCCATATTGTAAATTATTTTGTAGCCTTGTAAGTTAAACAAATCCAAATTATAAACTTTGAATGTTTCTGTGAGTATAATACAATCTAATTTACCTAAAATTTCATGTACGAAAACTTTGAATTCATCAAAGTTTTTACTCATACTTCTGATGTTATTATGTAAACTGTGAAATATCCATGATTATCATTAACAAAACAATTAAATTCATTTTTATCCATTAACTTATCAGTGTATTGACTTATTTGAAAATTCTCAATATACCTATTCATATTTACAAATATTTAAAACTTTTACGACATACTTTTAGTCCAATCTCTTGAGGTCATCCTCGGAATCAATCCTTATTGTTTTTGCTCCCTCATCTCTTCTGACAAATATAGTCCCATTTTTTATCCATACATATTTGTAGCTTTTATCATGTCTAAATTTTCGTGCCAACGAGAACAACTCTTGTTTTCTTTGGGACAAATCTTCGTTGAAGTAAATAATATTCTCCTCAAGAATGCCACAGTCACTGCTCCTGATCGTTCTTATTTGCTTACGCTTTTCTAACACTATATTTCTTAATTGTTCTTCCTTGAACTTTAGAAGAGTTGGAGAGTTCTCTTTCTTTGTGATCCGTATTGCATTGAAGTCGTCGCTATTTGTTGTTACTCCGACCTTTTCTATAATTTGGCTTACTAAACTGCCTGTTTTTTCCTGGGCTTGTCTGGGCACATTCATAACTATGATGTTGTTCCTTCGCTTTTCCTGCTCAATATCATCTAACTTTCCCTCTTTATTTCGTTCATTAGGTCAGATGTTGTAACCTCCGATTCTCTTTCAGCCTCGGATTGTTCAACTTCTTCATCAGTAGTTTCTACCCTCAAAACTGACCTCCCCTCGACGGTAGTGCAATCGAAACATGTCCAAGCAGTGTCCGATCTGATTTCTTTACGTGATAATTTTGAACATTTCTCACAACACCATCCTCCGCAAGGACCACTACACGGTATTTTGTATTCTGATCTTGTAAACTTTTTATCGCATTTGATGCATTTCTCATCATTCCTTTTCACAGGGGAATTCCTCTTGTTGACGTTTTTTCCCATTTTATCGTCTGTGTATTTATCTTCGCCGTGTTATCTTCGTCACGAGGGACTGATGTACGCACGTAGATTGCAGGTGTATGACGAATTCTACTGTAGATGAAAACTCAAAATCGGCCCAAATTCCAATGGATTATCAAAAACTAATATCTCCAATCGATAGATGAGCCTCTTATGCTTCTCTTGGTACCAGATATTTGATTTTTCTTTCGGCTTTGACCATATAAATTTCCACTTTTTGGAGAGACAGTTATACACATGTAATCGAAATGATTGTTGAATCGTAAGGGTAATGTTCTTGTTCTAGCTCTTGCTCTTTGTTCGTTTGGTTTAAACCCACCTTTACATGGAGAAGTTCTCGGACTGCTCATCCTGGGCAGCACTGAGAGAAAATCGCTGCGATATGGATCTATAATCTATATTTCCCCAAGTGTACAGCACACGTGTGGCGTCGGATACTTCATTTTGATGCGTATATCAAAACTCGACTCGGGATAGTAACGATGCGAACGATTGCGCCATCTACTGGTGGAAACGAGCAGTGGCTAGGGATGTAGTAGATCCCTACAACGCCCCCTAATTTCCTGTTCTGTTTAATTTGCGATAACTTGAGGAGCTTCCAATAGGAATGTTTTCTTCTCGTTACACATGTGATATCTTGGTACTGAACTTGCCCAAAGCTGCTGAGCTCCGATGAAAAATTATATTTTGGATATAAATCCTACTGTAAAAACAAACGTTCAAAAAAACTGGTCCACTGTTTGGCAGAGAATGGTATCAAACGATTAGTTTCGACTCAAATACACACCATTCACTGTTGGGTCGAAAATGAACAGTGCTATGTCTGTGGTGTCAAGGACTCACTCAAACACATACATGCACTGTTCGTTCAAAAATAAAAAGTCCTGTGTTTGTGATGGCGCAAAGCCCATTCGAATACATACATTTACTGTTGGGTCCAAAATCGCCAGTGCTTTGTTTGTGGCGGCGTAATGAATAACAGTGGTTTTATTTTAATTATTTTTTTCGATTATTATTCCTATGATACAAATCCGTCAAATCGTACGGTTCTGCCATGAGGACCTATGAATTGACATTTTATCAGAAACGCCCTGTATACCATTAATTTTTTCAATATCTAAAAATATACGAAAATACAAAAAATTGTATGTAAATATCTACATAATTCCGTCCATAACCCATCAATTATTCCGGCTACGGCAATCGATCCCGGTATCTACTTGCCAAGAAGACGAATTCTTATCACTAGGCCACAGAAGCACTCAAAAATGAATGTGAATTCCGTGACTTGAACTCATGTTATTACTGACCTTTCGATACCTTGTTTTAGAATTTCTGATTTCTGAAAGATATAATTGTATATTATTGTATATTGTATATTATTATTATACTGATCCTCCTAGGTCTTCCCCAAGGAGACCCCTCATAAGTTCTCGAAGAGCTTGAGCGAGTAAGGAGAACCAGTTGTGTTCTGTGTACGCTTTGTTACTGTGTCCTTACGCGACCTTGGCACAGCACTGTTAATTTTTGACCCAACAGTGAACGGTGGCGATTACCGTGACTAGAAAATTTCTTTCCTATAACAGTAATGAACCTTCCGTTTCATGAATTTTCCTCCAATCGTTTCGGAGATGGGAGATAGAACCAAGGACATACGAGACCAACGTATTTTAATTTATTATTTTTCGCAAAATAAACCTCCGGAATTGTGCAGAGAAAACAAAATGTGAAGCAGACAAACACACGATGTTGAATGAAAACTTATATTCTTGAGTGGGAGAACTCGTTGAATTTATAAAGCAATACAATTTCAAATCGTATTAATTGTAATCATGAATGGTTTTAATGTTTCACATACCTATTTATAGAATTCCTATGAATGATGTCACCAGTCCCACCTCAAAAAGAGTTGCCGAATTATGCGGATTCATTATGGTGCACCTACTCTGTATCCGTATTAGCAGCATGGAATTCCGAATTTGGTAAGTAAAGATTGCTCAATTTCGTGACAAAAATATTTTGGGTTTTGATTCAGAAGAAGCTTTCCATTTTTTGGATCTACTCAAAAGTGGCGAGTCAATAGAAGTGATACCAATAATCTCATATGTGCAATGTGGTTGTTATACTTGCATGTTTACAACTGTTGAATTTTCAGCCTGAATATTATCACGAAGATTTGTTCTAGTTACCTACCCTTTAGATCTCGTTAAAACAAGACTTCAAATACAGGGTGAAATTGCCAATAAACAAGAGGAAAACCTCGTCAAGGTACGTATATGTGATGATATTTACTCAATCATTATATTAATTGGTATTCCTATTCGAAAATATTTAGTAAAATTAATGTAATTAATGTGAGCATGTGATCGTGTTACTGTGTGAGAAAGTAATAAGGGTTTACACTAAAGGAATGGGGTTCTTTCATAAAAAGCATATGTGCGAATTCTGTTATCAAATTATTGGGTATAATAGAAGTTAAAATACTCATCTTGAAATAAGAGGAAGAGTATCTGCCATATTTCAAGGTACCATAACTGTCTATGTCATAAAGATCGCTCCTTCTTTCGAATGTACGGCTGACGCACATGCCGCAGTTTAGGTCATGAAAAAATTGCCATGTGGACAGTAGCTTTGGCGCTCTTGTTTAAACTTTGACAAATCATATTATCTCCGAAATTATTGGTCTCTGGGAATGATATAAATGGATTCTTACGATAGAACTGCATCATGAAAGAAATTAAATTCAAACAGACCGATTCTCCCCAATAACGAACTTATCCGAGATATTCATTCTTCAAATCTACTGTGAAAATGATATTATATCAATTACAACTTAGGCCTATTGTAGTTTTGTTTTTACTGGAGATATGCTGAACCCAATTTGATGATGTATTTTACCAAAGAATATATTTCCATCATCTAAATATGATAATGGAATAATCCATATTATTCCATCATCATAATATGATGATGGATCACAAAACCGCTTTCAACCTTATTGAGAAGTAAACACGTTATTATTGTGCTCCGTTATTGCTTATTCTTTCAAAGTGAAAAACAGTGTGAATAATTTCATATGCTGCTTGCGAGATTGCCGAGTTTCTGCTCGTTGTGCTCACGTATTTTGGGCCCTATCTATAAGGTATTTCTTGCAATATTTCGGAATTTGTTTGTGAGTTACATACATTCATTCTTGTTTTCCGAGTTCCATCCTCTCTGTTTGGTTTACTGTAATATTAATTCGAGCCTGATGCGTTGCACGTGTTGATTTGGTACGGGTGAAGTTAATTTGAGTTGGAGATAAGAGGTGTTTATTAAAGGTTGTCATACCCGTTGCGATTTTTAGCTACTGGATACAAATTGTCCTTACCTGAGTTTTTGATCCTCTGTATTTAACCTTGATTCATTCTAGGCCTACCCTTGTAAGTCAATTGAAGTCTCACCGATCGGCCTCGGCTGAGTGAAGTGTGTGTCCTCTGTCTTTTATCCCGCAAATATTGTTTCCTTTGGATTAATTCGTACAGGAAAATAACTTATTATGTCCAGTCAGCAGAGAAATAATCCCAGACCACCACGGGGTAATTCGGGTGGTGCGGCGGGTCAGATCGACGGTTCATCTGACCAGTTGGACCTGATTTTGTCTAGGTTGTCTGTTCTTGACGGAATCGCGGGTGATATTTCTGATATTAAGAAGACACAGAAGGATCTATCGGTTAAACTTAGCAATTGCCTGAGAAGTGTCGAAGCCCACGACAGAATTTTGAAACAGCATGCTTCATCATTGCAGGAGTGCAGTGGTGCACTGCGTGGTATGAGAGTGTCGCATGCGACTCTGGAGAGTGAAGTTTCTGATCTTAAAAATCAACTGGGATCAGTAGATGTAACTGAGTTGGAGAAGAATAGTCTCGCGTTGAAAACTGAATTGACGAATTTGACAGATATCGTGAAAACCTCCAATTTTCCAACAACTGTTGAGGCCAATAACTGTGATACTTCATCCCACGTGAGTCCGGATGAACTATTAGAGCGTGTTAGGAGGGTAAATAACATAATTATACGCAACGTTCCTGAAGGTCAGGATGAATCTTGTGATAGGTCCGTGATATTTGATATCATCTCTTATATTAGGGACGATTCTGCCAGAGCTGTCATATCAACAAAGCGACTTGGAAACGTAAGGCAGCAGATGCCCAGAGCAGTAAAGGTGGAGTTTTCGAATTCGGTTATACCTAGGAATATTTTACGTCATAAAAGTGTGCTCTCTACGATTGATAAGTACAGGACAATTTCCATTACTGATGACAAAACTCCGCTTCAGATCAAGCAATTGCAGGACCTGCGTAAGGAACTCAACACGAGACGCTCTGCTGGGGAATCGGGCCTCACCATCAAATACAGGAGAGGAATTCCTTCCATCACTTCAGATCCCGTCTCAAAAAACTGAGATCCAAACTTATTGAATGGCCACTTATTTATACGAATCTTGCTTCTCTTAACTCCAAATTTGATGATTTGAGCCTGATCACTTCTGACCTGAAACCTGTGTTCGTTTTCATTGCGGAAACGTGGCTTCATCCTGGAATGTCTGACCAACAATTTGCTTTGCCGAGTTATTCAATGTATCGTTGCGACAGTGTTACAACTCCTGGTTATGCCGGCGTTTGCGTTTATATTCGCGATGATATTGTCCATTCTTGCTCTATATCCCACTATTCGATTGCTACCCCTGGTATCGATAACTTGTTTTTCGACTTAAAATCAGATGATTTAGAACTTTCTCTGGGATGTATATATCGTCCCAGAAGCTGCAGTCATGACCAGGATGTTTTTGATCATTTGGAGCACCTTTCGAACTCAAGAAAGAACTTGTTGATTGTGGGTGATTTCAACTTTGGTGATATTCGTGTGTGGCCTTTGAAGCAGTTACCGCCAAGTGGTTCTTCCTCGTTTACCTTTGTCGAAATGATGCAGAGATCTAGTTTAACCCAAATCGTAAGTCAACCAACGCGATTCAGGATCAATCAGGAGCCTACAACACCAGATCTTCTTCTTCTCAATGATGTGGATCTTATTTCGGACGTCGAGTATCTTCCTCCGCTGGGAAAATCGGATCATGTGGTCTTGGCAACAGGTATACAGGTTTACTCATCCATTCCTTCTAAACATATAACCAAGGAGATAAAGACGGTCGATTATGAAAAAGTCAATCGGGAACTTCTTGCTGTTGATTGGAGTTCAATGCTTGATGTACCTGATATTGAGGATGTTTGGATGCGTTTTTCTGCCACTCTGAAGCGTGTAATTGAGGCTAAAACGAGGACCAGGAGCATCAAACAGAACCCTGCAAAACCTTGGATTACTGATTCCTTGTTAAGAGAAATCCGCGTCAAAAGGAGCCTCTGGCAGAGATTTCGTAGGAGTGGTGCAAGACAGGACTTCCTGCGACATAGAGAGTTTTCCGACCGACTCTCGGCCTCAATAAAACGTTCGAAAACAAGTTATGAACATAATCTCACCAGGCCTGAAAGCAGGAGGCGGTTTTTCAAGTATGTGCGCACTATGTTAAACAGTAAGGTTTCAATACCTATGGTTATGGACGAACACGGTGTCAAGGCTGATGGTGAGACTGAGTCGGCTGGTATTCTTGCAGACTCTTTCTATTCCTCATTTGTTGCGGAACCAGGTGGTCCAATGCCCATTATCAACTGTCCCAGAAACATTGATTCACTGGATACTGTATATATTACTAGCTCCATAGTGGAGGAACATCTTCGTGGGTTGGATGCCGCTTCTGCTCCTGGTCCTGATGGATTTTCTCCTGCCCTGCTTAAAGCCTGTTCGTTATCTATGTGTGTTCCATTGTCTTATATAATGAATCGTGTTATGGACACCGGCTCTCTTCCTGCGGCTTGGCGACAGTCTACGGTAACACCTGTTTTCAAGAGGGGCGACAAATTGAAGGCTGAAAACTATAGACCTATAAGCCTCACTTCTGTCATCGTCAAGGTACTCGAGAGGATTATATCAACACAAGTGCTCCAGTTTGCTTTGTCGAAATCCATTATCCCACCGCAGCAACATGGATTCGTCCCTGGAATATCTATTCTTACCAATCTTCTGAGTTGCCTGGATGACTGGACTAGTTGTTTGGATAGCAAAGTTCCTCTGGATGTGATATATCTTGATTTTGCCCGTGCATTTGACAAGGTGCCCAAGCGAAGGCTCCTTCACAAGATTGAGCATTTGGGAATTCGGGGATCACTCCTGAAATTCATCGATGCATTTTTGTCGGATCGATCTTTCGCCGTCAAGGTTGGGGATGCGATGTCTCCTTTGATGCCTGTACTGAGTGGTGTGCCGCAGGGATCTGTCATTGGTCCTTTGCTGTTCATCCTTTATATATCTGATCTACCTACAATGTTAACTTCTCAATCAGCATCCTATGCCGATGACACAAAATTATATAATAGGTCAGCCTACCACCGTGTTCTTCAGAACGATCTGAATTTGTTGGTTGGGTGGTGCTTCGACTGGCTGCTTCCACTGAATTCATCCAAATGTCGGGTGTTATACCTAGGCAACAATAATCCGAGACATTCTTATAACATAGATGGTGTTGCTGTGGAAAGTTGTTTGAGCCATGTAGATTTGGGTGTCGTCATCAGCAGCGATCTTTCATGGAGCTCGCATATTCTAAATGTTTGTAATAAAGCTAAACAACGCCTTTACTTGCTCCAGCGGTGTTTCAGAGGTAGCCATCCAGATACAGTCGCTGCACTATACAAGACGTACATCCGTCCAGTTTTAGAATTTGCCGGACCCATTTGGCATCCATGGCTCAGGCAGGATGCGCAGATGCTGGAGTCACTTCAACGACGAGTTACGCGTTTAGCTTTCGGAGTCCAGAGACCCAGTTATCAGGAACGTTTGAGGATGATGTCCTTGGATACATTTGCAGATCGTAAACTTCGTGGAGATATGATAGTCACGTTCCGGGCGTTGGGTGGATTTTTTGGCACCGATCTGTCAAATTTGTTCAGCCTAAATACGAACCATCTTAGAGGTCATAGTCGTAAGCTTGCTCGTGAGAGGTTCCACACGAGAAGTCGAGAACATTTTTTGCCTAATCGGGTTTTTGGCTATTTGAATAGATTGTCACCTGATGTTGTTGGAGCTCCGTCAGTGAACACCTTCAAAAACCGGCTGGACACTTGGAGAGCTAGTGCGTTGCTGTGACGTGTTTGTGTCTGTGCTTTGAGTTTAAAAGTAGTACTGTTTCATTAAGGTTTTTTTTTGTAGTTTTCAAAGAGTTTATAGTTTTACTTTACTCTGTAATCTTTATAATAATAATAATAATAATAATAATCCATATCATGGATTATCCACGGGCATTATATTATCACCTTAAAAGTATAATATCGTATTATCCTCATAATTCTACGATACCTGTGGTAATTTCATTGGTCATTTTGCATTCAATCATACTAAGTTATCTAGAACAAGAGGTGTACCAGAAATAATTTTGACATTTATCTCTCATAGGAAAATAAGATGACATGTAAGATCACAGATCATATAATAATTCATAGATACAATAATTAAGTACAGCATTCTATGAAAACGTAAGAAGTACAGAAGTACGATTCATTATTGAAATTACGAGAAATCATATCTCCGAAAGTATTAGCTTGTTAGAGTTGAAAATGATACCAATGGATTTTCATGGTGAAACTGCATCTTAAAAGGAATTAAATTTGAAATGTGTGCTGTAAGAAAAAAATTGTGTTTTCGTTTCTCCAAAACCATCAGGACAATTTTGCCCAGTAATGAACTCAACCGAGATAATTATCTCTCAAACATACTTTGAAAATTTCAACTGCTTAGTTCATTCTGTTCGAGAGTTATTGTACAAACGAAATTAAAAAAAAGCATGGACGTGAAGTCAGTACTCTTTGGACCGCGTGTTCACGGTGGCTAATTTGAATTGAGTGATGAGTACTTCAAGCTCAGTGAATTGAGCGAGCCGGAGATATACCCAAGGGATAGTGTACACCATTCACTGTCGATTCAAAAATGAACAGTGCTGTATCTAAGCTTCCGTAAGGATAGAGTAACACTGTTGAAAAATAACACAACTGACTCTCCTTAGTCGTACAAGCTTCTAGAAGATTCTGATGGATCTTCTAGGGATATACTTGGCAGGGTCAGTATAATAATAATCATGTATATAGCAAGCGCGCCAAAGCAGATTGACCCCACGTCAATGCTTTTTTACACTTTTTCATTAATTGTTAAGTCAATCTGCATTTGACGCGCGTGCTATATACATGATTAGGATTATACTGACCCTGCCAAGACTTTCCCAAGAAGATCCCTCAGAATCTTCTAGAAGGTTGTGCGACTAAGGAGAGTCAGTTGTGTTCTTTTTCAACTTTGTTACTCTATCCTTATGGCAGCTTAGATACAGCAATGTTAATTTTTGAACCGACAGTGAATGGTGTCCACGATCCCTTGGGTAGATCTCCGGCTCGCTCAATTCACTGAGCTTGAAATACTCATCACTCAATTCAAATTAGCCACCGTGAACACGCGCTTCAAAGAGTACTGACTTCACGTCAGTGCTTTTTTTTTCAAGTTCCTTCAACATATGCCACCGGAGTGAACGCACGTGTTTTCGCTGAGCTCCGTTTCTTGCACGGGTTTTCTGTGATTTAATTGTATCTTGCTGAAATTTACCACAATACGTGAGTGCACCCTCAATATTATTCGTTTTGCTCCGAAGGAATAATAAAATCCTCGAACTATTGGTTGATAAATTCCTCATTTCATTACTCGCGATAATTGATAAACGGAGGTTCCCAACAATACAACGTTATCTGCGCTTTTTTTACGTAATCCCGATTCGTCACACGTATGGGAATCCTCCATATTTATGCGTACTATTATCATTTCGCACTAACGTTAGTTCTCCTGAGCACTGGCCGACCAGTGGCGTGGCCGACGGCGGGCGGTTTGATTTTTGGCGATTCATCTTTCGATTGATTTCCTGTCTTTGATCATTGTTTTACCTCTCCGTGGCCTTCCCTTTCTTCTTGAGTCTTCTTTGCGGACCCAAAGAAGTGAATCTTGACGTTGATCCTCATTTCCCTTTCCCCTTTTAGACTTAATATGCCAAGCTCATACTGCACTCACTGCTCTAAGAAAATCGCAAATGACGACATATCGATTGCATGTTCAAAATGTACAAAAATTTTCATGCCCAGTGCGTTAATCTTGTAAAAAGGGATATTGAGTTTTTCCTAACTAATAACGAGAAATGGAACTGCGCTAGTTGTGTCTCCTCCGCACGCTCACTTCGCAGTAACTCAGGTAACTCCCGATCTACTCCTGTATCACTGTCGACTGTCGGAGGCACCCATGGGCACGTGTTTGATCCTTAGAAAGAGGAGACACAGTATCTCATTCATAAATTCTCCAATATATGAAGCCAACATGTCCCATGGGTGGGACAGAGATAGCACAAGGATAGCAATATGATTCACATTTGTATTGGCAACACCGGAGAAACTAACTCCACCCAATTTGAACACGCACCAGTGGCATAGCTTCCGTTATTAAATCAATGAAAATTAAATAACAATGAGTGAACTATCTGTCGATATCTGTAAGCACGATAATTCTCGAACGAAAGAAGCTAGAGTGCTGAAATTTGCAGGGTGGATTTGTGGTCCAAATGCACTGGTTATATTCGGTAATGAGTTGAATAAGCGGAAGGGTTTCGGTGTCATGGACGTTTAAGATTATTCTCCGAATAGTTTGAAAACTACGCATCCTATGTAACGAATAATAAACGTAAGGCGTGTGAAAAATGTAATATAACGACTATAAAGACAAAACGAATAAGTTAAATATTCGATAGAATTTTCATTATATTCAAAATCAATTGTGTTCTATGTAGGCTATGTTACTGTGGCCTTACGCCACCTTAGGCACAGCACTGTTAATTTAATTTTTTTTATCCAATAATGAAAATTTCTCTCCTAGTCTTGGGACCTCCTATTCCAAGGCAAACAACTCTCAATCTTCTGTTATACAAGCACTCATTTATCATTTACTGCATTTCTTAAGATTTCTGTTGTCCATTGTAAAAGAGACAGACTGGACATTCAGTAATTATAAGAGTAGCGGAACATAAAAAATCAATACTCCAAAATGAATTAACAACTGGTTAAGGATAATAAATAAATAATACTCCATGCAAGAATTGTTTTTGATGATAATTAATGATAATACTATTTATATTTCGAGTATATTAAGGAGCTGACCATTAAAATCTTCAAGTCTTCATTTAACTGTTCTCAATTATTGGAAAGTGTTTCTGACATAGACATCGTTATAGAATCATCATGAACCATCAATATATTTGAAAAATTGCTATTAATTCAGTTATTGTTTAGCAACTCTATCCTAAATCTTATAAAAAGGATATTGAATGAAACACTATATTGAATAAAAAACACAAATAATATTGAAGTCTTTTAATTTAGCTCACTTAGCAACTGCAAGAAACTCACGTGTGATTTTATTTGGACATACATACTTTATTGTCATACATACCAAGATCATTCAGAGGTATTATAAAGAAAATTTAAAGTACAATAATTATGAGCTTACAAACAAACCATAAGTACAAATGTTTCTATATTTTTAAATTTTTATACTGATAATATAATATACTACTGAAACCTTTATTTGCCTTGGACTATCAAGAATTAACGGTTTACATCCACTTAATTACTAAAAATTCTGAAAAATGAATATTATTAACAATTTATTGAATTTTTTATATCCTTCACCATATTTCAAAGTTATTGGCAAGTCATTGTACTTTTCCCCTTGCTGAATGTGGACTCATTCTTAAAAGTAGTATTGAATTTATCTAAATGTCATTTAGGCGTGTTGTATAATCATGAATCTCACTATAACTAATTGAATATTCTCAATCAAATAATCCTGTAACATATTATATCTCAATTCTTATATCAAATCTAAAGTCTTGAAAGCAATTTGCTGCTGTTACTTGTCAATCTGTAGCATCATAATCACATACGTTCTTCTATTACATTTTAGAACTATTCCCATACTTCTATTCTGAATCTTTTATAAGCTTTCAATATGACTTTTTTACAAGTTGAACATTACAAAAGAAAAGTACTCAACATACAGTGGACAGTGGTCTTCAACAAAAATAATGCTGTATCCATATGAACCTTATTCCTCAATCTGACAAAAAATTCACCCTTTTAGACATCTTAATAGAAATATAATTCGCATGACTTTCAAATTTGCATCTATTAGTAGGCCTAAATAGTCATAAGTCTCATGAACTGGTTCGATATGTATCAATTTTCACAGTTAAATTACTCAAAACGTTAACTCATAATCATAAATTGCTTACTAACGATTTATTTATGTTAACTTTAAAAGTATTATCACAAAGCCAAAAAAAAGTCGAACGAAATAATCATTGTTTAATTTAAACATAAGTTCTATATCCTCTACAGAAACAAACCATTTTATCACCAGCAAACAACGTTATTTGAAAATTCAATACATATCAAAAAATGTCATAGATATACAACAAAAATAGCAATACAGTATATACATCTACTGAAACCTGAACCATATCCATATAAAAATAACCACAATAATTTTCGAAAAGAATTCATGCTTTTGCATTATCCTCTTATGCGTCCCTGATCTACTTTCCTGCTCCTTTATTACAATTCTAGCAGCTTTTATAAGCATAGTTAAATTCCTTCACTTCTGGTTTGTGCTATGTTCCATTGATACAATGTATAGTTCTACAGAAATCCTTCCGTTTACGTTCCATGATGTCACTCATAAATCCAATACAAAAAACTTCTGCCCCCAGTACTGGGTACTCACCTGAGAAAAAAAAACATAAAGCATGATTATTTCTTATAAATATTGTGACTCAAATTAGAAACGAACAAAAAACACACAAAAAAACATACAACTCTTCTATTAATGTTTTTCGATATAAGCTCTGATTGGAGAGGAAGTAAATTATCATAAAAGGATACTGTGGGAGGTATATTCATCATTGAATGGTTTCTTTCTGGGTTTTCTCTCCCAAACTATGAAAAATATGTATTAAATAAAGATGTATTATTTTGTGAATTGCTTCTGCGTAAGAAACACAGTATTTGTCAGTAGCAATAAATCGAACAATGTTGCCTAACAAACAATAACGAAACAACTTCAATGATAAAACAACGTAACGTTTTGGAGTCTAAATCAGACTCCTTCTTCAGACACTAACAAAAATCTATAGCTATTCTAAAATTCGAGAATAGTTATATCAACAAAAAATAATTCTGAAGATTTTCGTTAGTGTCTGAAGGAGTCTGATTTAGGCTGGTTTTCCTGTCACGCTGACGGTCGGCGCTGATGAGTCAATATGTATGTAGCTATAGGTAGCGTTTTCGAGTCACGCGGCGCTGACGGCCGTCAGCGCTGATCTACATACGCGCACGTACGCGCCGGCGCGTCGGCGCCGCTGACTAGCTGGCGCCGACAAGCCTCCACATTCAGTGAGCCAGAGACAATAGCATCCTTCTATTTCTTTTTGTGATCAGCGCGATACTAAAAGGATCCGAGCTGACCGATCAGCGCTGACCGTCAGCGCCGACCGTCAGCGTGACAGGAAAACCAGCCTTAGACTCCAAAACGTTACGAAATAGTTGTTTCATCGTTGATGTTGTTTCGTTATTGTTTGTTAGGAAACATTGTTCGATTTATTGCGTCTGACAAATATTGTGTTTGTTAAGCATAAGCAATTCACAAAATAATGAATTTTTATTTAATAGATATTTTTCAGAGAGGAAGTGATGGGTTTCATCGAATTTATTCCTAATAAATAGTTCAACATACCTTGTTTCTTGAAAAAAAAATAGCTCTTTCCATTGTCATTCCATCCATTACTAACTTTCAGGAAGAATGTCACAATCCAAATTGGTACCAATATCGCCATAACCTGTGACTTTAGTACCTGTCCACTCAACTGGACGCCTGATAGACATTTCACCAAGACACGATTACATAATAAAGGATAGGCGGCTTCTTTTTGTCTTAAAGTCAAAGCAGTAAATACTTCTTTTGAAAACCCTGGATTTGCGTGCACATATCTGTACCACATCGAGATTGTTTCTAGATGAGGAAGGTTGTTGTTCTTACAAAATGGTAGCCTTTTGGTGAATAAAAGGCCAATTGAATGTCAAAGCAAATGCTCTCAAAGTTGGTTTATCTGCTTACTTAGTTTTTTCAACATTCTCTCAAATAAACTACTCACAGCTTCAGGTTCAACAGATGCCTGAAAAAAAAATATTCATTGGTCTGATGTCTATATTAAAGTTTTTAAACGATAAACAGAAAAAACGTACAAATAAATGCTTCTGAACCTTCCGAGACATTGTACAAACAGACTGCTGTAGATTACGTATCTTTCTCTTCTGATTCTGTTCCTGTTCTAATGACATTCATAGTTGTTCTCACTAGTATGTAAGTATATCACCTATCTAAGACCTCTTTCTGTAAAGAATCAGCATAAATAGTCCTTGAAATACAAATTGATGTAAATTTTTAATAACAATATTCACCTTAACTTCAGTTTTTAATAGAAGTTGGTGCCTTAGTAAAAGTGGAAGGAGTTGGATACAGTTTTTCTACTGTTTGCTCAGATTTTCCAACGGTACTTTCCATTTTCTC
The DNA here is from genome assembly GCA_937662695.2 of Halyzia sedecimguttata. Taxonomy (NCBI): domain Eukaryota; kingdom Metazoa; phylum Arthropoda; class Insecta; order Coleoptera; family Coccinellidae; genus Halyzia; species Halyzia sedecimguttata. The sequence continues at coordinate 19,667,145 of OW569416.2, read as the reverse complement.
TCCTGAGTGAAACAGATCAAACCAGATATAATTAATCGCCAATGTGGTAATAATTACAAAAGTTTTACCTGCCACTTGTTGGAGAACAGGTGATTAGTGATTCAGTTCTCTGGTAAGTTCCAATAGTTGATTTACAAGAATAGGATTAGCATCACTTTGAAGAAAATTGTTACCACCCCCTCGGATAACAAAATCTTTGGGCTCAATATGTTGGGAACATAAGAACAGATTCTGTGGTAAGTTACTGGCGTCAAATAAATTCAGAATAGAGAACCATATATCCCTTAGCTCAGTATCAGAAGGAAACCTGAAAGTAAACATGGAACAATCTAAGCCACTGTTAATCAGAATTCTACTTACTTGTGAAAACTCAAATTAAGGTTCAAAGGGTCCACACACATTTGACACTTACGAACCATTATTTAAACGTATTTTTCACAAAATATCCTCAATCAAATCACTCAAAATGTCACGTTTTACACCCAAAATTGATTCGGCAACGTTGGTACTTGGAAATGGCGATCGATAAACCAGCTTCAAATCATGAATGAAATCGTCATCTGTAGCAGAACGGTGTTGTCATATATATTATAAGGCTGAAACTGAAGGGCCGTTTCGCGAATAATTGATGAGATTATGAAAGAAATGCAAAGACGTCATATCAATTGATGTAATAAATTCTCATTTCCATCGTTTACCCAAGTCTTATTGAAAGAATTCATCTTTAAATGACCATTATAAAATGATTGATTCTTTATTTATCAAAAAACTGAGACAACGTGACAACGTTGCACAATTATTATCGATTTCTTCATTCTGTAGTACTATAATTGGATAAGTCAGTTCTGAACCTTCTGAATGAATACCCCTTCAGGGTATGTCGGCGAGCATGGAGCGTATCGAGAAGAGGCAAGACGACCTGTTTGTCCAGATAGCTAACTGCTCTGCTTCGATTCAGACTCACACGGAGACGCTAAACAGACATCAATCTAGCATCGATACCTTCAGGAACGACATATCAACTCTTCAGCGTGATCAGGCAATCATCTCAAGGAATGTAGCCTCAATCTCAGAGAAATTAGCCTCACCTGATCCCAACCATAGCTCATATCCACATTTCAACAGTGAACACAATATTCCAGAAATCTTAGATCGGCTCGAAAAATCACATAACATCATCTTGACTAATGTGGTCGAAAACGGGGATGTCATATCGGACTTAAATATGGCGCGCTCGATTGTCGACAGCATCCAGTCTGCTTCCAGTTCCTTTATCGCTAATATTTATCGTCTTCCCGGCAGGGACTCTGCTCGTCCTCGTTGGTTGAAGGTTACTTTCTCTAGTTCTCAGACAGCGAAATCTATACTCAGAATCAAAAACCTGTTGCTGGAAAATCAGGAGTTTCGTCATGTTCGCGTTCAGGATGATGAAACCAGGAAACAGGCTGAAGACTTGAGGATTGCACGGGATGAGCTCAGGAGAAGGGTGGCTGGAGGTGAACCATATTTAACTATCAAATATGATAGAGGAGTGCCAAAGGTCATTTCTTCTCAAAGTGACCAAAATCGGTCGAAAAACTAACGTCGCTTAACATCTGGCCAGTAATGTACACAAAAATTATGTCTCTGCTCCAAATTCAATGAGCTGCTCGCTTTTGTCCAAGGTCACAAACCCTACTATATCCTCATCACTGAAAGCTGGTTACACTCCTCTATTCCTGACGCCATTTACTCTATACCCAAATATACTCTTTACCGTGACGACAACCGGACTGCTGTTGGTCACCGGGGAGTGTGTGTCTACGTTCACGAAGATCTGTTTCACAACTTCAAGGTTGGTATGATGCGTTTTAACTGGCCAGGTGTTGATAATATTTTTGCGCGTATGTTCTGGGGAACATCGCGTTATAGTTTTGCCCAAATGTCTGTAACTTTCGAATTTTTTGAAAAAAATGGTCTCAAACGATTAAGTTCGACTCCCCAATGAAGAATTTGACGTCAAATTTGATTCTGTCGGGCCGGCCGTCCGGCCGTCCGGCCGTTGCCACGATAACTTGAGAACGAAAAAAGCCAGCGACTTGAAATTTTCAGGGTGGGTTGCGCATCCCAATACGACGGACAAGTTCGTTAATGGGCATAATCGGCCCAGTGGTTTCCGAGTAATAATTTTGTTTCCAACCAATATAAATCCGATCGAATTGAAACTTGGTGGGTAGTTGTAGAACTAAGCACGTTTGTGAAATTTTGTGCGAATCGTATGACTAGAAAATTTTAAAAAAATTATTAAAAAATATTTTTGTTGTCACGATAACTTGAGAACGGAATGACATAGCGGCTTGAAATTTTCAGGTTAGGATGTGCACCAGAACGCAACATTTCAGTTCGTTTATGAGCATAATCGGCCAAACGGTTTTAGAGTTATAGCCATCTGAAATTTTCTGAAATTTGGTGGTTTTTTGTTCCTCATTAACTCGAAAAATACTGAACCGATTGAATTCAAACATGGTTATTAGTTGTAGAATGCCAACGCGAAAATGTTTGCAACATTTGGTGAGGATAGCATTTGTAGAAAATTTTTAATAAATCATAGAAAATAAAAAAAAAAAAATTTTATATATCAGTAACTATTCGTTCGAAATTGCTGAAATTTTGCAAGAGCCTACATACCCTAACTCTACTGCCAAGTTTCAAGTTTTAATACGATCGGTTAAATATTGTTGGAGATTCGAGCATTCTTGTGTGAGTTCAGTAGAAGGGTGGCCGTTGCCTCGATAACTTTCGAACGAAAGGAGATAGGGACTTGCAATTTTCAGGGTAGGTTGCGTATCGGAAAGGGAGAGTTGAGTTCGTTTTTGGGCATAATCGGTCTAACGGTTTCCGAGTTATACCCACCTGGAATATTATTTCCTTAATAACTCAAAAAATAAATATTCGATCGAAATGGCGCTTTGTAACTAGTAGTAGAAAATCAACATAATGACGTGTTTAAAATTTTGTAAGAACCGTACCCCTAGAAAAAAAAAAATGACGAAAAAAAAATTTTAAGAATCGTACCCCTAGAAAATTTTAAAAAAATCACGAAAAAAAAAATTGGTTCAAGCACTGACGTGAAGTCAGAAGCTTTTGCGCGTATGTTCTATTGTCCATTCTTCTGTATTGGACACCCTTAATCGAATTTACCATGGTAAATTATGTTGTCCATTATCCTGTATTGGACACTCAATTCGAATTTACCATAGTAAATTCGAATTGAGAGTGTCCAATACAGGAGAATGGACAACATAATTTACCATGGTAAATTCGATTAAGGGTGTCCAATACAGAAGAATGGACAATAGAACATACGCGCAAAAGCTTCTGACTTCACGTCAGTGCTTGAACCAATTTTTTTGGAGATAACATGCCCTCCTAAATTTTCTCTCGTGGTACGATGCATATATCGGCCTCGTCCTTGTGCTGCGGACTTAGACCTGGTTCAATACCTTAGCGACCTTGCCCATTCTAAATCCAATTTTTTTCATTTCTGGTGACTTCAATTGCTCCGACTTGAAGTGGGCACTGGTGGGCCTTCCTTCTGTTAATTCTCCATCATATCCTTTCGCTAGTCTGTTGACGTCCACTAGCCTACATCAGATTGTGACCAAGACCACCAGACACAGACATGGACAAATATCTTCATTATTGGACTTACTTCTGGTTTCTTAGCGGGACCTGGTCTCGGAGGTCGTTCACATGCCACCCTTCAGCAAGTCAGACCATGACCTGCTGACTACAGAGCTTCAAATTCAACTACCAACCTTCACTCAATCCCGACAAACTAGGATGAAAAAGCTAATCGATTACTGGCAAATATCGGAGAAACTTTCTTCCTGTGACTGGCGTTCCGTTCTGGCGGAGGACGTTCCGGTTGACGAGATGTGGAGGCTGTTTAGGGTGATACTTGACGATGCCATTTCAATAAACACTAGATGAGGGCATTATGAAGATTTTGAGACGCTAATAGTCACTTTGGTAGAGGTACACCAGGACGCGCTCTAATACCGATTATAGCTCCCACAGAACATTTTCTAACTTTGTTGCCACTTCTATCATTTCTGCAAAAATCAACTATGAGCGTAATCTTGCGACAAGATCAAATAAGAGACAGTTTTTTAAGTATATCAGATCTACTATGAACTCAAAAATCAGTCTTTCTATAGTCAAAAAACCCTGTGGCAAGTTGTGTCAAGACTCCCAGGAAACGTCGATGTCCTGGCTGATACCTTTGCGGATGCTTTCGCCTCTGAGCCACTGGGATTATTGCCGTCCCCTTCATCAGCACGCGTGCCTCACGAGATAGATTATGTATTCCTCTCAGAAGAAATTGTGTTGCGGTATCTCAGAAGTGCTAGGGTGAATTGTTCTCCAGGTCGCGATGGCATCACGCCACGCTTGATACATGAGTGTTCCGCTTCCCTCTCCTTGCCGGTTTTCCTGATCTTTAGGAAGTCTCTTTCTACTTCATCGCTTCCGACCGAGTGGTTATCGGCCTCTGTCACCCCCGTATTCAAGAAAAGAGATAAGCTTTCTCCGCGCAATTATAGGCCAATAAGTCTTTTCTCAACCTTGTCAAAAGTCCTTGAGAGGATCATCTGCGACCAGATTTTGGATTTCTGTCTGTCTCACATTATTCTCCCAAAAGAACAGCATGGATTAATCCCTCATCGTTCCACACTCACCAATCTCATACTTTGCATCAATGACTGGACTAAAGCTTTAGACGCAGGCTTGCCTGTGGATGTAGTATACCTCGACTTCGCGAGAGCCTTCGACAGGGTTCCTCATCAACGCCTTCTCGAGAAGCTTGAGCATCAGGGTATCAGGGGCAGACTTCTTGCTTGGATCAGTTCCTTTTTATCCGGCAGTTCCTTCCGTGTTAGGGTGGGAGAGGTATTCTCTTCACGTGAGGTCCACGTCAGTAGTGGAGTTCCTCAGGGATCTACCCTTGGGCCAATATTATTCCTGCTTTATACTTCCGATCTTCCTTCCTGCTTCGCTTCCACATGCTCTATGTATGCTGACGACACAAAACTTTATGATCTACCACTAATTAATGCCGGAGTGCTTCATCTAGATCTGGATAGACTGTCTCAGTGGTGTGAGCAATGGCTCCTGCCCCTCAATTTGGATAAGTGTCGCGTTCTACACATCGGAAAGAGTAATCCAAAACTCTCTTATTTCATAAATGGTCATCGCATCACCCCTACCTCTAGTCACTGCGATCTGGGGTTGGTCGTTTCTAACCTCACTTGGACCTCTCACATTTCAGCTACGATGAGCAGGGCCCGTTAGATGACCTACCTGTTGCAGAAAAACTTCAGCAAATCCGATCCGACTACATGTAAACTTCTATACGAGACCTACATCCGTCCAATCATGGAGTATGCGGCTCCAGCCTTGTGGACTGCCCTTACAGGAGAGATTGATGCTCTCGAGTCAATTCAGAAGTGGAACACTAGGATCCCTTACGGTACAGTTCGTCCTGATTATCCCACACGCTTACGTCTGCTAAATCTAGCCACCTTCGACAGCAGACGGACCAGAGGCGACATGATCCTCGATGGATGGCGCAGCTCTCATTGATCATACGCATGCACATTAATTAATTCTCTTTTCCCGTTTTTCTTTTGTTGCGGTTTTTGGCGCTCTAGTTCCTCGGAACTGAGTGCTTATCAATTTGCCCAAAAGTCTGTAATTTTCGAATATTTCGATGAAAATGGTCTTAAGCGATTTGGTTCGACTCACTGATCAATAATCCGTGGTCGAAATTCATTCTGTCCGGCCGGTCCGACCGGTACGGCCGGCCGTAGGCACGATAACTCTCGAACGGAATGACCTAGACAGTTGAAATTTTCAGAGTAGGTTTGGGAGATAAATATCTCGGCTAAGTTCGTTATTGGGCAAAATCGGACAGATGGTTTCGGAGTAACAAAAAAAAAATTTTTTTTACAAAGTAAATTCCAAATTATTTTTTTTTTCAATAAGCAGTTTTACCATAAGAATCCAATGATATCATTTTTAACTCTAACAAGATAATACTCTCGGAGATATGATTTTTCAAAATTTCAAATATAAATCGTATTTCAACGTTGTCACATATAATTATTCTATGTGTGAATTGTCATAATGTCAACTTATTTTCCTGAGACATGACATTATCTAATTAATCGAAGAATTGTGAGCGAAGTCAGAAAAATCTCAGTTGTTTGCTCCGAAATTACTTTTTCTCAGAAAAGTCTTACATTTCGGAACGGAACATGAAGTAAGAGATCTGAGAGAAGTGAGACTGCTTTTCATCCATAGACATAGATATAACTCTCGAACGGAATGAGGTAGGTAGTTGAAATTTTCAGATTAGTTTAGGGAGATGAATATCTCGGTTAAGTTCGTTATTGGGCAAAATTGGCCAGATTTAATTTGATTTCTTCCATGGTGCAGTTCTCATTCTCATGATTGCTCATTTAATCTTGATAAATAAACTATTATTTGTATTGAATTTCCTTTATGATGCAGTTCTATCATATGAATACATTGATATAATTCCCAACTCTGAGAAACCAATACTTTCGGAGATATAATTTGTCTGTTTGAACTAGAGCGCCAGAAAGCTCCTGTCCACAGGGCTTGAACCCATTTTTGGCGCTCTAGTTCCTCGGAACTGAGTGCTTATCAATTTGCCCAAATGTCTGTTATTTTCGAATTTTTCGATGAAAATGGTCCTTAACGATTTGGTTCGACTCACTGATCAAGAATCCGTGGTGGAAATTCCAAATTAAATTTTTTTTTTAATAAGCAGTTTTATCATAAGAATCCATTCATAACATTTTTAACTCTAACAAGCTAATACTTTCGGAGATATGATTTTTCAAAATTTCAATGTAAATCGTATTTCACAGATTGATATAATTATTCTATGTATGAATTTTCATAATGTCAACTTGACAGAAGGGAATATTGTAACTTCAAAAATATTGGGGTTGAAATACTCGTATTTTAGCGATGCAACGGGGACCTCACCCGAAAATGTTTGAAAATATTACGTAAATATTGAAAGCATAATTCTGTAGTTCGAGAGAGGAGAAAATTTGGTGAACGTACATGAGGAAATTTTTGATCGAGTACAAGGTAATTTTTTCATTATTTCTTCTCTTCTTTAATATATGTTTTATGGAATATCTACTATTTGTAGGTACTTTAAACCTGTTTTGGGCAATTGTCATACGAAACTTGTTTTTTTGGCGCTCTAGTTCCTCGGAACAGAGTGCTTATCAATTTGCCCAAGTGTCTGTAATTTTGGAATTTTTGGCTGAAAATGGTCTCAAACGATTTGGTTCGACTCACTGATCAAGAATCCGAGTGCGAAATCGATTCTGTCCGACCGGCCGACCGGCCGTAGGCACGATAACTCTCGAACGAAAGGAGTAAGCGGATTGAAAATTGCAAGGTGGTTTTGGAGCGTAAATATCTCGGACAAGTTCCTTCGATCTATCTGAAATTTAGCATCAAATTGTAGAATCATGACCTTTATACGCATGTGAAGTTTTGTATTGACCAGATTACCGCAAAGTGTAAAAAAAAAAATTTTGAAAATTTAAAATATGTTTTTCCACAATAACTCTCGAACGGAATGAGCTAGGTAGTTGAAATTTTCAGAGTAGGTTAGGGAGATGAATATCTCGGTTGAGTTCGTTATTTGGCAAAATTGGCCAGATATAATTCGATTTCTTCCATGGTGCAGTTCTCATTCTCATGATTGCTCATTTAATCTTGATAAATAAACTATTATTTGAATTGAATTTCCTTTATGATGCAGCTCTATCATATGTATACATTGATATAATTCCCAACTCAGAGAAACCAATACTTTCGGAGATATAATTTGTCTGTTTGAACTAGAGCGCCAGAAAGCTCCTGTCCACAAGGCTTGAACCCATTTTTTTCATATGTGATGGTTTTGAACACATATCATTTTTTTCTTTTGAGTTTATAGGTGTATAGGCTAATTCAAATAATAAAAAAAAAACATTGGTTCAAGCACTGACGTGAAGTCAGAAGCTTTTGCGCGTATGTCCTATTGTCCATTCTCCTGAATTGGGCACTCTTAATTTGATATTACCATGATAAATTCGAATTGAGTGTCCAATACAGGAGAATGGACAACACAATTTTCCATGGTAAATTCGATTAAGGGTGTCCAATACAGAAGAATGGACAATAGAACATACGCGCAAAAGCTTCTGACTTCACGTCAGTGCTTGAACCAATTTTTTTTTTCGTGATTTTTTAAAAATTTTCTAGGGGGGGTACGGTTCTTAAAATTTTTTAATTCCTCATTCTTTTAAAATTTTCTAGGTGTACGGTTCTTACAAAATTTTAAACACGTCTTTATGTTGATTTTCTACTACTAGTTACCAAGCACCAATTCGATCGAATATTTATTTTTTGAGTTATCAAGGAAATAATATTCCAGGTGGGTATAACTCAGAAACCGTAAGACCGATTATGCCCAAAAACGAACTCAACTCTCCCTTTCGGATACACAACCTACCCTGAAAACTGCAAGTCCCTATCTCCTTTCGTTCGAAAGTTATCGAGGCAACGGTAACCCATCTACTGAACTCACACAAGAATGCTCGAATCTCCAACAATATTTAACCGATCGTATTAAAACTTGAAACTTGGCAGTATAGTTAGGTTATGAAGGCTCTTGAAAAATTTCAGCAATTTCAAACGAATAGTTACTGATATATAGAATTTATTTTTTTTTTCAATGATTTATTAAAAATTTTCTACAAATGCTATCCTCACCAAATTTTGCAAACATTTTCGCGTTGGCATTCTACAACTAATAACCATGTTTGAATTCAATCGGTTCAGTATTTTTCGAGTTAATGAGGAACAAAAAACCACCAAATTTCAGAAAATTTCAGATGGCTATAACTCTAAAACCGTTTGGCCGATTATGCTCATAAATGAACTGAAATGTCGCGTTCTGATGCACATCCCAACCTGAAAACTTGAAGCCGCTATCTCTTTCCGTTCTCAAGTTATCGTGACAACAAAAAATATTTTTTAATAATTTTTTTTAAATTTTCTAGCCATACGATTCGGACAAAATTTCACGAACGTGCTTAGGTTCATATTCCACAACTACCCACCAAGTTTCAATACGATCGGATTTATATTGGTTGAAAACAAAATTATTACTCGGAAACCACTGAGCCGATTATGCCCATTAACGAACTTGTCCGTCGTATTGGGATGCGCCACCCACCCTGAAAATTTCAAGTTGCTAGCTCTTTTCGTTCTCAAGTTATCGTGGCAACGAACGGCCCGACGGCCGGCCGGACAGAATTAAATTTTACCTCGAATTCTTCATTGGGGAGTCGAACTTAATCGTTTGAGAGCATTTTCGTCAGAATTTTCGAAAGTTACAGACATTTGGGCAAAATGATAACGCGATGTTCCCCAGAACATACGCGCAATAATAATATATGGCTATCAATACAGTTTGGCTGTTAGCTTTACAGTAGATCGAAAAAAAATTGCGGTTATGGAACTTACTTTAGGAACGCAATTGCCTCTTCTCCAAATCCGAAAGTAATTTGATATATATCTACCGAATATACTTATTTATAAATTCGCCCCAGGGCCACGATACATACATTTGAACTCGGAAACAACGCTATTTCCCCGAAATTGACTTGCCCGTGCACAGAATTACCATGAAATTCCTCTTAAAACCTTTAAATGACGGCTCAGCACCAAATCGATCAACGCTAGACGCAAACCACTCCCGACACGAGCCATACAATCCAAACGTCTCCACTGCGTATACGCGATCTACTCGTGGCTTAAAGTCCCCTGAAAATAACACTTCACACAAAATTCCGATTCTTCAACACCATTGGTTCAGGGGATATCACTGCTCCAATCCACGCATGCGCAGACACTTCCAAGGGGATTCTATGGAGGAATAGCAATCTGCACCTCAAATCCCAAATCCTCTCAGACGAAACTCCAGCAGTTAACTCACTTATGCTCATGCGCATAACGAAAAATGCCCGTAAGGGGTAACATCAATTTCAAAATTAGCCCCAGGGTCACGGTATGCACACGTCAACTCGGAAACAACGCTATTTCCCCCAAACTGACTTGTGTCCGTGCACTGAATTGACATGAATATTCTTTCAAAACCTCACAATATCGGCTCATTACTCCTAACATACAACCCAAAAACAGTCACTTCTCTTCTGCAATCTACTCGCGGCTTCAAGTCCTCCCAAAATCACACACCTTTCAATAAACTCCGATTATCCAACACCAGTGGTTCAGGAGATATCGCATCTTTAATCCACGCATGCGCAGACCCTAACCAGGGGATTCTATGGAGGAATAGCATCCGCCACCCCAAAGCCCAAAGTTCATAATTCCATAGCCTACTTGAACACGAAATTTTTTGAACACATGTTATATGCCTAGCATATGCCATGAATATCTTTTCCTACTGTTTAGCATATGCTTTTTGAATATGAATAGCAACAAATTGTACATGGTGAGTTTTTGAGCCGTACATTAAATTTAACCATAGATTCCTCTCATCAAATGGAATACTTTTTTCATTCAACATCTTTTCCAAATTTGACTCAGGTAAAAAGATACAGGCTGATGAAATAAAAAAAAAATCATATCATTTTATATTGTAGCTTTGACGTGTTTTTCTGGAAAATATGTATCATAGTTATGGGAAACTTCAACACCAACATTCATTAAATTCGGAAAAGAATGTCAGAGCTATACAAAATAAAAACTGATTTTTATTTCGAAATTTCAACAGCCTGTACCTTTTCCTGAGCCGAATTTGGAAAAATGGTAAATGAAAAAAAAGCACTGACGTGAAGTCAGTACTCTTTGGCGCGCGTGTTCACGGTGGCTAATTTGAATTGAGTGATGAGTACTTCAAGCTCATTGAATTGAGCGAGCCGGAGATCTACCCAAGGGATAGTGAACACCATTCACTGTCGATTCAAAAATTAACAGTGCTGTATCTGAGCTTCCGTAACGATAGAGTAACACTGTTGAAAATAACACAACTGACTCTCCTTAGTCGCACAAGCTTCTAGAAGATTCTGAGTGATCTCCTTGGGAAAGACTTGGCAGGGTCAGTATAATCATAATCGTGTTTATAGCACGCGCGTCAAAGCAGGTTGACCCCACGTCAATGCTTGTTTACACTTTTTCTTTCATTGTTAAGTCAATCTGCATCTGGCGCGCGTGCTATATACCTTATTATGATTATACTGACCCTGCCAAGTCTTTCCCAAGGAGATCCCTCAGAATCTTCTAGAAGCTTGTTCAACTAAGGAGCATCAGTTGTGTTATTTTTCAACAGTGTTACGGAAGCTTAGATACAGCACTGTTAAATTTTGAATCGACAGTGAATGGTGTCCACCATCCCTTGGGTAGATCTCCTGCTCGCTCAATTCTCTGAGCTTGAAGTACTCATCACTCAATTCAAATTAGCCACCGTGAACACTGGCGCCAAAGAGTACTGACTTCACGTCAGTGCTTTTTTTTTCAAGTTCCTTTAACAAATATAGCTATCGATACAGTTTGGCTGTTAGCTTTACCGTAATCGAAAATCGAAAAAAATGCGGTTATGGGACCTCCGTTAGGAAAGCAATTACCTCTTCTACAAATCCGAACGTATTTTAATATAGATTTACTGAATATAGTTATTTATAAATTCGCCTCAGGGCCACCATACAGACATTTTAAGTTCCTTTTACATATATGGCTATCAATACAGTTTGGCTGTTAGCTTTACCGTAGATCGAAAAAAATTGCGGTTATGGGACCTCCTTAAGGAATGCAATTGCCTCTTCTCTAAATCCGAACGTAATTCAATATAGATCTACCGAATATAGCTATTTATAAATTCGCCCCAGGGCCACGATACATACATTTCAACTCGGAAACAACGCTATTTCCCCGAAACTGACTTGTCCGTGCACAGAATTGCCATGAAATTTCACTTAAAACCTTAAAATGACGGCTCAGCACCAAATCGTTCACCGCTAGACGCAAACCACTCCCAACATGAGCCATACAATCCAAACGTCTCCTCTGCGCATACGCATTCTTCTCGTGGCTTAAAGTCCCCTGAAGATAACACTTCACACAAAATTCTGATTCTTCAACACAATTAGTTCAGGGGATATCACTGCTCCAATCCACGCATGCGCAGACACTTCCAAGGTTATTCTATGGAGGAATAGCATTCTGCACCTCAAATCCTTAATCCTCTCAGACGAAAACTCCAGCAGTTAACTCACTTATGCTCATGCGCATAACGAAAAATGCCCGTAAGGGGTAACATCAACTTCAAAATTAGCCCCAGGGCCACGGTATGCACACTTCAACTCGGAAACTACGCTATTTTCCCCAAACTGACTTGTGTCCGTGCAATGAATTGACATGGATATTCTTTTAAAACCTCGCAATATCGTCTCATTACTCCCAACATAACCTATACAACCAAAAAAGAGTAACTTCTGTTCTGCGCATGCGCAATCTACTCGCGGCTGCCAGTCCTCCCAAAATCACATACCTTACAAAAAACTCCGATTCTCCAACACTAGTGGTGGTTCAGGAGATATCGCATCTTGAATCCACGCATGCGCAGACCCTTACCAGGGGATTCTATGGACGAATAGCATCCGCCACCCCAAAGCCCTAATTCTCTCTGACGAAAACACCACCAGTTAAATCACTGATGGTCTGCTCATGCGCATAACGAAAAATGCCTGTAAGGGGTAACATCAATTTCAAAATTAGCCCCAGGGCCACGGTACGGACACTTCAACTCGGAAACAACGCTACATCTCCCAAACTGATTGGTCCTTGCACTGAATTGTCATGAATATTCTTTTAAAAGCTCACAGTATCGTCTCAGCACTCCCAGCATAACCCATCCAACTCAAAAACAGTCACTTCTCTTCTGCGCATGCACAATCTACTCGCGGCTGAAAGTCCTCTCAAAATCACACACCTTACAAAAAACTCCGATTCTCCAACACTAGTGGTTCGGGAGATATCGCATCTTTAATCCACGCATTCGCAGACCCTCATCAGGGATCTGGGTTCTATGGAGGAATAGCCTCCGCCAAGGGCGTAGCCAGGGGGGGGGGGGGTTGGGGGTTCAACCCTGATGGATTAAATGATTTAACACGAGTTTAAATCCGTAAGAAGTTTTATTAATCTTAAGTTATACAGAACATAAGTCGAACAGTCGAAGTGACATAACATACTTCACTGAACATACTAACTAGCTTGGCGCGCTTGAAGAGCGGAACATAGATTTTTACAATGACATGTCATGTCACAGAAGGTGACAGAGTTACCAACACAAAGGACATCAGCAAATGAATATTCCTACATCCTACCTATTTGGTGATTTCCTTCAGTCCCTGTTAGTTTATGCAGCGATGAAATTTCTCTCGGTCCAGGGCCTTCGTCAGAGAGTCAGCAGCCATATCCCTAGTGGGTATGTACCTGAAAATTATTTGATTAAGTTTGACTTTCTTTCGCAGAAAGTGGTGACGAATATCAATGTGCTTAGTTCGGGCTTGATAAGCACCATTCAGAGCTAGATTTAGAGCTCCTTGGTTGTCCATGAAAATTGTTGTCGGTCCACTGACATCTGATGGCTGCATTTCTTGAGCAAGTCCCCTGAGCCATATTGCCTCTTGAGTGGCAGCTGATGCAGACATGTATTCTGCTTCTGTGGTCGACAATGCAACAGTTGGTTGCTTCTTCGTTGCTCAAGATATTGGTCCACATTTCATGAAGATGTACCCTGTAGTGGATCTTCTGTCTTCAAGATCATTGGCCCAGTCAGCATCGCAATAGCCCAGAATTGGAGAAGGTTTTTTTCCATCATATTCCAATCTGGCAGATGTGGTTCCCTTAATGTAGCGCAGAATTCTTTTGACGGCAGTCCAATGTTCAGGAGCTGGGTTTGAATTGAAACGGCTCACATTGCTAACAGCATGGGCAATATCAGGTCTTGAAACTTGAGAGGCAAATAGCAGGCTTCCCACAGCTTCTTGGTACGGCCAATCTCTTAGACTTTCTTCATTTCCTGATGATGATTTCTTCAATTTTTCTCCTGGAGTTGATAGAGTAGCAGTTGGGCAGCAGGTGGTCATATTAAATTTTTCTAAAATTTGATTCAAATATGATTCCTGAGAAATCCATATTTTTCTATCCTCCCTGTTTCTGGAGATTTGAAAACCAAGTACATTTCTCGCTTCACCCAAATCGACCATTTGGAATTTCTTAGACAGTTGATTCTTCAGATGGCATTTATCTTTGTTATTATTAGAGAATATTAGAATGTCATCTACCCATATGGTCACAATCAATGTTCTGCCCTTTGTGATTTTGAAGTAAACACAAGGGTCAAAGCTAGATTGCTTTAATCCAATGTTCTTTAAAATTTTATCTAATTTTTGATTCCATATTCTACTGGCCTGTTTCAGCCCATAGATGCTTTTGACCAATTTACAAACTTTATTGCCAGAACTGTATCCTTCAGGTTGCAGCATGTATACTTCATCCTTTAGATCGCCTTGCAGGAATGCGATGACTGCATCCATTTGATCTATGTCTAGATCAAGTTCAGCTGCTAGAGCTAAAAAATATCTTATAGAGCTATAGCGGACGACAGGTGAGAAAGTCTCATCATAATTCACACCTTTTTTCTGGGCGCATCCTTTGACAACAAGGCGTGCCTTCTGTTTAATTATTTTACCTGAAGCATCTCTTTTGGTCCGAAAAACCCATTTACAATTTAATGCTTTCTTTCCAGGAGGTAGGTCGGTCAGAATCCAAGTTTGATTATCCATTTGGCTCTGATACTCCTGGTCCATGGCTTTCTTCCATTGAGTCCAGTCTGCACGTTCCATTGCTTCATGAACAGTGGTTGGGTCGCCAGGCTCTTCACTGATACAGCTGTAGGTTTCGAAGTCTTTCAGATATGTTGGAGGATTTCGATTCCGTTGCGGTCGAGATGAATCATCTGGAGTTGGATTTTCAATGTGGATTGGTGGCACAAAATTTGGGTCATCCATTTGATCCATGCCTGGTGACTCATCCTCGATGGAATTACTATTGTCAACCGATATAGTTGAAGATTGGAGACTTCCAGAGTCCTCTTGATCTGAGTCTGTTTCAATGGTTTCAACTTGTATGCTCTCTGGAGTAGACGGGATATCAACAGGTGGCAACACAGGATCATCAAGAACTGGGTCTTCAATTTCTGCCAGATCATCGCACTGGTAAAAAGATCCTTCCTGTGGTTGACGACGTTTCTTCAACAATGAGCATCCCTTCTCGTCTTCTGCAAATGTGACATCTCTGGAAACTAAAATAGTGTTCTTAGACGGGTTATAAAATCTGTAAGCTTTAGATTCAAGGCTATATCCCACAAAGATACATGGTATGGCTCGACGTTCTAGCTTTTTTCGCTTTTCAGTAGGAACATGAACGAATGCTTTACATCCAAAAATTCGCAAATGTGCAACAGTGGGCTTGATTCCACTCCACACTTCTTCAGGTGTCTTTTCTTGCGATTTTACCGGAGAACGATTCATGATATATACAGCTGCATATACAGCATATACAGCTGCCCAAAAAATATTTGGAAGCTCAGCCTGAATAAGTAGGCATCGAGCACAGTCCATTATGGTTCGTCCTAAACGTTCTGCACGACCGTTTTGTTGGGGTGTATATGGACAACTTGTTTGGTGAATTATTCCGTTCCTTTTACAAAAATTGTTAAATCTGTGGTTGCAAAATTCTTTACCATTATCAGTACGAATAACTTTAAGGTTCTTTCCGGTTTGTGATTCAGCAAATTGTTTGAAGAACTCAAAGGTTTCAGCTACTTCACTTTTTGATTTCAGAAAATAAACAAAACATTTTCGGCTGAAATCATCCAAAAAAGTGAGAATGTATCGAGATCCAGCCATAGAATTTACTTCCACAGGTCCAATTAAATCTGAATGTACTAATTCCAAAATATTGTTTGAGATAGATGTACTCAACTCAAAAGGTAAACGGTGGCTTTTTCCAATAACACATACTTCACAGACATTGGGTTGTCTAGATATCGAAAATTCAATCCCATGAACAAGTCCATTTTTCAATTCAGTTAGGCTGTTGAAATTCAAGTGTGCCATTCTATTGTGCCAAAGATTTTGATCACATTGAGCTGAAAACACGGAGGCATTTTTACAAGATACATTCAGCCTGAATAAATTGTTCACATGACTGGCTGTAGCAACAAGAGTCCCATTCTTATCAATAATTTTTCCACCTTCATTTGTAAATATCACTGTATTTCCTTTACGAACAATTTGACTAACAGATAGTAAATTTACCTTCAAATCTGGTACATAATAAACGTTTTGAACTTCAATATCAGACTTACGACCATCCATGGCAATCTAAAGGTCAACGGAGCCCACAGTCGTCGTATTCATCTTTCCATCATTAGCAGTAGAAATAGTAATCGGTGACGATTTCTGAATGTTGTTCATCACTTCACAATTTGTCAAATGTTCCGATGCACCAGAGTCAATAAACCATTCATCGGTATTTTGAGCGGAATACGCGGTGAAAAGCAACTGTTTGTTTTTGTTTACACTCTGATTTGATGTCTTATCACTGTTACCTTGATTACGGTTCTTCTTCTTCGGACAATTTTTCGAAATGTGACCGTAGCCGTTACACTCGTAACAACGCACTTTTTTCAAAGTTTCTGTTCCTGTTCCCGTTCTTGGAATTTCGAGATGAACTGTTACCGAAACCAGTTCCATACATCGCTAAATTTTCGACCGAGTTTGATGATCCGGCGATCGAAATGTCCTGCAGTAACTTTGTTTTGATGGAATCCGCGGTAACCTTGATACCAGAGCTCTCTATGCCCATTATCATAGGTTCGTATTTTACCGGTAAACCAGCTAAGAGAATAGTTCCAATCCACTCATCACTCACGACGAGACCGATTCCGTTCAGTTTATGAGCGGTTGTGACGATAGTGTTCACGTAATTTTCCACTGAACCACTTTTTTCAAGGGTTGTCGAAATCAAAATTCGCAGAAGGCCTACACGTCGCGTTAATTCAGAATCCTCAAACGCTGCCCTGAGGTTGTTCCATGCTTCCTTCGCTGTTTTAGCAGACTGAATATGGACGTAGTTAAGCGGTTCAATCGACAATGTTATTTTCGACTTACACTTCAAGTCCTTTTTCGCGTCCTGTTCGGTTCCTAGTACACAATCCCACAATTCGAGATCTTCCAGAAAGGCTTTCATACCAAACTGCCATGAGTCAAAATTTTCCCGGCCTTTTAACCGTTCTACCGGCGGATTCTGAAAGGACATGGCGGACGGGTTTGGTTATGTTCGCGAACGCCGAACACGTTTACGGATTTTCACACATTAAAAACTCGCGTACACTACGGAGGCGAAATAACTGGGCCCATAACCTGATGGATTAAATGATTTAACACGAGTTTAAATCCGTAAGAAGTTTTATTAATCTTAAGTTATACAGAACATAAGTCGAACAGTCGAAGTGACATAACATACTTCACTGAACATACTAACTAGCTTGGCGCGCTTGAAGAGCGGAACATAGATTTTTACAATGACATGTCATGTCACAGAAGGTGACAGAGTTACCAACACAAAGGACATCAGCAAATAATATTCCTACAAACCCCCCCCCCCTGTTAGCTTTACCGTAGATCGAAAAAAATTGCGGTTATGGGACCTCCTTAAGGAATGCAATTGCCTCTTCTCTAAATCCGAACGTAATTCAATATAGATCTACCGAATATAGCTATTTATAAATTCGCCCCAGGGCCACGATACATACATTTCAACTCGGAAACAACGCTATTTCCCCGAAACTGACTTGTCCGTGCACAGAATTGCCATGAAATTTCACTTAAAACCTTAAAATGACGGCTCAGCACCAAATCGTTCACCGCTAGACGCAAACCACTCCCAACATGAGCCATACAATCCAAACGTCTCCTCTGCGCATACGCATTCTTCTCGTGGCTTAAAGTCCCCTGAAGATAACACTTCACACAAAATTCTGATTCTTCAACACAATTAGTTCAGGGGATATCACTGCTCCAATCCACGCATGCGCAGACACTTCCAAGGTTATTCTATGGAGGAATAGCATTCTGCACCTCAAATCCTTAATCCTCTCAGACGAAAACTCCAGCAGTTAACTCACTTATGCTCATGCGCATAACGAAAAATGCCCGTAAGGGGTAACATCAACTTCAAAATTAGCCCCAGGGCCACGGTATGCACACTTCAACTCGGAAACTACGCTATTTTCCCCAAACTGACTTGTGTCCGTGCAATGAATTGACATGGATATTCTTTTAAAACCTCGCAATATCGTCTCATTACTCCCAACATAACCTATACAACCAAAAAAGAGTAACTTCTGTTCTGCGCATGCGCAATCTACTCGCGGCTGCCAGTCCTCCCAAAATCACATACCTTACAAAAAACTCCGATTCTCCAACACTAGTGGTGGTTCAGGAGATATCGCATCTTGAATCCACGCATGCGCAGACCCTTACCAGGGGATTCTATGGACGAATAGCATCCGCCACCCCAAAGCCCTAATTCTCTCTGACGAAAACACCACCAGTTAAATCACTGATGGTCTGCTCATGCGCATAACGAAAAATGCCTGTAAGGGGTAACATCAATTTCAAAATTAGCCCCAGGGCCACGGTACGGACACTTCAACTCGGAAACAACGCTACATCTCCCAAACTGATTGGTCCTTGCACTGAATTGTCATGAATATTCTTTTAAAAGCTCACAGTATCGTCTCAGCACTCCCAGCATAACCCATCCAACTCAAAAACAGTCACTTCTCTTCTGCGCATGCACAATCTACTCGCGGCTGAAAGTCCTCTCAAAATCACACACCTTACAAAAAACTCCGATTCTCCAACACTAGTGGTTCGGGAGATATCGCATCTTTAATCCACGCATTCGCAGACCCTCATCAGGGATCTGGGTTCTATGGAGGAATAGCCTCCGCCAAGGGCGTAGCCAGGGGGGGGGGGTTGGGGGTTCAACCCCCCCCCCCCCCCCGAAATGTTATAGGGGGGGTTTTGGGGGTTCAAACCTGATGGATTAAATGATTTAACACGAGTTTAAATCCGTAAGAAGTTTTATTAATCTTAAGTTATACAGAACATAAGTCGAACAGTCGAAGTGACATAACATACTTCACTGAACATACTAACTAGCTTGGCGCGCTTGAAGAGCGGAACATAGATTTTTACAATGACATGTCATGTCACAGAAGGTGACAGAGTTACCAACACAAAGGACATCAGCAAATGAATATTCCTACATCCTACCTATTTGGTGATTTCCTTCAGTCCCTGTTAGTTTATGCAGCGATGAAATTTCTCTCGGTCCAGGGCCTTCGTCAGAGAGTCAGCAGCCATATCCCTAGTGGGTATGTACCTGAAAATTATTTGATTAAGTTTGACTTTCTTTCGCAGAAAGTGGTGACGAATATCAATGTGCTTAGTTCGGGCTTGATAAGCACCATTCAGAGCTAGATTTAGAGCTCCTTGGTTGTCCATGAAAATTGTTGTCGGTCCACTGACATCTGATGGCTGCATTTCTTGAGCAAGTCCCCTGAGCCATATTGCCTCTTGAGTGGCAGCTGATGCAGACATGTATTCTGCTTCTGTGGTCGACAATGCAACAGTTGGTTGCTTCTTCGTTGCTCAAGATATTGGTCCACATTTCATGAAGATGTACCCTGTAGTGGATCTTCTGTCTTCAAGATCATTGGCCCAGTCAGCATCGCAATAGCCCAGAATTGGAGAAGGTTTTTTTCCATCATATTCCAATCTGGCAGATGTGGTTCCCTTAATGTAGCGCAGAATTCTTTTGACGGCAGTCCAATGTTCAGGAGCTGGGTTTGAATTGAAACGGCTCACATTGCTAACAGCATGGGCAATATCAGGTCTTGAAACTTGAGAGGCAAATAGCAGGCTTCCCACAGCTTCTTGGTACGGCCAATCTCTTAGACTTTCTTCATTTCCTGATGATGATTTCTTCAATTTTTCTCCTGGAGTTGATAGAGTAGCAGTTGGGCAGCAGGTGGTCATATTAAATTTTTCTAAAATTTGATTCAAATATGATTCCTGAGAAATCCATATTTTTCTATCCTCCCTGTTTCTGGAGATTTGAAAACCAAGTACATTTCTCGCTTCACCCAAATCGACCATTTGGAATTTCTTAGACAGTTGATTCTTCAGATGGCATTTATCTTTGTTATTATTAGAGAATATTAGAATGTCATCTACCCATATGGTCACAATCAATGTTCTGCCCTTTGTGATTTTGAAGTAAACACAAGGGTCAAAGCTAGATTGCTTTAATCCAATGTTCTTTAAAATTTTATCTAATTTTTGATTCCATATTCTACTGGCCTGTTTCAGCCCATAGATGCTTTTGACCAATTTACAAACTTTATTGCCAGAACTGTATCCTTCAGGTTGCAGCATGTATACTTCATCCTTTAGATCGCCTTGCAGGAATGCGATGACTGCATCCATTTGATCTATGTCTAGATCAAGTTCAGCTGCTAGAGCTAAAAAATATCTTATAGAGCTATAGCGGACGACAGGTGAGAAAGTCTCATCATAATTCACACCTTTTTTCTGGGCGCATCCTTTGACAACAAGGCGTGCCTTCTGTTTAATTATTTTACCTGAAGCATCTCTTTTGGTCCGAAAAACCCATTTACAATTTAATGCTTTCTTTCCAGGAGGTAGGTCGGTCAGAATCCAAGTTTGATTATCCATTTGGCTCTGATACTCCTGGTCCATGGCTTTCTTCCATTGAGTCCAGTCTGCACGTTCCATTGCTTCATGAACAGTGGTTGGGTCGCCAGGCTCTTCACTGATACAGCTGTAGGTTTCGAAGTCTTTCAGATATGTTGGAGGATTTCGATTCCGTTGCGGTCGAGATGAATCATCTGGAGTTGGATTTTCAATGTGGATTGGTGGCACAAAATTTGGGTCATCCATTTGATCCATGCCTGGTGACTCATCCTCGATGGAATTACTATTGTCAACCGATATAGTTGAAGATTGGAGACTTCCAGAGTCCTCTTGATCTGAGTCTGTTTCAATGGTTTCAACTTGTATGCTCTCTGGGGTAGACGGGATATCAACAGGTGGCAACACAGGATCATCAAGAACTGGGTCTTCAATTTCTGCCAGATCATCGCACTGGTAAAAAGATCCTTCCTGTGGTTGACGACGTTTCTTCAACAATGAGCATCCCTTCTCGTCTTCTGCAAATGTGACATCTCTGGAAACTAAAATAGTGTTCTTAGACGGGTTATAAAATCTGTAAGCTTTAGATTCAAGGCTATATCCCACAAAGATACATGGTATGGCTCGACGGTCTAGCTTTTTTCGCTTTTCAGTAGGAACATGAACGAATGCTTTACATCCAAAAATTCGCAAATGTGCAACAGTGGGCTTGATTCCACTCCACACTTCTTCAGGTGTCTTTTCTTGCGATTTTACCGGAGAACGATTCATGATATATACAGCTGCATATACAGCATATACAGCTGCCCAAAAAATATTTGGAAGCTCAGCCTGAATAAGTAGGCATCGAGCACAGTCCATTATGGTTCGTCCTAAACGTTCTGCACGACCGTTTTGTTGGGGTGTATATGGACAACTTGTTTGGTGAATTATTCCGTTCCTTTTACAAAAATTGTTAAATCTGTGGTTGCAAAATTCTTTACCATTATCAGTACGAATAACTTTAAGGTTCTTTCCGGTTTGTGATTCAGCAAATTGTTTGAAGAACTCAAAGGTTTCAGCTACTTCACTTTTTGATTTCAGAAAATAAACAAAACATTTTCGGCTGAAATCATCCAAAAAAGTGAGAATGTATCGAGATCCAGCCATAGAATTTACTTCCACAGGTCCAATTAAATCTGAATGTACTAATTCCAAAATATTGTTTGAGATAGATGTACTCAACTCAAAAGGTAAACGGTGGCTTTTTCCAATAACACATACTTCACAGACATTGGGTTGTCTAGATATCGAAAATTCAATCCCATGAACAAGTCCATTTTTCAATTCAGTTAGGCTGTTGAAATTCAAGTGTGCCATTCTATTGTGCCAAAGATTTTGATCACATTGAGCTGAAAACACGGAGGCATTTTTACAAGATACATTCAGCCTGAATAAATTGTTCACATGACTGGCTGTAGCAACAAGAGTCCCATTCTTATCAATAATTTTTCCACCTTCATTTGTAAATATCACTGTATTTCCTTTACGAACAATTTGACTAACAGATAGTAAATTTACCTTCAAATCTGGTACATAATAAACGTTTTGAACTTCAATATCAGACTTACGACCATCCATGGCAATCTAAAGGTCAACGGAGCCCACAGTCGTCGTATTCATCTTTCCATCATTAGCAGTAGAAATAGTAATCGGTGACGATTTCTGAATGTTGTTCATCACTTCACAATTTGTCAAATGTTCCGATGCACCAGAGTCAATAAACCATTCATCGGTATTTTGAGCGGAATACGCGGTGAAAAGCAACTGTTTGTTTTTGTTTACACTCTGATTTGATGTCTTATCACTGTTACCTTGATTACGGTTCTTCTTCTTCGGACAATTTTTCGAAATGTGACCGTAGCCGTTACACTCGTAACAACGCACTTTTTTCAAAGTTTCTGTTCCTGTTCCCGTTCTTGGAATTTCGAGATGAACTGTTACCGAAACCAGTTCCATACATCGCTAAATTTTCGACCGAGTTTGATGATCCGGCGATCGAAATGTCCTGCAGTAACTTTGTTTTGATGGAATCCGCGGTAACCTTGATACCAGAGCTCTCTATGCCCATTATCATAGGTTCGTATTTTACCGGTAAACCAGCTAAGAGAATAGTTCCAATCCACTCATCACTCACGACGAGACCGATTCCGTTCAGTTTATGAGCGGTTGTGACGATAGTGTTCACGTAATTTTCCACTGAACCACTTTTTTCAAGGGTTGTCGAAATCAAAATTCGCAGAAGGCCTACACGTCGCGTTAATTCAGAATCCTCAAACGCTGCCCTGAGGTTGTTCCATGCTTCCTTCGCTGTTTTAGCAGACTGAATATGGACGTAGTTAAGCGGTTCAATCGACAATGTTATTTTCGACTTACACTTCAAGTCCTTTTTCGCGTCCTGTTCGGTTCCTAGTACACAATCCCACAATTCGAGATCTTCCAGAAAGGCTTTCATACCAAACTGCCATGAGTCAAAATTTTCCCGGCCTTTTAACCGTTCTACCGGCGGATTCTGAAAGGACATGGCGGACGGGTTTGGTTATGTTCGCGAACGCCGAACACGTTTACGGATTTTCACACATTAAAAACTCGCGTACACTACGGAGGCGAAATAACTGGGCCCATAACCTGATGGATTAAATGATTTAACACGAGTTTAAATCCGTAAGAAGTTTTATTAATCTTAAGTTATACAGAACATAAGTCGAACAGTCGAAGTGACATAACATACTTCACTGAACATACTAACTAGCTTGGCGCGCTTGAAGAGCGGAACATAGATTTTTACAATGACATGTCATGTCACAGAAGGTGACAGAGTTACCAACACAAAGGACATCAGCAAATAATATTCCTACAAACCCCCCCCCCCCCCCCCCCGAAATGTTATTTTTCTCTTAAAAAAAAAATTTTGCTGCAGAAAGTGACCCTTACACCCCCCAAACCCCCCCCCCCCCCCCCCCGAAATTAATTCCTATTTCAAAACCCCCCCCGAAATTAATTCCTGGCTACGCCCTTGGCCTCCGCCACCCCAAAACCCCAATCCTCTCTGATGAAAACTATAGCAGTTAAATGACTTCTCATCTGCGCATGCGCATAACCAAAAATGGGTTCAAGCCCTGTGGACAGGAGCTTTCTGGCGCTCTAGTTCAAACAGACAAATTATATCCCCGCAAGTATCGGTTTCTCAGAGTTGGGAATTATATCAATGTATTCATATGATAGAACTGCATCCTAAAGGAAATTCAATTCAAATAATAGTTTATTTATCAAGATTAAATGAGCAATCATGAGAATGAGAAAAGCACCATGGAAGAAATCAAATTAAATCTGGCCAATTTTGCCCAATAACGAACTTAACCGAGATATTCATCTCCCTAAACTACTCTGAAAATTTCAACTACCTACCTCATTCCGTTCGAGAGTTATATCTATGTCTATGGATGAAAAGCAGTCTCACTACTCTCAGATCTCTTACTTCATGTTCAGTTCCGAAATGTAAGAATTTTCTGAGAAAAACTAATTTCGGAGCAAACAACTGAGATTTTCTCACTTCGCTCACAATTCTTCGATTGATTAGATAATCTGTCAGGAACAAGATGCATAGAATAACAAGGTGTGGACACTCCCTACTAATTCCTGCTAAAATTTTCGGCCGAAAAACGGACCAAGAACTGTCAAATCACGTACTTTATGTACTACTTCACTTTATTAACGATGGTGCCGCTAGGGTCGATTTCGAAGATTCTGACAAGCGAATAAATGAAAACTGACAAGCGACAAAGTTCACTTTTCACCGTTGCTAGTTCGTAAATTCAAATTAAAAGAATATAATGAAGCAGTTTATTGAAAAATCAATCCATTTTTTGATTAATCAGATATCTGTTCGGAGATAATATGTAAACCACATTGGTTTGGAACAGAAATTTCATCTTGCCAAGACATAATGAGGTCAAATAAGGGATTTATCAGTAAAGGAGTTTCTTTGGAACATTTTGAATCGAACTGTAAATGAAGAAATCTGTGAAATCATTATTTTTCCATTACGAAAGATCACATCCAACGTCATTATAGTACAGGCATTTAATTTATGTATTTTGAAATACATTGAATGATACAGAATTTTCTGTAATACCTCTACATACAATATCTTTCGATATCATATTATTATTCAAATGTAGTAATTCCTTTATCATGTAAGGCTCTTTTAAATTGAGCATTTTACTTATTATATTATATGTATAATTTGAAATTTCATCAAAACATTCTCATGTATACAGCTTTTTTTCAGTCACCCAATACCCCTTGACAACTTTTCATGTTCTCAGCAATTAGATTGCTGAATATAGATATTTAATTCGATAGCTATTATTCAGAACTAAGTATATACTGATGAAATATCGAAAAATGATTCATTAAATTGATAAACTAACCAAATAGAGGATAGTGTACTACGTTTCAATCTTTTATTCAATATACATATATTCGCTAGAAAAATATTTTGAACAAACAAATGTTCTAATTTTCGATACCCTACCTCTAGCACAAGCCAGTTGCCATTCTTGTCGTTTAACAATATCCTTGAAACAAATAATATTATAGTATAAGAGCGCCAAAAAGAATGACGCCTTAGGAAAGCTATTCAAATTGATGAAATCACACTGTGTGGTTGCTCTGAACTTTGTTCTCTGATAGTTCACAAATAATATTGTTAGTTTTCATAACATGGCATTTCATTCCTTCTCAATATATAACTGAATTGTATAATGAATATAATTATTAATCAATAGTTATATCATTGTTATATCTTAATTTCAACTGTTAAAACAGTTTATGTTCATCAACCGGCAAGATTATAGTAAATCAACAAGTCTTACGTTCTCCTATGTTGATTTATTAACAATTAACGGTATCAGCGATCTTTCAATATTATTAATATTAAAATTAATAACTATCTTGATACTAGAAATCTGCCCCTGATCCGGTAAGAATATACAATTGTTAAAAAAATATATTCGCATAAAAACGAAGTATTTTCGAAATGAAAATAGTATTTGATTAAAATGGTTCTGGATACTCGTTCAGAGTTCACACAGCAAACATTTGACTTACTTTCGGTGCGGCAAACGACTTTCCACAAGAAACTGGAATAAGCAAAGATTCAAATTTAATTTGACATGTCGGTAATTTTGTCCATAAAATTTCTACTGCCGGCATCTATCGGCGAAAATTGAAGTAAAACAAAATCCTTGTATTTTGACAGTATTTGGACCGCAAATCGGCCGAAAATATGTCAAAGAGTGTCTTCACCATGTATTCTATGCATCTATGTCAGGAACATCATTTGACATTATGACAATTCATATTCATACATAGAATAATATCATTCTGTGACAACGTTGAAATACGATTTATTATTGAAATTTTGAAAAATCATATCTCCGAAAGTATTAGCTTGTTAGAGTTAAAAATGATATGAATGGATTTTTATGATAAAACCTCTTATTAAAAAAAATTTAATTTGGAATTTGTTTCGTAAAAAAAAAATTTTTTTTTTGTTACTCCGAAACCATCTGTCCGATTTTGCCCAATAACGAACTTAGCCGAGATATTTATCCCCCAAACCTACTCTGAAAATTTCAACTCTCTAACTCATTCCGTTCGAGAGTTATCGTGCCTACGGCCGGCCGGACCGGCCGGCCGGACCGGCCGGACAGAATGAATTTCGACCACGGATTCTTGATCAGTGAGTCGAACCAAATCGTTTAAGACCATTTTCATCGAAATATTCGAAAATTACAGACATTTGGGCAAATTGATAAGCACTCAGTTCCGAGGAACTAGAGCGCCAAAAATGCCCGGAAAGGGCAGCATGAACCTCAAAAATAGGTTGCGGCATTTCAAGCAAAGTATGCCGCAAAATAGTAGTAATTTTTTGATTTTTTTCATGTCACGTAATCTTCACGAAATTTTGCAAAAGTGTTTGCTTTGCTCTTTCGTAACTAACTACTGAGTTTCAATTCAATCAGATCAGTATTTTTCGCGTTATCGTGAAAACAAAATTTAAAAATTTTTGAATTTATTTTTTGCCTTTTTAGGGCCGTCCGGTCAAAACAAAGTTTCGCAGGCATATAAAGGTCATAATTCTACAATTTGATGCCAAAATTTGTAAGATTGAGTGATCGGTTCCGGAAATATTCATTAAAAACGGTTTGACTAAAAACGGCCTTAACTCTGAAACAGCTTGGTGGATTTCGCCCGTTTTCGAACTTGTCCGAGATATTCACCGCACAAAACTACCCTGCTAATTTCAACGCTCTAAGTCGTTCCGTTCGAGAGTTATCGTGCTAACGGCCGGCCGGACTGGCCGGTCGGCGGGCCAGCTGGCCGGACCGGACGGACCGAATTGAATTTGACCTCAAATTCTATATCAGGGAGTCGAACCCAATCGTTTGAGACCATTTTTGAAATAAAATTCGAAAAATACAGACATTGTGACGAAATGATAGCACGCTGTTCCTTGTGGAACACGCGCGCAAAAAGTGTTTAATTTTTGATGATAAGAGTCTATGGTTCCCATTAATGTATAACTATAAGACTTACCCCGTGTATATATTTTTTTCTACTTCCACTAGTTCCCTAGTTTATAGACTCGCGGGATAATTTCTCGTTCACCATATCATCAACGTCACAGATGATTTATATGCAGAACTTGTTACGTTAATAAAATATTATATCGAAATCGATTCTCTTTGAATGATCGACGTCTGGTATTGGGTTTTGGGAAGTGCAATACTTGGAAATCAATACAAACACTTTTCTAATTATGGCCAATGTATTACCTGGAGATTATTACATCACTGAAGGAAGAAAAACTATCGCATACATTATTGTGCACAAATATATAAGTTTCTCAAAATTATACAATTACTACTCAACTTAAAGAAATCGGCATTCTTGATCCTCAGGGGGTCCGAAGTGCGTACATCCTGGTTCAGTCGATCGTCCCAGCAAATCAATTTCCAATGTACTGCTTTAGTGATCTGACTTCGATCAAACGATGATTCGGAAGAAATAGAAAATCTTGGGAGTACTTGAAAGAAGCACAGGTTGGCTATATCTAAATAAAACGAAATTACAATTTCCTATAGAATTCTGGTATTATATTCAGCACGTGGTTGACCACAAAATAAACTTTTTACTCACCCCAAAATATTGAAACTGAAGTAATAACTATCCGCTCTCGCGTAACAATTAGATGCTAATATAATCCAATATCTAAATTCTCCAACTCCAACTCCAACTCCAACTCCAACTCCAACTCCAACTCCAACTCCAACTCCAACTCCAACTCCAACTCCAACTCCAACTCCAACTCCAACTCCAACTCCAACTCCTACTCCAACTCCAACTCCAACTCCAACTTCAATTGCAACTCCAACTCCAACTCCACCTCCACCTCCAACTCCAACTCCAACTCCAACTCCAACTCCAACTCCAACTCGAACTCGAACTCGAACTCCAAGTCCAAGTCCAAATCCAAGTCCAAGTCCAAATCCAAATCAAACTCCAACTCCAACTCCAACTCGAACTCCAACTCCAACTCAAACTCCGACGCCAACTCTAACCCCAACGCCAACTACAACGCGAACTCCAACTCTGATTCATTCCTAAAATCACTATTAAAAATGGGTTCAAGCCCTGTGGACAGGAGCTTTCTGGCGCTCTAGTTCAAACAGACAGATTATATCTCCGAAAGTATTGGTTTCTCAGAGTTGGGAATTATATCAATGTATTCATATAATAGAACTGCATCCTAAAGGAAATTCAATTCAAATAATAGTTTATTTATCAAGATTACATGAGCAATCATGAGAATGAGAAAAGCACCATGGAAGAAATCAAATTAAATCTGGCCAATTTTGCCCAATAACGAACTTAACCGAGATATTCATCTCCCTAAACTACTCTGAAAATTTCAACTACCTACCTCATTCCGTTCGAGAGCTATATCTATGTCTATGGATGAAAAGCAGTCTCACTACTCTCAGATCTCTTACTTCATGTTCAGTTCCGAAATGTAAGAATTTTCTGAGAAAAACTAATATCGGAGCAAACAACTGAGATTTAACTCACTTCGCTCACAATTCTTCGACTGATTAGTCTCAGGAACATCATTTGACATTATGACAATTCATATTCATACATAGAATAATATCATTCTGTGACAACGTTGAAATACGATTTATTATTGAAATTTTGAAAAATCATATCTGAGATTTTTCTCACTTCGCTCACAATTCTTCGATTGATTAGTCTCAGGAACATCATTTGACATTATGACAATTCATATTCATACATAGAATAATATTATTCTGTGACAACGTTGAAATACGATTTATTATTGAAATTTTGAAAAATCATATCTCCAAAAGTATTAGCTTGTTAGAGTTAAAAATGATATGATTAGATTCTCATGATAAAACTTTTTATTAAAAAAAATTTAATTTGGAATTTGTTTCGTAAAAAAAAAATTTTTTTTTGTTACTCCGAAACCATTCGTCCGATTTCGCCGAATAACGAACTCAGCCGAGATATTTATCCCCCAAACCTACTCTGAAAATTTCAACTCTCTAGCTCATTCCGTTCGAGAGTTATCGTGCCTACGGCCGGCCGGACCGGCCGGACAGAATGAATTTCGACCACGGATTCTTGATCAGTGAGTCGAACCAAATCGTTTAAGACCATTTTCATCGAAATATTCGAAAATTACAGACATTTGGGCAAATTGATAAGCACTCAGTTCCGAGGAACTAGAGCGCCAAAAATAGGGGTTGGTGATAGAAGGGTGAAAATTTAGAGTTGTATGTATTTTGTAACGCTAACGCCAACTCCAACCCCAACACTAACTTCAATGCCAACTCCAACACCAACTCTAACTCCAACTACAACGCCAACTCCAATCCTAACGCCAACCCCAACGCCAACTTCAACGCCAACTCAAACTCCAATCCATTTCCACCTCCATCTCCATCTCCACCTCCACCTCCAACTCCAATCCAACTACAACTCCAACTACAACGCCAACTCCATAACCAACGCCAACCACAATGCCTACTCCAACTTCAACTCCAAACCCAACGCCAACGCCAACTCAAACTCCAACTCCATTTCCACCTCCATCTCCATTTCCATCTCCACCTCCAACTCCAATCCAACTACAACTATGTCTATGGTTCCCATTAATGTATAACTATAAGACTTACCCCGTGTATATATTTTTTTCTACTTCCACTAGTTCCCTAGTTTATAGACTCGCAGGATAATTTCTCGTTCACCATATCATCAACGTCACAGATGATTTATATGCAGAACTTGTTACGTTAATAAAATATTATATCGAAATCGATTCTCTTTAAATGATCGACGTCTGGTATTGGGTTTTGGGAAGTGCAATACTTGGAAATTAATACAAACACTTTTCTAATTATGGCCAATGTATTACCTGGAGATTATTACATCACTGAAGGAAGAAAAACTATCGCATACATTATTGTGCACAAATATATAAGTTTCTCAAAATTATACAATTACTACTCAACTTAAAGAAATCGGCATTCTTGATCCTCAGGGGGTCCGAAGTGCGTACATCCTGGTTCAGTCGATCGTCCCAGCAAATCAATTTCCAATGTACTGCTTTAGTGATCTGACTTCGATCAAACGATGATTCGGAAGAAATAGAAAATCTTGGGAGTACTTGAAAGAAGCACAGGTTGGCTATATCTAAATAAAACGAAATTACAATTTCCTATAGAATTCTGGTATTATATTCAGCACGTGGTTGACCACAAAATAAACTTTTTACTCACCCCAAAATATTGAAACTGAAGTAATAACTATCCGCTCTCGCGTAACAATTAGATGCTAATATAATCCAATATCTAAATTCTCCAACTCCAACTCCAACTCCAACTCCAACTCCAACTCCAACTCCAACTCCAACTCCAACTCCAACTCCAACTCCAACTCCAACTCCAACTCCAACTCCAACTCCAACTCCAACTCCAACTCCAACTCCAACTCCAACTCCAACTCCAACTCCAACTCCAACTCCAACTCCAACTCCAACTCCAACTCCAACTCCTACTCCAACTCCAACTCCAACTCCAACTCCAACTCCAACTTCAATTCCAACTCCAACTCCAACTCCACCTCCAACTCCAACTCCAACTCCAACTCGAACTCGAACTCGAACTCCAAGTCCAAGTCCAAATCCAAGTCCAAGTCCAAATCCAAGTCCAAGTCCAAATCCAAATCAAACTCCAACTCCAACTCCAACTCCAACTCGAACTCCAACTCCAACTCAAACTCCGACGCCAACTCTAACCCCAACGCCAACTACAACGCGAACTCCAACTCTGATTCATTCCTAAAATCACTATTAAAAATGGGTTCAAGCCCTGTGGACAGGAGCTTTCTGGCGCTCTAGTTCAAACAGACAAATTATATCTCCGAAAGTATTGGTTTCTCAGAGTAGGGAATTATATCAATGTATTCATATAATAGAACTGCATCCTAAAGGAAATTCAATTCAAATAATAGTTTATTTATCAAGATTAAATGAGCAATCATGAGAATGAGAAAAGCACCATGGAAGAAATCAAATTAAATCTGGCCAATTTTGCCCAATAACGAACTTAACCGAGATATTCATCTGCCTAAACTACTCTGAAAATTTCAACTACCTACCTCATTCCGTTCGAGAGCTATATCTATGTCTATGGATGAAAAGCAGTCTCACTACTCTCAGATCTCTTACTTCATGTTCAGTTCCGAAATGTAAGAATTTTCTGAGAAAAACTAATATCGGAGCAAACAACTGAGATTTAACTCACTTCGCTCACAATTCTTCGATTGATTAGTCTCAGGAACATCATTTGACATTATGACAATTCATATTCATACATAGAATAATATCATTCTGTGACAACGTTGAAATACGATTTATTATTGAAATTTTGAAAAATCATATCTGAGATTTTTCTCACTTTGCTCACAATTCTTCGATTGATTAGTCTCAGGAACATCATTTGACATTATGACAATTCATATTCATACATAGAATAATATTATTCTGTGACAACGTTGAAATACGATTTATTATTGAAATTTTGAAAAACCATATCTCCGAAAGTATTAGCTTGTTAGAGTTAAAAATGATATGATTGGATTCTCATGATAAAACTTTTTATTAAAAAAAATTTAATTTGGAATTTGTTTCGTAAAAAAAAAATTTTTTTTTGTTACTCCGAAACCATTCGTCCGATTTTGCCCAATAACGAACTTAGCCGAGATATTTATCCCCCAAACCTACTCTGAAAATTTCAACTCTCTAGCTCATTCCGTTCGAGAGTTATCGTGCCTACGGCCGGCCGGACCGGCCGGACAGAATGAATTTCGACCACGGATTCTTGATCAGTGAGTCGAACCAAATCGTTTAAGACCATTTTCATCGAAATATTCGAAAATTACAGACATTTGGGCAAATTGATAAGCACTCAGTTCCGAGGAACTAGAGCGCCAAAAATAGGGGTTGGTGATAGAAGGGTGAAAATTTAGAGTTGTATGTATTTTGTAACGCTAACGCCAACTCCAACCCCAACACTAACTTCAATGCCAACTCCAACACCAACTCTAACCCCAACTACAACGCCAACTCCAATCCTAACGCCAACCCCAACGCCAACTTCTACGCCAACTCAAACTCCAACTCCATTTCCACCTCCATCTCCACCTCCAACTCCAATCCAACTACAACTCCAACTACAACGCCAACTCCATAACCAACGCCAACTACAATGCCTACTCCAACTTCAACTCCAACCCCAACGCCAACGCCAACGCCAACTCAAACTCCAACTCCATTTCCACCTCCATCTCCATTTCCATCTCCACCTCCAACTCAAATCCAACTACAACTCCAACTACAACGCCAACTCCATAACATTCACCAACCACAATGCCTACTCCAACTTCAACTCCAATCCCAACGCCAACTCCAACACCAACTCTTACCCCAACTACAACGCCAACTCCAATCCTAACGCCAACCACAACGCCAACTCAAACTCCAACTCCACCTCCACCTCCATCTCCACCTCCAACTGCAATCCAACTACAACTCCAACCCCAACGTCAACTTTATTGAATAGCCATAAAGTTCAAATTGACTCTACATTTTAGTTAGAAAACGTTTGTATGGAAAAAAGAAAAGGGCTGTTTTTAGGGTTTTCCCGGCAATTATTCGAAATTCCAAATTCCCTGTAAAAACCATCCTTGGACTTCAACGAACATTTAAAAAAAAAAATTAGCAAAATTGGTCCAGGCACTGTTGAGTTATGCGCTTACCAACATATTTTGCGATTCATTTTATACAGTATGGTGCAAATGAAAGGAATAAATTCGTTATTTCGTAAAACAGCGACTTTAAGGAAAAATCCTGAAACCCGTCGATTTTCATTTTAGAACGGGCTATTCGAAAGGATACCTTTTTATTTTTGACGTCATCTATGTGAGCGTGATGACTCCATCGCTAAAATTTTCAAATGGAAATGTGGGTGTTGTAATACATTATTTGAAAGGTCTTATAAATACCTATTCAGCCATATCAATAATGTACACTAATTGATTTTTGTATTTTTTTAAAAAATTAATAAAATTTTATTATTATTATTTAATATGTATTACTCATTAAATACAACGAAACCTAAATTAGGTGCTAAAATTGTTTACCTCCAGCTGAAATACAATGAGAAAGACGTGTCGCGAACTCCTCTCGAACCTTCTTTATAACTTCCGGAGTTATTTGTGCAACCTCAATACTTATCCTTTCTTTGAGTTCATTGATATTTTGTGGTCTATTTTGGAACACGTTGCTCTTCAAGTATCTCCATAAAAAGAAATCAAGAGGAGTCAAATCAGGTGACCTAGGCGGCAATTCTATTGTTCCTCTTCGACCTATCCACCGATTTGGAATGACGTTGTTCAAATAGTTGCGCACCAAGACAGCATAGCGTGGAGGCGCACCATATTGCTGCAGCCATAAATCATTTCTGTTTAGAAACAGCCGGTTCAATTCAGGTAGCAGGAAGTTTTGAAGAAATTCTAAATATCAAGGACCTGTTAAGGTTTCTTCGAAAAAGTATGGTCCAATAATCCTATTATCTATTATTCCCACCCAAACATTAACTTTCTCTGGGTATTGAGTACGGTACTCTTGCATCCAGTGTGGATTTTCCGTAGCCCAGTACCAATAAGTTTGACGATTTGCAAGACCGTTTAGTAGAAATGTAGCTTCATCCGAGAAAAGAACCTTTTTTAAAAACATCGGATCTCTGTTATTTTGTTCCATCATAATTTCACCAAACTCAATTCGTTTATCAAAATAATCTTCCATAAGCTCTTGTACTAAACTCACTTTGTAGGGATGCCACATTTCCTTCTTTAGCTTTCTAAGAACTGTTGAATGGTTCATGTCGTTATCTAACGCTACTTGCCATGAACTGGTATGGTGATTATCTTGAAAGGCTAACAGAACATCTAGTTTTATTTATTTATTTATTTATTTCATTAATGCAATATTTTACATCATGATTGACGGGATTCCCCCTTTTGAAAAAATGAAAAATGAAAAAATAATGCCAAAAACTACAAAATATTTGAATATACAGGTACTTTCAGCAAACACCATAAAGACAATTATATCACAATATATATTTACGTCTTTTCGGGGAAGAATCACGTTTTTAAAAACAAAAAATGGTTTATTTGAAAATACTCGATACACTGAGCTTGACAATGTTGATCTAATTCTCAATATAATTCTCTATGCAATTCTCCTCGAGAAAATCTAATAGGGTTCTATTTATTAGATTATCTTATCTAAGGAATGTGCGATGCAGGTCCACGCGCTAGGATGCAAAATGCTAAATAAGCAAAATCTAACAAAGTAATATGAATACAGTATGGACCTTTGGAAATAAACCTATCTATTAAATATGGAATTGGAATCATGTAATTCCTCCTCGGCTAAATTAAAGGTATCACCTTTAAGAGGTGTGGCTTTATTAAAAATATTATTTCTTAAATATCTGAAAATGAAATAAATGCTTATTATGAAAATAATTAATACTAATAAAATTAACAATGTGAATTTCGAAGGTTGGAAATTCCATTCTTCTAAATCTTCTAATTCTATGTTGGGGATTTCCATTTCTTCTTTCTTGAATTCTTCATTTGACAGGTTCTTGGAGGGTAACATCATTTTTGGTAGAATGATGTATTTTTCTTCGTCTATGAAAGTAGTGGGAGTAATTTCTTTCTGTAAGTTGCTTATGGTACATTTTGTTCTTAGAATTGCCATGGAAGGGATGAAGTAGTATTTGGTTTGCTGGGGACATTTTTCTTGGATTTTCTTGTTTCCAATTGACAATACATTTCCGTCTTCCAATAATTTTAGATCAGGAGAAATGACCATTCTCGTTCTGGGGCAGTCTTCGGTGTGGTTTTTCAAGATATTCTGCATACATATCGGGGATTCTATAAGGGAGTCTTGATCACATAGATAGTCATCTTCTATCGGATGGCACTGTTTTGTTGACCATTTCAATATTTCCTTTTGTGAGAGCAAATAGGAGTTGGTATAAGGAAGGGAAAGATTTTGTTGAGTTAAGTAGTGAAACTTGTATAAATCATAATTTTCTTTATATACCAATGGTATTGAAATTAGGAACAATAAAACTTTGTACTTGAAAATAACTTTCGTGTGACATAATTGATAGTAATCTTTCAAATGATGAACAGGTATTATATTAACATTTTCTATTAATTTTGAGAACTTCGAGAAGGGTAAGATAGATTCATGTAATAGATGTAATCTTGCAAAGCTTACAGCTGTTTGGATTTCATCTAAAATATTTTTAATATCCTTGAGTTCAAATGTCAAGAGATGCATTTGTTGTACTTCCTGTAAGGCTGGTACAATTTGGAATAACTTGAGGTTTTCAGACATATCCTGAAATTTTCTGATGTATTTATCTTTAAGATCATTTACAACTGTAGTAATTTGTTTCTGATTCCTTATCAGTATTTTCTCATTTTTCTCTATACTATTGAAATAATTTTTGAATAATTCTTCATCGTCAGAATCTAAAGTTCCAAATAAAATCTTTGAGATCTTTCCTCCTAAGTTAATTAATCCTCTTTTAATCTAATGTTTTCATTCAACAGCTCTTCTAGCGTATTGACGTTTATTTCGTTCGAGTATTGTAAATATCTATGATTTGCTGTTTGTGCGAATCCTAATTTCGAGAGTTTAAGGTTATATATTTCCTTCTGATATTTGAAAATTAATCCTTCAATTTTATTAAGGTCTATATGATAGATGAGTTGTAGGTTTTTGTTTGTTACGTAGGCTTTTCCTAATAGAATGGGTAGAATACTATTTTCTATTGGTACGATCACCAAAGGGGTTGCCAAAGCGATTATTTTCAGTAATATCGCAAGAGTGATATGAAGATCCATCATCGAGTCTGAAACAAAATTTATACTAGTGTTTCCTTTGCTTTAAAATTTTCTTATGATAAACATGTTTGTTTTTAGTATCTTCAATACGATTTTCATCAATTTCACGGGCATCTATTTTCTTATAAACTGGGTCTAATTTGCGTGTTATTGGTTTTTTAATATAAGTAGGATTTTTATTTAAGGGATGATTTTCTTCTGCTGATCTCTTTTCATTAGTTTTTCTTAAATGTTCAATATTCTTCTGCTTATTTTTCTCTAATTGTTTTGAAATGTCATTAAGATTCTCGACGTAATTTTCAACATAATTCTGAATTTGTTCATTATGTGTCCGCTCAATAGGTAGTGAATAATTTAAGTCTGCTTTGATTATTTGCATAGGTGTCATCTCTAAACTTGAGTGATTAGAATTATTATAGCTAAGCAATGCTTGAGAAAGTCTATTTTGAAAAGTATTTTTATTTCCGATCGTTCTTAATTGTTCTATCAACGTAGAATGAAACCGTTCTACTATAGCGTTAGAATTTGGGTTATAATTGGTTATGTAATGAATTTCTATTTTATGAATTTTGGAAAAATCCTGTACAACACTATTTTTGAATTCTAGTCCATTATCGCATGTTATCTTATTGGGGGTACCAAAATGGCTAAAATACATTAATAATTTATCTACTATTTCCGTGCCTGTCTTTTGTGACAGCGGGTAACATTGTCCAAATCTGGAGAATGAGTCTACAATGCTTAGACAATATGTTTGATTAAATCTTATAGTATCACAATAAATGTGTGTGAAAGGATTTGATCCTATTGGGTTTGGTTTAAATTTTAATTGGATTGGGGTTCTTTCGTACTTACTTTTCTGACATATTTCGCAAGAATTTATAAAATTTTGAACATCTTTGTTCATGTTCGGCCAATAATATTTGCGCTTTAAACTAGTTAAATTTTCTTGATATCCACGATGAATAGTTTTGGTTTCGTGATATTGTTGAATTCTTAGAAGTTGTTCTTCTTTATCTTCGACATCCTCTAGATATATTTTAGAGATTTTCAAATTGAATGAATTATAATCGAATTTATTCTGTAAAGTTTGTATAAGAGGTTTTTCTAACTCGGGGGATGCGAAATATATGGTATATGATTTTTTAGGTTGGACATATTCTTTGATAAATTTAAATAGATCATTTTCTATCGAATTTATAGAAACTCGCAATCTCATTTTGTCTCCAAATAATTTTGTTTTTGTGACATGGTAACTTGAGAATTTTCTCATTATTATTTGTAAAGGTGATGAATTTAAACTTCTTTCTGTATAAGGAATTTCGAAAATTGGATTTTCAACGTTACTATGAATTGTGGCATCACTGTGAATAATTACATTTCCTGTTTTCAATTTACTTGAATTCGAATTATCTAGGACAGGTATTTCATCACTTGTATTGCCTAAAAGATCATCTAATTCTTCATCGGTTAATTGATTTTTCATTGCAGGTAGTCTATCATTTGTGTGACCTAATAAATTTAGACATTCGTCTAATTCTTCATCAGTTACTTGATTTGCCATTGAAATAAGATCTTCTTCTATTCCATTAATATCGATTAAATTTTTATTAATAGTAGTTACATTGGAAGTATGTATAGATTTTTCTGGGTGTCTATTGGATAAATAATAGATGATTATTTTCAGATCTGAGTCTGCAAAGATATATTTTATTATTTTTAAGATAATTGACCATTCTAATCGGTCTAATCCACACGCAATTCGCGGCAAAGCTATGTATTTGTCATCATTATATTCGCATAATTTTCTAAGGTTTAAGAGTGCTTTGAAAACTTTTTCATATTCAGGTTTATCAGAGTAAAGATTCTTAGTAATTAAGTAATAAATATTACGATTCCCGTTTCGGATCGATGCAATCTCACCTATTGATTTATTTTGAAGTTTAAGTTCGTTTACTTTACCAAACTTCTGTTTGAAATCCAGGGCAATACCTTGGTTCATATAAAAATCATTTGATACGCAGTGTGCTAGAGCATAGTTTTTAGGGCTTTCAAATAGATTACCTTCTTTTTCTATTACATTCGGTGCATCAATAATATTCTTGGATTCATAAAGTTTTAAGAAATTTTGATATGTTAGTTCATCAGTTGAATCCAAAATAATTCGACTTAGGGCGTCTGCATTATTTGTTGAGCCTTTCTTATATTTTATCTCGTAATCGAATTCTTCAAGTTTTATTCTCCATCGCATGAGACGTGAATTTGGTTCTTTAAGGGAAAATAGCCAGGTTAAAGGTTTATGATCGGTATAAATCGTGAATTTTCTTCCATATAGATAAGGTCTAAAATGTTTACACGACCATACAATAGCAAGTAGTTCTTTTTCTATGGTACTATATCTAGATTCTGCTAAGTTTAATGTTTTACTTGTGAAAGAAATCGGTAGATCATTTGGTGGATCACCCTGTGATAATACGGAACCTATCGCGAATCCTGATGCGTCCGTTGTTAAAATAAAAGGTTTAGTGAAATCTGGGTATCTTAATACTGGGTGGTTTAATAAATTTCTCTTACATATTTCAAATGCTTCAATATAAATCGGGTCATTAATATTAATTTTCGCATTTTTTTTCAGGCATACAGTTAGGGGTTTAGAAATTTTCGCAAAATTTGGTATAAATTTTCGGTAATATCCGACTAATCCGAGAAATGATTTTATCTCTTTTTGAGTTTTTGGGATAGGAAATTTAATTACTGCTTTTAATTTATTTGGATTTGGTTTAATTCCTTCGGGTGTGATAATGTGTCCTAAGAATTCAATTTCAGTCTTGAAAAAGTGACATTTATCTAGTTGAATTTTTAATTTTTCCTCTTTCAGAACTTCGAGAATATTATGAATATCGGCCAAATGTTGTTCAACAGTGTCCGAAAATATAATAATATCGTCCATGTAAATATAACAAATTTTTCCGATAAATCTTTCTAAGACAGTGTTCATTAATCTTTGAAAAGTTGCCGGGGCGTTTTTGAGTCCAAACGGCATTCTCAGAAACTCATAGTGACCATTTTCAACAGTAAAAGCCGTTTTTTCAATGGATTCCTCATCTAACTCAATCTGGTGAAATCCGGAGGCTAAATCTAGCGTTGTAAAGTATTTTTTATTACCAAGTTTATCTAATATACTTTCAATTTGGGGAAGTGGATATTTATCCTCAATTGTTTTATCATTCAATTTTCTGTAATCTATCGCGATACGCCATTTCTTTTTTTCAGATAAGTCTTGTTTTTTAGGCACAATAACTACTGGAAAGGACCATGGTGATATACTAGGTCTAATAATTTTCTTGTCTAACATATCTCGAATTTGAGTCTGAACTTCTTCTCTATGAACTTCTGGATATCTATAAATTTTACCATGAACGGGATTTTCATCGCTCGTTCTTATCTTATGTTTTATCCTATTTGTAAAATTAAGTGGTTGACCTGGTAACTGAAGAGCATCTACGTTTGTTTCGAATATTTTCTTCAATTGACTACTAATTTTTGGTTCTAAATGAGTAAGGTCCACTGGAATATTCGTAGGTTTTTGACATACTTGTTGGTATTCAAAAGGAATTTCACAAAAGACATTAGTTAATTTTTGATTTTTGAAATCTAGGTTAAGTTCATATTTATTTAAGAAATCTGCACCAATTAATACATCATAATTCTTATGAAATTTATACAATACAAAAGGATGACAATCATTCATTTGAAATTCTGAAAATAATGGTACTAACACTTTTTCATTAGAAGTTTCTTGCTTCATGCAAGCAGTTAAGGTAGTATTTTCATTAAAAATATTCTGGTGGAAATTATTATAAGCAAATTTTGGATCCATAAGACAAACGGAACATCCACTATCAATTAGCAGTTTGCATTTTGGATTTTCAAATTCAATATACGGTAATTGATTTGTATGATCTAACGAATGATTTAAGTCAATGAATCGTTTAGGGCTAGTTTTTGAAAATTTTCTTTTAAATGTAAATCACGCTCGTTTTCAGGAACTGATTTATGATTAAATCTGGGGTCTTGTGAAGTTGACTGAATATGGGTTAATTCTTCAAATGTAAAGTTGGGACTTTGTTCACTACTGAAGTATTTCTTATTAGGATTTGTTTGATATTGGGTAGAATAATTTTGTCTTTTCTGAGGGTAATTTCTTGTTTGAATTGACATTTTTTCTGGTGGAGTTTGGATTCTCCTATTTGGATCGGGCTTAAATACATTAACATTCTGTTCTCGTGACGTACTAGGTCCAAATACTTGACGGTTCGTCGGGTAATAGGTATTTACTGCGCGTTGTTGAAACTGAATTGGTTGAGAGGGAAATCTCTGTTGAAAACTTTGATTAAAAGGATTTTCTCTATAATTCCTTTGATAATTTTGATATCGATTATTCGTAGGAAAATTTCTAGTGTTATTATAAGAAGAATTTCTATAAACATTTTGAGGAACATTTCTTTGGTTATTTTGATTAAAATTTCTTTGATTATTTTGGGGGATATTTCTCTGAGGTTCACTTTGACGTCTATTCATTTGAGTTTTGTAATGTGAAAATGGCTGTTGATAATAATAATAATCTTGTCTAATAAAAGTAACCATTTCATCATAATTCATAATATGTCGACCTCTAAGGGCTGTTCGTAATTCTGCGTTAATATTATACAAGAGAACGCGGGTTGCTACTCGTGAAGCTATATTTTTCTCTTGTTCTTTTTCTAATACTGGTAATTCTGATAATTCAATCTGAGAATCATATTTGTTTTTCAATTCAACGATCTTTTCCAAAAATTCTAAATCATCTTCGTGTCTAAGTCTTTGGGCATTTTGCAGATCCCAAAATAGAACTGACAGACTAATTTTTTCTTCAAATCTTAATTTCAAAAATATTTTTAAATCATTCCAAGTTTGAGTAATTCTTTCATTGTACTTACTACTTCGCTCGCTGTTCCAGTTAGTTTACTTTTTATGATATCAATAATTACTTCATTTAACAGTACTTCAGTTGTTTTGAATTTAGTATAAAATTTCTCGCAATGATTAATAAAGCGTGCAAGGTTTGCTTGGTTACCATCAAAAGGTAGAATTGGTTTTGCAAATAAATCTATTAGTTTGATTTTA
Source organism: Halyzia sedecimguttata (assembly GCA_937662695.2). Lineage (NCBI taxonomy): Eukaryota > Metazoa > Arthropoda > Insecta > Coleoptera > Coccinellidae > Halyzia > Halyzia sedecimguttata. The sequence continues at coordinate 19,625,407 of OW569416.2, read as the reverse complement.
TCAAAAAGATTACTTTCTTGAGTCATCTTGGAAATATTATGTTCGAGTTATACAATTATTTAATTCGCGTTAATCGGTTTTTTTAATAAGAAACCTAGGAAAAACTATCGCAATCGGTTTTTTGATAAGAAACCTAGAAAAAACTATGACACAAGTTTTACGCACAAAACTGTGGGGAAAAAGATTGACTAACTTTGACCAGGTTAGGAAAACTGGGGAAAACAGTATAGGAATTGCTCAATGCTCACCAAGTTGTTTTATTGAAGTCGTTGAAGGGCGCTACTCAATCAATCGGACTCTGGATTCTTCTCCAAATTCGTTGTTGTTGTTGAAACTGCTAGCCTCTGGAAGATTCTCCGTGGATGAATTTTAGGGGTTGATTCGTCGCACTTTTCTTCGCACACTGAGACTGGCACAATATTATTTGAGATACAGTTCGTACTCGGTTTTCCTTTTGGAATTTACGTCGCACTTATTCTGAGTTCTCGGGTTCTTTTGTTATTCAAAGAATTAAAATTCACGTGTTTTTTTTTCTTTAAAATCACTTATAACATCACGTCCTCGTCGCCATTTACGTCTTTTCGGGGAAGAATCACGTTTTTAAAAACAAAAAATGGTTTATTTGAAAATACTCGATACACTGAGCTTGACAATGTTGATCTAATTCTCAATATAATTCTCTATGCAATTCTCCTCGAGAAAATCTAATAGGGTTCTATTTATTAGATTATCTTATCTAAGGAATGTGCGATGCAGGTCCACGCGCTAGGATGCAAAATGCTAAATAAGCAAAATCTAACAAAGTAATATGAATACAGTATGGACCTTTGGAAATAAACCTATCTATTAAATATGGAATTGGAATCATGTAATTATATATATACATATATGGAAAAGTATAACGGGTAATTCCGCAAAAGGAGCATTTTAATAAACTTATCCGCGTTATCCTATTTTCATATTATATACATATATATACTATAATTATATCCCAAACCAAATTAGTCACCCCACAAGTCACCAAAGTACACAAACCAAATAAAATAAAGCATCAGGAAAAGAATCCATCTTACAAAGTATTAACCCCGTACACCTCTCAAATAACGTAGAACTTCAACCTTGAATACCCTAAATGAGTTGAAAACAAATCAATCATCCTATTATGACTATTTAGAAAGGATGTCACTCTATCAACGAAAAAATGTTTGGCATAGTTCAACCTGCGCAAGCGTGAGTAAAATAGCGGCGTGTACCTAGTTGTTCTCATCGTTAAACTAAAGTTGAATTTGGCCAGTAACCTGGGACACGAAACAGCACCATTCACCACCTTATGAGCATAAGACACATCAAAGTATCGACGTCTCAAAGACAAAGAATCCAACCCAAACGAAGCTTCCAAGTAATCATAGCTGTAAGCATGCGTTCCCGAAATAAATGCCAACCTGCGGAGGAATCTGCGTTGAGTTCCTTCAATTATATCTATGTCACAGTTATACTGGGGAGACCTTACCACCGACGCATACTCCAACCTAGGTCTACAAAGTGAGCAATACAACAGCCTGACCGTGTTGACAGAAAATTCTGATGAATTTCGACTAATAAACCCAAGTACTTTATTGGCTTTAGAACATATATCATTAATATGTTCCTTAAAGTTTAGTTGGCTATCAAATAAAATACCAAGATCACGAATTGTGGAAACACGGGTCAAATCTATATCATTGAGGGAATAATTATATTTTACTGATGATTGGCGGCGGTGAAACGAAATAAAACTGCACTTTTTGATGTTAAGAGGAAGATGATTCATTATGGTCCAATTATACAACAAATTTGCCTGCCTCTGAAGGAACAGACAATCAGCAATGCTGTCAATCGCTGAATAAAGCTTCACGTCATCAGCAAACAACAGAAACCCTCCATCAAGCGATTCACCAATATCGTTAATGAACAGATTAAACAAGAGGGGCCCCAGGTGACTACCCTGCGGTACTCCCGAGGTCACTAAAAATTCCCTTGACAGAAAGCTCCTATACCTCACAACTTGCGAACGACCATAGAGAAAACCACACAGCCAGGACAACAAAGGGCCGCCAACACCAATGGACTCGATATTTGAAACTAGCAGATTAAGATTCACGGAATCTTAATGCTTTAGCAAAGTCCATATAGATAGCATCCAACTGTTTTCCAGATTCCAAGCAGTCAACTATATCACTCAGATACAAGAGCAGATTAGACTCAGTAGACCTGCCCAGCCTAAAACCATGTTGTTCATCAATTAAATGTGATGCACAATGCCAGGACAAGTAGTGACAAACAATACTATCCAGCATTTTGGGCAAGGTCGACTGAATAGATATACCCCTGTAGTTTGTCACATCTGATCTACATCCCGATTTGAATATAGGAACTACAAAGCTCCTCTTCCAAAAGGATGGAAACATGCCAGTCCTGAGTGAAAGATTGAACAGAGCGGTATGTGGAGCCGAAATGGAACACAAGCACTTCTTTAGGAGAAAACCCGGCACACCGTCCGGACCCGTAGATAACTTTGGCTTGAGACCGCTGATTAAATCGTAAACCTCTGTAAGTGAAACCTGAAATCCACTCAGGTGCCAACGATTACTATGTTTGACCTCATGAGGCACCAAAGCCTCCCCATTATATACTCCCGAGAAAAAATCTGCAAAATAATTCACAACATCTATCCCACCACTACTATACAAACCCTTAAAAGACATAGTGTCAGGTAGTTCTGAAGTATTCCTCTTAGCGTTAATATACTTCCAAAAATGCTCTGGTGTCGACGAGATTTTATTCTCAATATTTCTAATATAATCCAAATACAAAGCATCATTCAACAATTTGCATTCTGTCCTCAACTTACGAAAATTGGCATAATCCACACCACACCCCGACCTGGAGAAACGTCTATATGCACGTTTTTCATATGAACCAACTTTTTAAGAGTATTATTGAACCAAGGAGAAAAACGAGAGGGTCGGCTGAATCTCCTTGGTATAAAGCGATACATACCTCCATATAAATTGTTGTAAAGTACGGTTGTAGCATGTTCCACATCATGGCCACTAAAATCCCAGTCACGCGACGATAAAAACGCATTGAGGGCCTCATAATTACCTTTATGAAAATTAAAAATTTCTTCAACATTGCCCAAAGAATCTGGAACTTTACGACAAGAAATATCAAACTGCAATGACCTATGATGAATGCTATCAGGCTGGAAAGGATCAGCAGCCCGCAGAACGTCCAATGCACTCAAATTCGAAAATAACAGATCAAGAAAAACTCCCCGATCATTTGAAACCTTATTGAAATTCGCGAAGTCCAGAGAATCACGTAACATATCACAGCGATCGTTATCCCGACACAGAATGAACTCTCCATCCAACCAACCAGACTCGGGTATATTATAGGCACCACAAATAAATGAATCAAATGGATATCTCAATGACAATTCCTCCAATGCCAGAGCATGGGAAGAATACACAGCATCTGGTGAGCCAGGTGGAATGTATACAACACTTAGTATAAACTCGCGCATTGGATCAGATATTCTGACAAACAAATGCTCTACAATGTCAAATGAATGCTTAATCAACTCACATGAGATTTCCGCACGCACCAGAATCATTACGCCTCCACCCCCACGCTTAACACTCGATTTAGTATTCCTATCCAAGCTAAAAACTTTATATAAAGACGGACTCACTTCGGCGTCAAGAATAGACGAGTTGAACCATGTCTCCGTAAATATCAATATATCATAACTACATTGTTGCAACCACAAATAAAATTCACCCAGCTTAGATTTCATACCACCTACATTTTGATAATACACACTAAGAGGAGCAAAAGGGGGATTTACAAGTTTTTTTGTTCTTAGTTACTATACATGGTTTTCCGCTTATATATCTAATAGAAAGGTCCTCCTCACCCCGCTGAATACGCTGTTCCATTTGACTACGGACACCCGAGAAATATGAACGCTGGCTACTGGTCTGATCCGCCGAAATCGATATCTTCTGCGTAGACTTTTCTAGTATTGAAGATTTTTTCTTCAGCACTTTTGATGCCGTATCAGGATCAGTAAGCACCACCTTTACAGGGCGAGTTTTCTTACCTCTCTTACCCAAGCGCAATACCTTGACAATTCTATCCGCTGCCATCTCAACCGGTTCCAATAATGAGGCCACTTGCTCGACATCATAGGTTATCCTATTCTGCAGGTTAGTATCAGTAGACTCAACCAAATTATAGATCATCACGTTACTGGATCTATAACCACGCTCATTAATATCTGCTATAATATCCTCCATATCTCCACTACAACCCCGATTACACTCTGCCAACTCCTTTTTAACCACATCCAATTGCACCTGAAGTGAAGAATTCATCGCAGTCAGCTGCTCAAGTTTCTGCAATAGTTTGCTATATTTCTGGTCCATAGAAACCAACTTTGACATGATGTCCGCCAAAGTTACTTCCTCAGATCTACCATTAGAAATCATGTTCGGGTCCTGAGCGAGTTCACCAGTACCATCGCATCCCTCACAGCTCCATGTATCAAGTCCTCGCTTAATTCTCCCAAATTCATCATCAGTTACAGTAATACAAGTTCTATGAAACCACTGATCGCACTCTCGGCACTGCAATTTGTAACCCCTTCTGTTGAACTTAACGCCGCAAGAGTTACACGAATGCGTCATCCTTGGATCCGCAACGCAAGTAACTCACTTGTTTGTTATTGAAACGTCACCACTATCCTGACTAATGCTACGCCACTGGATATCAAGTTCAGCGGTTATCAACGCATACACATATGACCAACAGGTTCCTTGAAAATCGCCGTTTGCAACAACAAATTAAACAAACAAACTTACGTAAATTACGCGCTGGCAAAATTGTCCCGAGCAAAGCACATTATATCATTAAAACGCACACCTTCTCATATGAATTTGAAATTTCCAACCTGGCAAATACGTCCAAAAATCCGGAATTTCAGCAGAGCGAGTTAGTAGCTTGTTTACAATTGAACACGTGTATTATGTTTAGTTGTTTGTTTTCTGATATTGGGTTTCTACTACCTTTAGGGAGGTCTTTGACATTATCCGTTTCTCTAAATTTGTTCTCAATTTTGCTTATAGTGGATTGTGAAATTGGTTCTCGGGTGGGGTATTTATTATTAAATAACGTACATACTTCTTTCTGTGTACGTGCTTTTTCTCCACAGCCAATCATTATTAGAATTTCAATTCTTTGCGTTTCAGTCAGCTTCATGTTGATAGATACAAAGACTTTTTGAATTCGTCTAATACAATAATACTATCAATCACTTGGAATAATAGTATATTATATACCGCGGGACTGAAGTAGTACATTTACGGCCGGTTTCATAATAAATTTTAAAGTTCCTTTAAATTTAAAGTATCCTTCAAAGTGACATTTTGGTTCAAAATATCCAACTAAAGGATGCTTTAAATTTAGAGGAACTTTAAAATTTATTATGAAACTCTGTATTAATCCTGAAGGTAAAGTTTATGGCCCGACCGCAGGGAGGGCCATAATTTACCTGAAGGATTAAATGTACTTCAGTCGCAAGGTATATACGATACTTTTCGTACTTCCGGTATGATTTTATTGATTATTTCAATAATTTCAATCAGTTTTTTCTCTCTTCAACTCATTTAATAAACTGTCTTTAAAATAAGTTACCATAGTAACATTGCGTTGTGACAATTATAATTTAGAAACATTGTCATTACTAGTGTCATTGTAAAGAAACATTGTTATTGATAATTATTGGTATCATGAGTGAAGAAGGTGTATCTGATATTGATAAAAGAGCAGCCGAAGTAGGTGAAGAATTGTTACCACCGAACTCTAGAAAACTATACGAGCAGCAGTACGATGCTTTTAAAAAGTGGTACCGCTTAAAAAATGTGAGACAACCTACTGAAAATGCGCTGTTAGTCTACTTCAATGATAAATCAAAAGCGGTTTGTGCCTCAACTCTCTGGGCACATTACTCAATGCTGAAATCGGTTATTAACATTAGAGAAGTTATTGATATAAGTAAATTTCCAAAATTATTAGCTTTTTAGAAGAGAAGAAATGAGGGATTTAAGCCAAAGAAGTCAAGAATTCTCACGTCTGAGCAGGTAGATCAGTTCTTACGGGAGGCTCCGGATGATAAATATTTAATGCTTAAGGTAAATTTGGAAATGTGTTTATATTCAGTAATTTTAAGAAATCAATTTTTTTGTAGGTTGCACTTATTTTGGGCGTTGCGGGAGCTTGTCGTGGAAAAGAGTTGGTTGATTTAGAAATCGACGATGTGAGAGATTTGGGCGATTCCTTCCTAATTGCGATTAGAAACACCAAAAATAAAATTGACCGAAATTTTGTGATCAAAAATTCAGAAAACAGTGCCATCAGTTTTGTGGCGATATTTCGAAAATATGTGGCATTGCGAAAGACAGGGACACCTCATTCAAAATTTTTTGTTCAATACATCAACAAAGAATGTACTACGCGAGTAGTAGGAAAAAACATGTTTGGTACATTTCCACGGCAAATAGCAGCTTTCTTGAAATTAGAAAATGCGACGTCTTATACGGGACATTGTTTTAGACGCACATCTGCGTCTTTGTTAGCTGATTCGGGAGCAACAATAGACGTGCTGAAGAGACATGGAGGATGGAAATCCTCCAACGTGGCCGAGGGATATATTGAATCGTCCATTAAAAATAAACAAAAAATTTCAGATAAAATATTTGGTCAAGTCGCCGATTCGTCCACTATAGTTATGCCACAGTCCTCATTCTCGCTTCTTCTTTCCGCAGGATCTTCGAAACAAACACCAGTTCAATATGAAAAGGACCTATCTGTTACTCGTCAGTTACCTGCTGCATTAACCCAGGAAAGACTGGTCAATATGACGAACTGTCACAATATTAATTTGAATATTAACGTTAATTACCATTCTAATTAATTATATTTTTCAATAAAATATCCCTTAAATTCGTTTGTTTGTGATTTAATCGTTCCGGGAGTTTCGTCAATATTTAATCCCGGAGGGATTAAATGTGACACTTTAGTACCTGTCACAAGGGAGTACGAAAAGCTTATAATGTGCACGAGCTTGCACGTCAGTTTCAGAGAAATAGCGTTCTTTCCGATTTGCAGTGCCCCTTGGGCCAATTTTGGAATTCATGGTGCCCCTTTCAGGCAATCTTCGTTCTGTGCATGAGCAAGTGGTTTGTTCGCTGTTATGCGGGCCGGCAGCATGAAAGAGAGCACTTTCAGTGACAAGTAAACTGCGCATGCGCATTAGTGCGCTGGCTATTTTTTGTATTGCTTGTGCTAGGATGGAAGTGAATTCCGTGGACAGATCATGGGGGTTTGATACTGAGTAAACATATGAGTCTTTTGTGTCCTATTTTTCATGGCGAATTAATAAATAACATTATTTGAATGATCTTTATCAAATTATATTCGGATTTGTAGAATGGGCGGAAGCAACTTCGTTGATAACGAGGGTCCCCTGACCGTAAACCTTCTTCTTGTGCGTGTGTTCCTTGCGGAACAGCCTGCTATCATTTTGCCACAATGCATGTATTTTTGGATTTTTTTTTCGAAAATGGTCTCAAACCATTGAGTTCAACTCACTGATGAAAAATCCGAGGTCAAATTCAGTTCTGTCCGTCCGTCCTTAGTCACACAAGCTCCTAGGAGCTCCTGAGGGATCTACATGGGAAAGACTTAGGAGGGTCAGTATGATCATAATCATGGTTATCCACGCGCACCAATTGCAAATTGACTTCACAATGAAAAAATTGGTTCAAGCACTGACGTGAAGTCAGAAACTTTTGCGCGTATGTTCTATTGTCCATTCTTCTGTATTGGACACGCTTAATCGAATTTACCATGGTAAATTATGTTGTCCATTCTCTTGTATTGGCCACTAAAAACGAATTTACCATGGTAAATTCGAATTAAGTGGCCAATACAAGATAATGGACAACATAATTTACCATGGTAAATTCGATTAAGGGTGTCCAATACAGAAGAATGGACAATAGAACATATGCGCAAAAGCTTCTGACTTCACGTCAGTGCTTGAACCAATTTTTTTTTCGTGATTTTTTTTTAATTTTCTAGGGGTACGGTTCTTAAAAAATTTTTTTTCGTCATTTTTTTCAAATTTTCTAGGGGTACGGTTCTCACAAAATTTTAAACACGTCTTTATGTTGATTTTCTACTACTAGTTACCAAGCACCAATGCGATCGAATATTCATTTTTTGAGTTATTAAGGAAATCATATTCCAGGTGGGTTTAACTCGGCCGATTATGCCCAAAAACGAACTCAACTCTCCCTTTCGGGATGGCTATAACTCTAAAACCGTTTGGCCGATTATGCTCATAAACAAACTGAAATGTCGGGTTCTGGTGCAAATCCTAACCTGAAAATTTCAAGCCGCTATCTCATTCCGTTCTCAAGTTATCGTGACAACAAAAATATTTTTTAATAATTTTTTTAAAATTTTCTAGCCATACGATTCCAACAAAATTTCACGAACGTGCTTAGGTTCATATTCTACAACTACCCACCAAGTTTCAATTCGATCGGATTTATATTGGTTGAAAACAAAATTATTACTCGGAAACCGCTAGGCCGATTATGCCCATTAAAGAACTTGTCCGTCGTATTGGGATGCGCCACCTACCCTGAAAATTTCAAGTCGCTAGCTCTTTTCGTTCTCAAGTTATCGTGGCAACGGCCGGACGTCCTGCCGGACAGAATCAAATTTGACCTCGAATTCTTCATTGGGGAGTCGAACTCAATCGTTTGAGACCATTTTTTTTTTTAAATTTGAAAGTTACAGACATTTGGGCAAAACTATAACGCGATGTTCCCCAGAACATACGCGCAAAAAAAGGCTAAGAGAGCATTGACGTGGGGTCAATCTGCTTTGGCGCGCGAGCTTTAAACATGATTATTATTATACTGCCCCTCCCAAGTCTTCCCCAAGGAGATCCCTCAGAAGCTCCTAGGAGCATCTGTGACAAAGGAGAGTCAGTTGTGTTCTTTATCAACTTTGTTGCTCTATTTAAGCCAGCTTAGACACAGCACTGTTTATTTATGACCCGACAGTGAATTGTGTCTACTACCCTCTGGGTAAATCTCCGGCTCGTTTTATCCACTCAGCTTGAAACACTCATCATTCAATTCAAATTAGCCAACGTGAACACGCACGCCAAAGAGTACTGACTTTACGTCAGTGCTCTTTTATATTTTTTCATTTCGAACGACGGCAAAACTAATAGGCGTAGACCAGACTGTAGTAACGATTAGAGTAGTCATAAAAACTTGAAAAGCACTAATCTAAAGTCGGTACTCTTTGGGATGCTTGTTCACTTGAACCAATATGAATTGGATGATGAGTAATTTGAACTCAGTGGATAGAGCGAACGAGTGATCTAGTCACAATCTGGTCCAATATAGAGAGTGCTCTGCCTAAGCTGTTGTAAGACTATGGTGACAAAGCCTACACACAACACGACTGATTCTCATAACTCTCACAAGCTCCCATAGGACCTCTGAGGATGTTCACTTTGGAAAGGACCTAGGTGGGTCAGCATAATCATGTTATCAAAAAGTAGGAAAACTCTGTGTACAGGGGCTTTGGCACTCTTGTCAAACTACTAGCGAGTAGTTATTCAAACTTTGAAACACCTAGGTCTTCCCCGAATGGACCCCTCAGAAGCTCCTAGGAGCTTATACGAGATAGGATAATCAGTCGTGTTCTTTGCTGGTTTTGTTATTGTATCCTCACGCCAGCTTAGGCACAGCACTCTCCATATTTGACCAAATAGTGAGTGGTGACCATTAGCATTTGACTAGATCTCCTGTTCACTCTATCCACTGAGAAAACATATGAGTCGCTTGTGACCTATTTCTCATGACGAATTAATGAATAACATTATTTGAATGATCTTCATCAAATTATATTCAGATTTGTAGAATGGGCGTAAGCAACTTCGTTAATAACGAGGGTCCCCTGACCGTAAACCTTCCTCTTGTGCGTGTGTTCCGCAAGGAACAGCTTGCTATCATTTTGCCACAATGCCTGCATTTTTGGATTTTTTTCTCGAAAATTGTTTCCAACCTTTGAGTTCGACTCACTGAGCTTGTACGAGATAGGATAATCAGTCGTGTTCTGTGCTGGTTGTCTTATTATATCCTCACGACAGCTTAGGCACAGCACTCTCCATATTTGACCAGATAGTGAGTGGTGACCATTAGCGTTTGACTAGATCTCCTGCTCACTCTAACCACTCAGCAAGCAATCATCAGACGTTTTGGTTTATGGACTATGGCCTGCCAAGCCAAAATCTTTTCTGGAAAAATCAGAGAAGTAAATTTATTCGACATTCATTTGTTTTTTATTCGAAAAGCATTGATGAATATTTTCGAATTTTGAAAGCTTTCGAATAGGTACACACATCTGCAAATCACATCAATAGTATAAACGAAAAATAAAATCTATCATTTATTTGGATCACTAAAATAAGTGACTTATTCCTCTGTAGAAAATACAATTCTTAACAACTCCCCGAATTTCGAGGAGAATGAGGGAAAAATATAAATAAAACTCAATATTTTTTACTAGGATTTTTTTTATAGTGAATATATTTGTGAGACTATTTGTAATTCATGAATATTTCTCGATACAAAATTACAGATCAATCTGACAAGGGGAGGGTTGACCTAGAAAAATTATTTAATATCGAACTCCGCACAATTGTGGGAATGAAGAAACATTTCGGAAGAATTTCGGAGAAAAATTATTCTTTAGACTTGAATTTTCAACTTTTGCACTCATCATTATATTCAAGTGAATTGACCTTTCATGAAGTCCTGGTATAGTCTGGCTGCTTACTTTCCTGAGTACGTCTGAAGAATTGCGGTGTCGTATTTAATTCCCTTTTTGGCGCGCTTCTTTTCCTGGCTCTGTCTATCATTTTGATCAAAATACAGTCTTTAACGTTTAGTTCCGACTGCATGATGAAAATTCCGAGGTCCAACACAATTCTGTCCAGATATCCCGGATGAGCGAAATCCGTTAGATAGTTTCAGAGGTTAGAGCTATCTGAATTTTGTTTTTCCAAACACTCAAAAACTACTGATCTGATTGAATTGAAACTCGGTAGCTTGCTGAAAAATACCGAAACAAATATGTTGCATGCAAAATTTCGTAAGCATTCAGACACTTATTTTACAGCCAAGTTTCAAATTTGAACTCGATTGGATTTATATTGGTGGAAATATTGGAAAAATTATGTACTTTCATGGAAGCCCAGTAGCTTTAAATTCGATCAAGTTCACTGAAGTATATTGACTTCACGTCCATGATTTTCCAATTATTTCTTGTTCCATATATTATTAACGCAACAGGACGAACAATTTCATCCGAAGGATTTTCATTTTTATAGACTAAGAAGATATATTAGAGCGTTTAAATTTTAGTCATATCTAATACAAACCAACCGAGAAAAAAGTCTGTATTGAAATTTCTGTGTGTTCTCCAAGAGAGCCAATTGAAGAAATCATTTTTCTTGTGGTCTTTCCTCTCTCCTTGATTGTGATAAATATGAGAAAATAAAAAAAATATCAATGACGTAAGGTAGGTGTGCTTTTGCGCGGTTGTTCATGTTGACAAATCAGAATTGAATGATGTCATAAACAAGCACGCTAAAGAAGACTGACCTCACATAAGCGCTTTCTAATATTTTTTTTCTTTATGCTAACGAAATATTTCATGCGTCTATGTGTCGGTATTTTTCAAATAACAACTGGGTTTCAATTCGATCAGATCAGTATAATTTGAATTATTGGAAAAACAAAATTTCGGTTGGCTATAATTCCGAAACTATTCAAAGAATTTTACCAACTAATGATACTAACCAAGATATTTAAGCCCCAAACCTATTCTGCAAAAGTGATCCCTGTAACTAATTTCGATCAAGAGTGATCGTGCTTTATTTGACCGTGGATATTTTATTAATCATTCTGATTATTCCGAGGAACAAGCGCCAACAAATAAGAAACTGCTCACCTCATTGGGCATGTAACAAGCACTTAGCATAATATACCCAGTTGAATGCTAGAGCTATAAACTCTCGTCTATCACTCACGATTCACGAAATGATTATTTTTAATAGATTTTTTTTTATTAATAATCTTTTGGTGGATCTTTACTACTAACTACTGAGATTCATTTTGATCACAAAAGTAAGTTTCTAGTTATTATGATAACAAAACTTTCTAATTTTTGTTCTCTCTCCCTAGTTCCCGATATATACAAAACTGCATATTCAGGTCGTAATTCTACAAACTGGTGCTCAGTTTCAGTTGGATCGAATGATTCGGAAAAAATATAAAAAAGCATTGACGTTGACTAATTTTAATTTAATGATGCGTGCTTCTAGCTCAGTTAGTAGAGAGTTTGACTCGGAACCACAGGTCCCGGGTTCAATCACGTGGCTCAGGTGTAAGGATACAATAATAAAGCATTCCCGGAACGCAACTGATTCTCCTAATTCGAAAAACGCCCTAGGAACTTCTGAGGGAAGACAACCTGTCACAGTGAAATCCTTTAATCATAATCCTGTTACTATCAAGCGTGCCAAAGCAGACTGACCTAACTTTTTTCCATAGTGAAGTCAATCTGTTTTGTTGTGCTTGTTAATGAAATGATTATAATTATGTTATTTTAGTTATCATCAGTTGTATTCTATGCAGGCTTTGCTAGTCTGTGCCTACGCCATCTAAGGAACAATACTGTTGATTCTTTAACCAAGATTGAATGGTAGCCACTACCGTATGTCACTCCTAGCCACGGGATTGAAGTTGGCATCTCCAGTTGCGAGACAAAAGCTCTATTCATTGAGCTAGCACTCAATTCAAATTTGTCAAAGTGAACAAGCGTGCCGGGGAGTACTAATTTCACTTCAGTGTTCCATTATATTTCTTCTGGATAACTACGCAGTTTCAAATTCATCAGATCAGTATTTTTCAAGTTGGGAAAGCGATAATTCAAATGGCTATAACTCCGAAACCACTAGCCTGATTTTAGCAATGAGTGAAACTGGCCAGGATATTTACGGCCCAAACCTACCCTGCAAACTTCAATTCTCTAACTCATTTCGTTGGAGAGTTATCTTACTTACTTGAAAGGCTTGAAAGGATTGGGTTAATTTTCTCTTCATCAATAAACATTCAATTGACTAACTTGTTGTATTAATAACAACTATTAGAATTATCATGCAAAATATTACACTTTTCCTAGCATAAATTGATATCATGGTTGGCATAAAAACATCCAACGGATACACACACAAACGATGAGAAATAAAAAGCACTGACGTGAAGTCAGTACTCTTTGGCGCGCGTGTTCTTGGTGGCTAATTTGAATTGAATGATGAGTACTTCAAGCTCAGTGGCCAAAGATCTACCCAAAGGATAGTGGACATCATTCACTGTCGGTTCAAAAATTAACAGTGCTGCATCGAAGCTGCCAGTAGGATAGAGTAACAAAGTTGAAAAAGAACACAACTGACCCTCCGTAGTCGCACAAGCTCCTAGTCCTTGGGAAAGACTTGGGAGGGTCAGTATAATCATAATCATGTTTATAACACGCGCGCGATTTTTTTCATGTCACGTAATCTTCACGAAATTTTGAGAAAGTGTTTGATTTGGTCTTTTGCATCTAATCACTGAGTTTCAATTTAATCAGATCAGTATTTTTCGAGTTATTGTGAACACAAAATTTTAAAATTTTTGGAAATTTTTTTTGCCACTTCAAGGCTGTCCGATCAGTACAAAACTTCGCAGGGGTATAAAGTTCATGATCCTACAATTTGGTGCCAAATTTCAGAAAGATCGAATGATCGGTTCCGGAAATATTCATAAAAAACATTTTTACTAAAAACGACCGTAACTCCGAAACCACTTGGTGGATTTCGCCCGTAAACGAACTTATCCGAGATATTTACGCTACAAATCCACCCTGCAAATTTCAACGCTCTAGGTCGTTCCGTTCGAGAGTTATCGTGCTAATGGCCGGCTGGCCGGACCGGACGGACATTATTGAATTTGACCTCTAATTCTTCATCAAGGAGTCGAACCCAATCGTTTGAGGCCATTTTCGAAAAAAAAATTTCCAAAAATACAGACATTGTGACGAAATGATAGCACGCTGTTCGTTGCGGAACACGCGCGCAAAGAGAATCTTTCAATTCGATGAAGAAGTCAATGTTATTGTTACTGAATATTTCTCCCTAGTAACTTACGAAAGAATGCCATAAAAAGTTGCTTTGAGAATGCCGCCTGGGAGCATATGGTTCGAGAGCGCGTGAAAACCAACGTTGCCAGTTCTGTAGGCCACTACGCTTGGCGCGTATCCTATAGTGTTTCCTTCGTATACTGCTCGGCACACTAGCGCCCGTGATATACTCTCGAACTAAAAGATTGTACTGTATAGAAATGGGGTGCGTAGTGACCTCAAATCGATTTTTTTTATATGTTGATCCCTGAAGTCTCCTAGTCCTAGTCCAACAAGCTAAGAAACTAGTCAAAACGTTGTCACCTCCGATTGTGGAGGTGACAACGTTATATATGAAGTGACAACGCAAAAGGAGTTTCTATTTTGGAAGTGAGAATGACACTTTATAACTATATATGTATATATATATATATATATATAATTGTAGTTTAATAAGAGTCCCAGGTATATTATTTGAATTGAATAAGGGTTTGACGACTCAAAGGTGGAGAATAAGTTAATGAATACTATTTATTCTTTGCCAAGCTTTCGCATCTTTATTTAATGCATCCTCAGGGCTTCTACAAAAGGTACAACAATAATAACAGACAATAAAAAATTATTTTTGTTTTGTTCCAGAACTTACCGAATGTTAGATTTTTCAAATAATCGACATTCAGCAACAAGTCATCCGTTATTCGTAAAATATTAGTAGAGACGTTACATTCCATTAAAAATTACACACATTAAAACATCAAAATTCACGAAAAATTCTTTCACCTTATCCCATTACCATATTTACATTTATAAATTATTAATTTCATTGTTTAGTTAGGAATCGTAGGTTATGTTTCTGTCGTCTATGATCTGTAGTTCCGATTTACTCCTTTGGGATCTTTCTGGGTGCATTACTCATCTACAGGGCCGTCGTAAAAGTGCTTATATTTCGACACATTCAACAGGTAACTATATATAGAGCTCAGATTGTTGGTATCAGTTTTTTTATTCAGCGTTTCTTCATTTTTGTTTATCTCTATCATCTCATGCACTAATCCCTTCATGTAATTATTTTCTGTCTTCAACACCGTGACACTGTCAAAGTCTACTGTATGATTCGACTGATGTGCATGCAATGCTAGGGCACATCTATGATGGTATTTAGTGACATCTGATTTATGAAGTGCTATTCTATTTTTTACCCATTGGGATGTTTGTCCAATGTAACTCCGCACACAATCCGCACACTCAATTTTGTAGACTACATTGCTTCTATATTGAGTTGGTATGGGGTCTTTTATTTTGCTATATAGGTTCTTGACTGTTTTTTTTATTATATAGCATAATAAAAGACCCCATACCAACTCAATATAGAAGCAATGTAGTCTACAAAATTGAGTGTGCGGATTGTGTGCGGAGTTACATTGGACAAACATCCCAATGGGTAAAAAATAGAATAGCACTTCATAAATCAGATGTCACTAAATACCATCATAGATGTGCCCTAGCATTGCATGCACATCAGTCGAATCATACAGTAGACTTTGACAGTTAGTGTTGAGTAGGACACGACTTGAAAAAGAGTTTGTAAGAGTAGCCTCTTTTTTGTCCTGAGCCAGTACAATGTCCCACTTCAAAAGAGGCGAGGCGTACTGAACCATTTGAAGTTATTATAGTACGAATTATGCGCGCCTCCTGGCGCCTCAAATGTTAGACGCGACGTGCTTTTGTCACTGCGGTATTGATGAGTAAGCTCTCTAGGAGGTTTGTCACTCGAACTTGGAAAGTTGTAAGAGTGCTTAGCTTATGTAATGAGGGTTTCGGCAAGAACATATCTAACGGACAGATATTAGGAGGATGAACCACATTTGATTGTTTAGTACAATTATTATGAAATTAGGCAATTCTACTACCCTCACATCAAAGGTTCCGACACAAAATGGAATTTCTTTATCTGCCTCTGCCTCGCTCTCGCTCGACCGCGACAAATAAATTGAAGTAGTACAATTTTAAATTTCGAGGCACTCTTACATTTTGACGTCATGTCCGGGACAAATGAAGCGCCTCTTGTATGTCCTACTCAACACTATTGACAGTGTCACGGTGTTGAAGACAGAAAATAATTACATGAAGAGATTAGTGCATGAGATGATAGAGATAAACAAAAGTGAAGAAACGCTGAATAAAAAAACTGATACCAACAATCTGAGCTCTATATATAGTTACCTGTTGAATGTGTCGAAATATAAGCACTTTTACGACGGCCCTGTAGATGAGTAATGCACCCAGAAAGATCCCAAAGGAGTAAATCGGAACTACAGATCTTAGACGACAGAAACATAACCTACGATTCCTAACTAAACAATGAAATTAATAATTTATAAATGTAAATATGGTAATGTGATAAGGTGAAAGAATTTTTCGTGAATTTTGATGTTTTAATGTGTGTAATTTTTAATGGAATGTAACGTCTCTACTAATATTTTACGAATAACGGATGACTTGTTGCTGAATGTCGATTATTTGAAAAATTTAACATTCGGTAAGTTCTGGAACAAAACAAAAATAATTTTTTATTGTATGTTATTATTGTTGTACCTTTTGTAGAAGCCCTGAGGATGCATTAAATAAAGATGCGAAAGCTTGGCAAAGAATAAATAGTATTCATTAACTTATTCTCCACCTTTGAGTCGTCAAACCCTTATTCAATTCAAATTATATATATATATATATATATATATAGCCGGCTCCGGTGGTCCAGTGGGTATAAAAACCTGCTGTGGTGCCGGAGGTCGCGGGTTCGAATCCCGCTCAGGGCATGGATGTGGTGGAGGTGTGATTGTGATTGTCTGGTATGAATGTGGTTAGGCTAATGACCATAGCAGTCGATGCCTATTAGAAAAAAAAAAATATATATATATATATATTGTTATGGAAAATGTTGAGGCTCTCAAAATAAAAAAGAATTGAAATTGTATTTTTCATTAAAAATCTAAATGCTTAAGAAATTGTAGTTCTGACACATAAATACTTAATTTATTTAGTTAATTTAGTGAATTCACGAAAAGTTTGTTGATTTATGCCAAAGACTCTCACATTTGTGATTTATAAAAGTATATCTATAACCAGTATGTTACATTTGAAAGAAATTATAAGCAAGAAAGAATGAAAGAATTTAGTAACAAGGAATCAAATCATCGTTTTCTCGACGCAAGCCATTTGGATGATTTGATTGAATAATTAAATAGAAGAAATCAGGTTTGGCTGAGAGTTCGAATAAAATGAATCCAAGGAAACGAGGAAACATTGAATGGACAGTAGATTTGAAATTGAAAATGGGAATGACACAAAAATTGTGCTCCATATAATTAGAGAAAAACTCACTGAATTAAATTAAATAAACCATCCAATCTTAAAAAGGATATATAAGAGGAAAGTAGCATATTGGATTCATAGTATCTAGAAGTAGAACGGAGAAATAATTGAAGAAGGAGTATTAGGAATAAACCATCCAGTCTTAAAAGGATATATAAGAAGAAAGGATCATATTGGATCCATAGTATCTAGAAGTAGAAGAGATAAATAATTGAAGAAGGAGTATTAGGTTAAACTTGTAAGGTTAGTGTAATATAGTTTATAAAGTTTGATAATTATAGTTTGTCTCTTTAGTTAATAAATAATTCTGTAATATTTTGAGATTCTTAATATTTTTTATTTTTAAATCATTCAAATTAGAACCCTGACAAAATTAGGAAATTTTAAATTTGATATTGAATTCAAAATTCTATTAATTCAGATCTTAACAAATTGGCGCCCAACGTTTAGGCTTGAATAATTTGAATAGATCATTTTTTATTATTATTAAATCAACTATACAAAATATGATCTCTTAGTCAATCATAAAATGGAAACTCGTAGTAAAACGATGATTGGAGAAAGAGGAGATGATAATGTGATAGACAGTCCTAGTCAAGAAAATGAGGTTGAACCTAATTTGAGGGATATATTACGAGCAATGAATAAATTATCTGAGAGATTGGAAAATAAGATAGAAAATAACATGAAAGAAATGTATGCAAGAATGGAAAAGAAGACAGAAAAAGACATTATAACAATAAATGAAGAATTAACAAAAAGAATAATTGCAACATAAGAAATATTAAAAAAGAAAATGGAAATGAACACAAGGATATATCACAGGGAATTAGAGCTAATTGAGGGCAATATAAAGAAAGATTTCAATGAACAGTTGGTATTGAATAAAAATGAAATGTACAAGAATGTAGAAATGCAAAATGAAAGAATAGAGCAACAAAATGAGAAGTTGGAAAGAGTAATAGCTAAGGAAAGTAATGGGATATTTGGAATGTTTAATTTAGGTGAAAGTAGAATGAACTTTGATGGAAGAGTTAAGAAGCAGCATCCAGTGGCATTTATGAAATATTTAGAAAATAAAGAATTCTGTTCCACATCATTTATACAATTCAAAGAGTTCATTAGAAATCAACTGGTGGAAGAAGCATTGTTGTGGTTCAACAATAAAGAGATGGAATTAAGGGATTTCAAGACTTTCAAAAATAAATTCCACGGGGAAAAATATTATAAGAACATGGAGAGAAAGCAAATAAGGAAACAAGTTAGATTTAGAAAAGGAGACTTAGTCCTGATGCGTTCACATAGAGTATCTAACAAGAATGGGGATATCTGTGCAAAATTAGAACCTCCGTTTGAAGAACCATATATGGTTGACAATGAGAACAGTTTGAATAGTTATAGATTAAAAGAAATAGGAACTGATAGAATCAGGGGAATTTTCAATATTAAGGATGTATATAAATTTATTCAAAATTGATTTTACATTTTAAAATAAAAAATATTTTAATTTTGGGGAAGTAGAAATTTTACTATTTTAAAATTTTTGTTATAAAAAAAAAAATTTAAATATTAAATTTGGGAATTTGTTATGGAAAATGTTGAGGCTCTCAAAATAAAAAAGAATTGAAATTGTATTTTTCATTAAAAATCTAAATGTTTAAGAAATTGTTGTTCTGACACATAAATACTTAATTTATTTAGTTAATTTAGTGAATTCACGAAAAGTTTGTTGATTTATGCCAAAGACTTTCACATTTGTGATTTATAAAAGTATATCTATAACCAGTATGTTACATTTGAAAGAAATTATAAGCAAGAAAGAAGGAAAGAATTTAGTAACAAGGAATCAAATCATCGTTTTCTCGACGCAAGCCATTTGGATGATTTGATTGAATAATTAAATAGAAGAAATCAGGTTTGGCTGAGAGTTCAAATAAAATGAATCCAGGGAAACGAGGAAAAATTGAATGGACAGTAGATTTAAAATTGCAAATGGGAATGACACAAAAATTGTGCTCCATATAATTAGAGAAAAACTCACTGAATTGAATGAAATAAACCATCAAATCTTAAAAAGGATATATAAGAGGAAAGTAGCATATTGGATTTATAGTATATATAAGTAGAACGGAGAAATAATTGAAGAAGGAGTATTAGGAATAAACCATCCAGTCTTAAAAGGATATATAAGAAGAAAGGATCATATTGGATCCATAGTATCTAGAAGTAGAAGAGATAAATAATTGAAGAAGGAGTATTAGGTTAAACTTGTAAGGTTAGTGTAATATAGTTTATAAAGTTTGATAATTATAGTTTGTCTCTTTAGTTAATAAATAATTCTGTAATATTTTGAGATTCTTAATATATTTTTTTTTTAAATCATTCAAATCAGAACCCTCACAAAATTAGGAAATTTTAAATTTTATATTGAATTCAAAATTCTATCAATTCATATCATAACAAATTGGCGCCCAACGTTTAGGCTTGATAATTTGAATAGATTTTTTCTTATTATTAAATCAACTATACAAAATTTGATCTCATAGTCAATCATAAAATGGAAACTCGTAGTAAAACGATGATTGGAGAAAGAGGAGATGATAATGTGATAGACAGTCTAGTCAAGAAAATGAGGTTGAACCTAATTTGAGGGATATATTACGAGCAATGAATAAATTATCTGAGAGATTGGAAAATAAGATAGAAAATAACATGAAAGAAATGTATGCAAGAATGGAAAAGAAGACAGAAAAAGACATTATAACAATAAATGAAGAATTAACAAAAAGAATAATTGCAACATAAGAAATATTAAAAAAGAAAATGGAAATGAACACAAGGATATATCACAGGGAATTAGAGCTAATTGAGGGCAATATAAAGAAAGATTTCAATGAACAGTTGGTATTGAATAAAAATGAAATGTACAAGAATGTAGAAATGCAAAATGAAAGAATAGAGCAACAAAATGAGAAGTTGGAAAGAGTAATAGCTAAGGAAAGTAATGGGATATTTGGAATGTTTAATTTAGGTGAAAGTAGAATGAACTTTGATGGAAGAGTTAAGAAGCAGCATCCAGTGGCATTTATGAAATATTTAGAAAATAAAGAATTCTGTTCCACATCATTTATACAATTCAAAGAGTTCATTAAAAATCAACTGGTGGAAGAAGCATTGTTGTGGTTCAACAATAAAGAGATGGAATTAAGGGATTTCAAAACTTTCAAAAATAAATTCCACGGGGAAAAATATTATAAGAACATGGAGAGAAAGCAAATAAGGAAACAAGTTAGATTTAGAAAAGGAGACTTAGTCCTGATACGTTCACATAGAGTATCTAACAAGAATAGGGATATCTGTGAAAAATTAGAACCTCCGTTTGAAGGACCACATATGGTTGACAATGAGAACAGTTTGAATAGTTATAGATTGAAAGAAATAGGAACTGATAGAATCAGGGGAATTTTCAATACTAACGATGTATATAAATTTATTCAAAATTGATTTTACATTTTAAAATTTGAAATATTTTAATTTTAGGAAAGTAGAAATTTTAATATTTTAAAATTTTTGTTATAAAAAAAAAAAATTTTTAAATATTAAATTTGGGAATTAAGATATGAATTAATAGAATTTTGAATTCAATATCAAATTTAAAATTTCCTAATTTTGGTAGGGTTCTAATTTGAATGATCTTTAAAAAAATATTATTAAGAATCTCAAAATATTACAGAATAATTTATTAACTAAGGAAACAAACTATAATTATCAAACTTTATAAACTACACTTCTCGCAAAAATTAAAGGAACAAAAAAATTTTCGAAATTTTTTGGCAATTTTCAACAGGCTGTATTTCAGTGAAAAATGGCCGTACAGAAAATAAAAAAACATAATTTTTCAAGCTTGAAGACTCTAGTTTACGAATTTCTTGGTTAAAAATTTTTTGGAGCCCCGGTAATCATGCGATTCTTGGATAAAGCACAAAGAGAAAATTTTCTAAATTTTTTACATTTTTATTTTCGCTCTACGGACATGGAAAAATTTTTTCGACGTAGACCAATGCATAGGTCGTATAGCCTGTTCATTTAGCTTCAATTTGCTTTTTGCAAGAGTCAAATACGACCATTTGTCTTCGAGATATCGAATTGAATGCAAAAGGATCCTTTTTCACTCAACTGCCGATATCTCTGAAACTACTGGTCGCCCAGCAAGCGGACAGGGAGTTTCGTTTTCTGCAGAAAATTTCCGATAAAAAAGTTTGTCATGGTTGATTGAAAAAAATTTTGTTGCACTTGAAACGTTAACGTGAAAAAAGAGCAAAAAAATGCCATTTTCCCTTTTTTTGGTTAATCGACTGTATTTTCGACAATATTAGGGTAAATGCTTAGGTTAGAAGAAAATTTTACTGCCTAATGTACCCCAAAGGCCCCCCTAAATCGGTAGATCGATCGGTTCAGCGGTTTCCTTGGACCGATGGATTGAAATTTTGAAAAAATTAAGGGAACAAGACTTTTGTTCCTTAAACTTGACCTGATCTTTTCAAAAATCAATAATTTCCTATTTTTTTTACAATTTACTCAATTTTGAGTCTTCTGAAGATTGATTAGCAAAAAAAAAATCCAAAAAAATTTTTTCAAAAATTTCGAGACACTCTCAATGCTAGGCGTTATATCGACCGAATCTTGCAACCTCAGGTGTTACCATTAGCAAGAAACAGGAGAGGATTTATTTTCGTGCAGGATAATGCTAGGCCTCATACAGCGAATATCACCCGTCAATTCTTTCAGAGAAACAGCATTACATTGTTGACGCATCCTGCAATGAGTCCTGATCTGAATCCCATAGAGCACGTCTGGGACATACTGGGCCGCCGATTACGACAAAATTATCCGAATCTGAATAATTTAACAGCATTAAAGAACGCTTTGATAAGAGTTTGGCGTCAGATTCCTCAACGGATGATTCGAAATTGTATTTCGAATATGCGACAAAGATTGCTAGCTGTGATTAGGAGTAGAGGCGGGAACACTCGATACTGAACACGACACACACACACACACACACACACACACACATTACACACTTTAGAAAATGAGTTTGGAGTTGTAAAATACTGTGGAGCTAACGAACCACGGGGACTCATTTCTTCTAAAAATTGCTTACACGACACTGACACACACACCCTTCGGAAAATTAGTTTGGAGTAGTTAAATACTGTGCAGCTGACGAACCACAGGGTCTCATTTTTTCCGAAGAATCATAACACATGTGCGTAAGCACAAAAGAAGCGTAAATCCGACCGTGCAACCTCCACGTGGTATGCTTTGGATAACGCTAATGCCGGCGGTGAATCAGTTATCAATGAAAATTTTTGTCAGAAACTTTGATTTTCATGAAAATGAAAATAAAAACACTCTTTAAATTTGAAAAAAAAAATTTTTTTGGAAGTTTTTGAAAAAAATTTTTTCGGATTTTTTTTTGCTAATCAATCTTTAGAAGACTCAAAATTGAGTAAATTGTAAAAAAAAATGAAATTATTGATTTTTGAAAAGATTAGGTCAAGTTTAAGGAACAAAAATCTTGTTCCCTTAATATTTTCAAAATTTCAATCAATCGGTCCAAGGAAACCGCTGAACCGATCGATCTACCGATTTAGGGGGGCCTTTGGGGTACATTAGACAGTAACATTTTTATCTAACCTAAGCATTTCCCCTAATATTGTCGAAAATACAGTCGATTAACCAAAAAAAGGGAAAATGGCATTTTTTTGCTCTTTTTTCAGGTTAACGTTTCAAGTGGAAATTTTTTTTTTTCCGATCAACCATGACAAACTTTTTTATCGGAAATTTTCTGTAGAAAACGAAACTCCCTGTCTGCTTGCTGGGCGACCAGTAGATTCAGAGATATTGGCAGTTGAGTGAAAAAGGATCCTTTTGCATTCAAAATCCGATATCTCGAAGACAATTGGTCGTATTTGACTCTTGCAAAAAGCAAATTGAAGCTGAATGAACAGGCTATACGACCTATGCATTGGTTTACGTAGAAAAAAAATTTCCATGTCCGTAGAGCGAAAATAAAAATGTATAAAATTTAGAAAATTTTTTCTTTGTGCTTTATCCAAGGATCGCATAATTATCGGGGCTCCAAAAAATTTTCAACCAAGAAATTCGTAAACTAGAGTCCTCAAGCTTGAAAAGCTATGTTTTTTATTTTCTGTACGGCCATTTTTCACTGAAATACAGCCTGTTGAAAATTGCCAAAAAATTTCGAAAATTTTTTTGTTCCTTTAATTTTTGCGAGAAGTATACAGGGTGGTCCGCGAGTAACTGTACAACGTTTAATGGTGAATAGCTGGTACCTTGGGGAGCCAGAAAACAACAATCAAATATGGGCTAAGTCTTTTCGTTTCTGAGATACAGGGTGATTTATTGATTTTGGCAAAACATTCAGATAGCTATAACTCCTGAACCGTTCTACGTATTCGCTTCAAATTTGGCACGTGTTGTCATCTCAGGCCATCAAATTGTTCATATACACCACACCGAAATTGTACAGACCAGGACTAGGAAATTTTGATTTTTACTTCCAGGTCAAATAAAACACCCTGTACATGGAATGCCAAATTTTCGGATTCACCATCAGATTCTGCATAGATTTTCCTGCCAAATTCCGTTTTCCGCGTGAACAGCACACCTCCCGTTCATTTTTTTTTCTCGAAAATAAGATCACACCTCCGAATATTAAGTGGTGTTACGGACCTGCATTTTGCAATAGGAAGCTCATGACATTAAATTCGGTTATAAAAACATTTTTTATATTGAGAATCGAACTGAACATAAATAATAAAACAAAAATTAAAGAAAAAAAAAGAAATTCAAAACACATTTGAATAACTTTCGAAGCAAAACTTTGATTAAAGTTGATTTCCAAAGATTCCCCCGTTTTCATCAATACATTTTCTTGCTCTAAGTCTAAGTTGATTGACAGCTTTTCTAATAGTATTAGGCTGGTTCCGTATCTCGCTACAACTTAATTCTATTGCAATAGGAAGCTCATGACATTGAATTCGGTTATAAAAACATTTTTTATGTTGAGAATCGAACTGAAAATGAATAACAAACCACAAATTATGAAGAAAATGAAGAAATTCAATATTCATTTGAATACCTGTCTATCTCTCGAAACAAAATATTTATTAAACTTTGTTTTCCGTACCAGCATCGCATAGACATTCTGCTACATGCAACCACAAATAAATTAATCCGTAATAATGTCCAGACTACAGAAATATTCCATTTGACAGTCATTGTTATATCAATTGAATTTTGTTGCTAGTTGTTAGTTTTTAAATTTGTTTTTCAATTATGCCTCGTTTTTCGAATGTTGAGTATTGCGACATGGTACTTGTTTATGGTTTCTGCAATTCGAATGGGCGAGCAGCGTCGAGAGAATATTGTAGAAGGTATCCTCGTAGAGCAGTTCCCAATCACCAAACTTTCGAAAATATCAGCCGTTCTTTGCGAGAAAGAGGAAAATTTCCTTCCCACCAAAAGGAGAGACCTTCAGATGGAAATGAAGAACAAATTTTGAATGTGGTCGAATCAAATAAAAGTATCAGTACTCGACGGATTAGTAGCAGGTTGGACATACCTAAAACAAGAATTATTCGTGTACTTAAAAAAGAAAAGATGCATGCATATCATTTGAGTAAAGTTCAAACCTTAGAACAAGGAGATGAAATTGCGAGACTACAATTCTGCAGATGGATAACCAGGAATGTTCGGCAGATCAATAGAATTTTATTCACTGACGAGGCCCAATTTACAAAAGATGGAATATTCAATTCTAAAAATGAACATTTATGGGCGAGACAAAATCCAAGAGGTATAAAGAGGCGCAACTCGCAGCACAAATTTTCTGTGAACGTTTGGTGTGGTGTTTATGACAACAAATTTGTAGGTCCCGCTTTTCTGCCCCCACGTTTGAACGGAGATATTTGCCTTGACTTTTTGAGAAATAAACTTCCACAGTTACTGAACGATGCCAGCATAAATATTAGAGGAATGTACTTTCAGCAAGATGGCGCTCCAGCACACTCAACTAATAGCGTTATTCAGCATCTTAATAATGCATACCCGCTGCATTGGTTTGGCAGGAGAGGACCCTATAATTGGCCTCCTCGATCGCCAGATCTGACTTGCTTAGACTATTTCGTTTGGGGTTGCTTGAAGCAGAAAGTATATGCTGAGGAAATACGTAGCAGGGAACATCTTATTGAAAGAATAGAATTAAGTTGTAGCGAGATACGGAACCAGCCTAATACTATTAGAAAAGCTGTCAATCAACTTAGACTTAGAGCAAGAAAATGTATTGATGAAAACGGGGGAATCTTTGAAAATCAACTTTAATCAAAGTTTTGCTTCGAAAGTTATTCAAATGTGTTTTGAATTTCTTTTTTTTTCTTTAATTTTTGTTTTATTATTTATGTTCAGTTCGATTCTCAATATAAAAAACGTTTTTATAACCGAATTTAATGTCATGAGCTTTCTATTGCAAAATGCAGGTCCGTAACACCACTTAATATTCGGAGGTGTGATCTTATTTTCGAGAAAAAAAAATGAACGGGAGGTGTGCCGTTCACGCGGAAAACGGAATTTGGCAGGAAAATCTATGCAGAATCCGATGGTGAATCCGAAAATTTGGCATTCCATGTACAGGGTGTTTTATTTGACCTGGAAGTAAAAATCAAAATTTCCTAGTCCTGGTCTGTACAATTTCGGTGCGGTGTATATGAACAATTTGATGGCTTGAGATGACAACACGTGCCAAATTTGAAGCGAATACGTAGAACGGTTCAGGAGTTATAGCTATCTGAATGTTTTGCCAAAATCAATAAATCACCCTGTAACTCAGAAACGAAAAGACTTAGCCCATATTTGATTGTTGTTTTCTGGCTCCCCAAGGTACCAGCTATTCACCATTAAACGTTGTACAGTTACTCGCGGACCACCCTGTATATTACACTAACCTCACAAGTTTAACCTAATACTCCTTCTTCAATTATTTCTCTCTTCTACTTCTAGATACTATGGATCCAATATGATACTTTCCTCTTATACAGGGTGTTTCCTAAACATGCGGCAAAAATTCAGGGGGTTGTTCCTTGGACTATTCTAAGAATATTTTGTCCTTTGATGATTTTTGAAAAACCTATTTGTTTCGAAGATATAGGGGAAACAAAATTTTGGAT
Organism: Halyzia sedecimguttata; assembly: GCA_937662695.2. NCBI lineage: Eukaryota > Metazoa > Arthropoda > Insecta > Coleoptera > Coccinellidae > Halyzia > Halyzia sedecimguttata. The sequence goes on along the minus strand of OW569416.2, from coordinate 19,598,429 downwards.
AATAACATTTTATGATGAAAAATTACATGAAAATTCAACTCAACCTACAAAAACTGTTGAAAATGACCACCTCTACCCAGCATACAAGCATCCAATCTTCTCCTCATTGACTGCCGAACCCTTTCAAAAACACCAGGATCATTTCTTATTAAGTTACACCCAGCAATGATCCGATTTCGCAAGTCTTCCACATTTTCTACTGGAGTGGTATAAACTAATGATTTTAGATGGCCCCATAGGAAATAATCTAAGGGGTTTAAGTCCTGGGAACGAGCAGGCCATAAATGAGGTCCACCTCTTCCAATCCAGCGATCTCCGTATGTTAATGTTAAAAACTCACGAGCAACCAAACTAAAATGCGCTGGTGCACCATCGTGCATAAACCACATTGCATGTCTTATTGCCAATGGTACATCCTCCAAAAACAGAGGTAACGTTTGTTCTAAAAAGTTGCGATACACGTCGCCGGTAAGTCTTTCTGGTAAAAATATCGGCCCTATTAGGCAGTCACCCACAATACCAACCCAAACATTCAATGAGAACTGATGTTGAAAACGATCTTCAATTACCTCATGTGGATTTTCGTCGGCCCATACATGGTTGTTATGAAAATTTCTTATTGCATTTCTTGAGAAATTCGCTTCATCGGTAAAAAGAATCAGCGTCAGTAATTGAGGAATTTGAACTAATGTGGTTAAAAGCCATTGACAAAATGCAATACGTGGGGGAAAATCAGTAGGAATAAGTGCCTGAACGCGTTGCATATGGTATGGGTATAACAAATTGTCTTTAAGAATTTTCCAAACAGTCTTATTACTCACATTCAAAGTATTGGAAATTTTTCGAGTAGAAGTACTAGGGTCTTCTTCGATCATGTCCAGCACATTCTCTTCCAGTTCCACCGTTCTTACTGTGTTTGGTTTTCCTGGTCCCCCCATTTTTTTCAATGCGCCTGTTTCATGCAGACGTTGATGAATATTTTGAAACAATTTTCTGTCAGGAATATTACGCCCAGGAAATCGTTCAATGTACAACCTCCTAGCTTTTAATGAATTTCCATCAGCAAGTCCATAAATGAAATGCATGTCAGTCATCTCGGCGTTTGTATAGCGATTCATAATAGTCAAAGATAAAATGTTAATTGCTAATACATCACAAAACGAATTCAAATGAAAACCGTGTTTAATCTGTATTCCTTTACCATCTGCACTTATCAATTTTTAGTCAAAAAACTGGCCGTTTTTAGTAATTGGAATGTTGTTAAACAAATTTAAAAATAAATTGTACCTACTTAGTAAACACAGTGCGGTACGCATTTTTATTTAAACTATTATTAATTTTAAAAATATGAAAAATGTTGTTCGCCCTGTATCTTCGAAACAAAGAGGTTTTTCAAAAATCATCCAAGGACAAAACATGCTTAAAATAGTCCAAGGAACAACCCCCTGAATTTTTGCCGCATGTTTAGGAAACACCCTGTATATCCTTTTAAGATTGGATGGTTTATTCCTAATACTCCTTCTTCAATTATTTCTCTCTTCTACTTCTAGATACTATGAATCCAATATGCTACTTTCCTCTTATATATCCTTTTTAAGATTGGATGGTTTATTTCATTCAATTCAGTGAGTTTTTCTCTAATTATATGGAGCACAATTTTTGTGTCATTCCCATTTTCAATTTTAAATCTACCATCTATCAATTTTTCCTCGTTTCCTTGGATTCATTTTATTCGAACTCTCAGCCAAACCTGATTTCTTCTATTTAATTTTTCAATCAAATCATCCAAATGGCTTACGTCGAAAAAACGATGATTTGATTCCTTGTTACTATATTCTTTCCTTCTTCCTTGCTTATAATTTCTTCAAATGTAACATAGTGGTTATAGATATACTTTTATAAATCACAGATGTGAAAGTCTTTGGCATAAATCAACAAACTTTTCGTGAATTCACTATATTAACTAAATAAATTAAGTATTTATGTGTCAGACCTACAATTTCTTAAACATTTAGATTTTTAATGAGAAATACAATTTCAATTCTCACTTATTTTGAGAGCCTCAACATTTTCCATAACAAAAAATATATATATATTAGGAATAAGAAGGTTCCGGGTTGGACCGCGTCTGGAGTTTAATGTCGTTCGACGTTTCGGCTCCGATTTTGGAGCCATTATCAAGAACAAGATAAAAAATGTGAATTAACTGATAGCGGTTGGGGTGACTATGGGAGGAGGGAGGCGAGAAATCAAGGGTTTCCACGTACGAGGTAATCTTTGACTATCGTCGCGTTTGTTAAGGCAATCTGGACGTCTTTTAATTTCAAGGGCTTCACGAATAATACGGCTGGTAAGTATTTTCTCTATTGCAATGGTTCTGCTGCTAGCAAAGTCAATTTTGTGACCTGTATCAGCATGATGTTTGAAGAGAGCTGAGGATGAATCAGCTTTGCGTACTGAGAGTTGGTGTTCGTATACTCTGTTAGTCACGCATCTGTTAGTTTGACCTATGTATGACCTTGGACATTCGGAGCATGGTATCTCATATACACCGTTGGATTCATTGGGAATGGAATCTTTCGGTGAACGGAGAAAGTTAGAAATTTTATTGTTTGCAGTAAAAATAGTTTTTATATCCTGTTTCTTAAGGATGCGACCTATTTTATCGGTAACACCTCGGATGAAAGGAAGGAAAGCTTTGTGAGGAAATCTCTCTGGAGGTTCCTTTTGATCATGGGAATGTGTACGATTTCTACGGAAAGATTTATTAATTTGATATCTGCTATACCCATTCTGCAGCAGAGCAGACTCGAGTTGCTTAAATTCGTGTTGTCTGTGATTATTGTCTGTGAGTTGGATAGATCTGTGGAAGAGGGAGTTTAAAACGGAATTGATTTGTGAGGGATGATGATGGGAGTTGGCATGCAGGTATCGATTTGTATGGGTGGGTTTTCTGTACACAGTGTGAGTGAAGGAATTATCAAATTTTGTAATAAGGACATCAAGAAAGGCAATTGAATTATTGTTCTCTAGTTCCATCGTGAAATTGATGTTCGGATGGATACTGATGTTCGGATGGATACCGAACATCAATTTCACGATGGAACTAGTTGGCATGCAGGTATCGATTTGTATGGGTGGGTTTTCTGTACACAGTGTGAGTGAAGGAATTATCAAATTTTGTAATAAGGACATCAAGAAAGGCAATTGAATTATTGTTCTCTAGTTCCATCGTGAAATTGATGTTCGGATGGATACTGATGTTCGGATGGATACCGAACATCAATTTCACGATGGAACTAGAGAACAATAATTCAATTGCCTTTCTTGATGTCCTTATTACAAAATTTGATAATTCCTTCACTCACACTGTGTACAGAAAACCCACCCATACAAATCGATACCTGCATGCCAACTCCCATCATCATCCCTCACAAATCAATTCCGTTTTAAACTCCCTCGTCCACAGATCTATCCAACTCACAGACAATAATCACAGACAACACGAATTTAAGCAACTCGAGTCTGCTCTGCTCCAGAATGGGTATAGCAGATATCAAATTAATAAATCTTTCCGTAGAAATCGTACACATTCCCATGATCAAAAGGAACCTCCAGAGAGATTTCCTCACAAAGCTTTCCTTCCTTTCATCCGAGGTGTTACCGATAAAATAGGTCGCATCCTTAAGAAACAGGATATAAAAACTATTTTTACTGCAAACAATAAAATTTCTAACTTTCTCCGTTCACCGAAAGATTCAATTCCCAATGAATCCCACGGTGTATATGAGATACCATGCTCTGAATGTCCAAGGTCATACATAGGTCAAACTAATAGATGCGTGACTAACAGAGTATACCAACACCAACTCGCAGTACGCAAAGCTGATTCATCCTCAGCTCTCTTCAAACATCATGCTGATACAGGTCACAAAATTGACTTTGCTAGCAGCAGAACCATTGCAATAGAGAAAATACTTACCAGCCGTATTATCCGTGAAGCCCTTGAAATTGAAAGACGTCCAGATTGCCTTAACAAACGCGACGATAGTCAAAGATTACCTCGTACGTGGAAACCCTTGATTTCTCGCCTCCCTCCTCCCATAGTCACCCCAACCGCTATCAGTACCCCCACCACCCCCACTCCTACCCCAGCCTCGACAAGTATAAATACAGCATCTCGATCTTCCGTTAATCAGTCTTCTCGAAGTAGTAGAAATACAGTGATCTCCGAGACTACTGGTGATGAAACCTGAGGAGTAGGCAGATTGAGACCCCGGCGTTAATTCACATTTTACATCTTGTTCTTGATAATGGCTCCAAAATCGGAGCCGAAACGTCGAACGACATTAAACTCCAGACGCGGTCCAACCCGGAACCTTCTTATTCCTAACATTGTTAGCCGCGGAAACCTATCCGGACACATATATATATATATATATATATATATATATATATATATATATATAATGATTAGGAAGGAATTAAACGCCGGAACTTGAGATTCTTAATATTCGAAGGATAAGGGCATGCGGCGAGGGCAAAAAAGACTTGAGACCTTTTCAGCAAAACCTATATTTCGATACTATCATTGGTATCATCATCAGGGTCTGGAACAGGCATTGTCAGAAGATGTAAAAATTATAAAGGAATATGTGTTCACAGCTACTGGTCATAATTTAAGCAATACCATTACAAAAACAAGACTCCTCATTAATTTCACCATAAAAGGATGTATTCAGATCAATCTATTTTCCAATTTTAACGACCGAGAATTTACTTAAATTCGAGGTTATAATTGATTATCACTTTTGATGTTATTTAACTTTGGCAAGCGCATTATGACATTGCATTGATGGATCATAGAGTTGACAATTATCAGTGATCTCAGGATTTGTTCAATTAACCATTAAGAGTTGATACTGTACTCACATTCCAAAATTACAAATTTGACTTCAATAAAATTTTAGAATTACAAAAAAAATCAAAAAAATTCTATCAATTAAGCTATCTTTCAATTACATGTACACTTTTTTTCACATAAAACACATACTATGTTACGTTATACCATTTTACAAAATTAAATTAACATTATTTACACAATTTACTTTTCAAATAGGTACTACATTATCCTCATTAAACTGTTTGAAATCCACTGAATTTATTTCAATCATTACACAATTTTATCAGGTCCGAATCATGTTACACCAACATCCCGTATATCCCTAGTTCTATCCATTTCCAAAATGTGGCAGTAAATATTGCTCAGATTCTTGATGTCATTTTGCTCATTAATGGTATTATTTCCAGCCTCCTTTATGTAACACATTTCTAGGAATTTTCTGATTTTATCATTTTTGTGTCTGTCAAGAATTTTCGGTTTTTCATAGTCCATGTTATGACCTGTGCCCTGGACGTGTCTAGCGAGGGAGCATTTTTTGGGATGTAGACTGGCATCGCTCCTATGCTGAGTGAACCTTTTATTTAGTTGCTGTTCGGTTTGGCCAATGTAAACCTTGCCACAATTTTGGCATGTTATTTGATAGATTACATTAAATTCCTTATTTAGGGGAACTTTATACTTCGGTTTTTTGAATAAGCACTGGTTGGTTTTGGCATTACTGAATGCAACCTTTATATTTTCAATTTCAGACAGCACATTGGCCATTTTGGTTGACAGGCCTTCCACGTATGGCAAAGTGACCACTGCTCTCCTTGTGTTGCTGTTATCGTCTTCTTAAGGGTTAACACCCACTCTGGTTCCATTGTTATCATCCCTAGTTCTTCTGTTGTTGACATTGTTGAAAAGTTTATTAATAAGTGACTTTGGGTAACCATTATCACACAGCTTTGCCTTCAGCCTTCCCAATGCAGCAGTTCTTTTGCTTTCATGTGATACTGAATACCCTCTGTTTTTCATACCCAGTATGAAATTGACTTTGACCCTGAAGGAGTGATACGATTGTGAGTTAATATATCTACCTGAACTCGACGGCTTCACATACCAGTCTGTAATGACATTGCCGCTGTCAGTTCGTTCCACTAACATATCCAAAAAAGGAACTGTTTGGTTAGTCTCCCTTTCCAAGGTGAAGGAGATGGTGTTGTTGAACACATTGTTAAATTGTGTCAGAATATGGTCCACTTTATCGTCCGGAACTGACAGAATCAGATCGTCTACATATTGAAAAATAAAAGGCCTTTGGAAATCAATTTGGGATTCTACTTTTCTTATTATATCTGTCATTTCTTTTTATATCTGTCATGTTTGCCAACACTGGGCTCAAATTGCTACCCATGGGACATCCTTCTCTCTGTCTGTAAAATTTATCTTCAAATGTAAAATAGTTGGAATTAAACAGGAAGGCGATTTTTGTTAAAAATTCGGTTTTTGGAATGTTACAGTTGGGTTCTATATTTCCCCAGTTTTCTGACAAAAGTTGTTGGGTAAGTGCCAGCGTTATGTTTGTAAACAATGACACCGCATCTAATGAAATCAACACAAATTTCTCGGGTAATTGAATATCCTTAATTCTTTCAACGAAAGTGTCCGAGTTTCTTATGGAATAATTGAAACTGGCTTTGAAGGAGGTTTTCAATATCTGAGCAACAAAAATACTAAGTTTCCTTGTTGGGGAATTCGTGGTTGCAACAATAGGTCTACCTGGATAGTTTTCCTTATGAACCTTGATGAGTGTGTTAATGTTTTTACATTCTGCTGCACTAATGAACCCAGCAGTCTTTAGTTTTTTGGATAGTTCGTTATTTTTTCTCATTATACTGGTCGTGGGATCCTTCGTTAGCACCTCATACACATCTCCGTCACTCAGAAGTACCGTTGCCTTTTCATGATACATTTGTTTCGTGAGGAACACAGTAACATTACCCTTGTCTGATTTACCAACACATATATTAGGATTGTTCTTTAAAAATTCTTTGGCTTCACCATGTAATTGGTTCAGGAAAGATGAACACCCTTGGTTCTTGTGGAAATAGTAAGTGATAATATTTGTGGTCTTGGCTCTGACAAGATTTTGTTGGTCAGAAGACGCAAACGGCACTGCATTCTCCACGGACGCCAAAAGGTTCTTAATCGGAATTTCATGATTGTCAGGTTTGACTGCAAATTTGGGACCTAGCGCCAAGATGGAAGCTACATTGGCTGGGATGGCCGTATCTGTAAGGTTCTTAGACCACTTATCTTTGATATCTAGGGACCTGACATTGGTATAACCTAGATTATTGAACTTATTTAAATTTTTATTTTTCACTTTCAAGAATTCTTTCTTATACGAGATTTCTAACCTTTTTTGAAAATCGCGGATTAGATTACCTAGTAATTCCGCCCTAGCTTCATTTTGACATTTTGAAATTTAGTCTTCCAAATGTTTAATATACTTAATTGACAACCTAATTTCCAAGTTAAGAATTCTAAGTTTCAACCTGCAGTTCATCCTTTCGATCTCTGTACTCGCTCCTATACACTGCATATTCAAGTTGGTGCAAAGTTTCTTCGTGTTGTCTCCAATATGTTTGGGAAAAAGCCCATATTTCTTGCACTGCAGTAGGAAAATTCTCCTGTTTCTATAATGGCTCACTTTGGTGTTGGAAGTGGCCCATAGTTTTAAGTTCTTCATTGCTGTATGTCCATAAGTACTGGCAATGTCCTCGTAAAAACCCATAATATGTAATGATTAGGAAGGAATTAAACGCCGGAACTTGAGATTCTTAATATTCGAAGGATAAGGGCATGCGGCGACGGCAAAAAAGACTTGAGACCTTTTCAGCAAAACCTATATTTCGATACTATCATTGGTATCATCATCAGGGTCTGGAACAGGCATTGTCAGAAGATGTAAAAATTATAAAAGAATATGTACTCACAGCTACTGCTCATAATTTAAGCAATACCATTACAAAAACAAGACTCCTCATTAATTTCACCATAAAAGGATGTATTCAGATCAATCTATTTTCCAATTTTAACGACCAAGAATTTACTTAAATTCGAGGTTATAATTGATTGTCACTTTTGATGTTATTTAACTTTGGCAAGCGCATTATGACATTGCATTGATGGATCATAGAGTTGACAATTATCAGTGATCTCAGGATTTGTTCAATTAACCATTAAGAGTTGATACTGTACTCACATTCCAAAATTACAAATTTGACTTCAATAAAATTTTAGAATTACAAAAAAAATCAAAAAAATTCGATCAATTAAGCTATCTTTCAATTACATGTACACTTTTTTTCACATAAAACACATACTATGTTACGTTATACCATTTTACAAAATTAAATTAACATTATTTACACAATTTACTTTTCAAATAGGTACTACATTATCCTCATTAAACTGTTTGAAATCCACTGAATTTATTTTAATCATTACACAATTTTATCAGGTCCGAATCATGTAGCAATTTGAGCCCAGTGTTGGCAAATATTGTTATGACAGATATAATAAGAAAAGTAGAATCCCAAATTGATTTCCAAATGCCTTTTATATTTCAATATGTAGACGATCTGATTCTGTCAGTTCCGGACGATAAAGTGGACCATATTCTGACACAATTTAACAATGTGTTCAACAACACCATCTCCTTCACCTTGGAAAGGGAGACTAACCAAACAGTTCGTTTTTTGGATATGTTAGTGGAACGAACTGACAACGGCAATGTCATTACAGACTGGTATGTAAAGCCGTCGAGTTCAGGTAGATATATTAACTCACAATCGTATCACTCCTTCAGGGTCAAAGTCAATTTCATACTGGGTATGAAAAACAGAGTCAATTCAGTATCACATGAAAGCAAAAGAACTGCTGCATTGGGAAGGCTGAAGGCAAAGCTGTGTGATAATGGTTACCCAAAGTCACTTATTAATGAACTTTTCAACAATGTCAACAACAGAAGAACTAGGGATGATAACAATGGAACAAGAGTGGGTGTTAACCCTCAAGAAGACGATAACAGCAACACAAGGAGAGCAGTGGTCACTTTGCCATACGTGGAAGGCCTGTCAACCAAAATGGCCAATGTGCTGTCTGAAATTGAAAATATAAAGATTGCATTCAGTAATGCCAAAACCAACCAGTGCTTATTCAAAAAAGAAAACCAGTAAAGAAAAAAAGCAGTATCATGTTGAATACCTTAATATTATTGAGATTATTATATAATAATCGATGAAAATACTGAGAGAGACCCAGGAAATTTGACACATTTTGACTTATATCTCCAGAAATTGAAATCGTATAGAGCCAAAATTTTGCACAATGTTGTAAAATACTACAATTGACGTTAGTACAAGTTTTTGTTGCAATCTGATGAATAGTTCAGAAAAAAAAAATTTTTTTTCGAAAAAATTAAAAGAAATATTTTTTTAAAAATTACCAACATTTCGATCATAACAGAATTTTGCCAAAAGTTGCGCGTTTATATCCTCGAACTGACTACCAAGTTGCGATTCAACATCTTCTTTAGTTCCTGAAATATCAGGGAAATAACCTAAAAATTTCAAATGTCTCTAACTCCTAAACCGTCCGGCCGATTTTGCCCGTTAACGAACTTAACCGTCGCATTTTGATCAGAAACCTACCCTGAAAGTTTGAAGTCGATAGGACCTTCGGTGCTCCTGTTATCGTGCCTACGGCCGGAAGGCCGGCCGGCCAGCCGGCCGGCCGGCCGGCCGGACGGCACCCTAAAATCTGACACCGGATTCGTGATCAGGGAGTCCGAATTAGTCTATTAGCCAATTTTCAGCTCGAAATTCGAAAATTGCAGACATTTGGACGAAATGATAGGACGATGTTCCCCTAGAACATACGCCCAAAAACCTAAGTATAAAGTTCCCCTAAATAAGGAATTTAATGTAATCTATCAAATAACATGCCAAAATTGTGGCAAGGTTTACATTGGCCAAACCGAACAGCAACTAAATAAAAGGTTCACTCAGCATAGGAGCGATGCCAGACTACATCCCGAAAAATGCTCGCTCGCTAGACACGTCTAGGGCACAGGTCATAACATGGACTATGAAAATCCGAAAATTCTTGACAGACACAAAAATGATAAAATCAGAAAATTCCTAGAAATGTGTTACATAAAGGAGGCTGGAAATAATACCATTAATGAGCAAAATGACATCAAGAATCTGAGCAATATTTACTGCCACATTTTGGAAATGGATAGAACTAGGGGTATACGGGATGTTGGGGTAACATGATTCAGACCTGATAAAATTGTGTAATGATTAAAATAAATTCAGTGGATTTCAAACAGTTTAATGAGGATAATGTAGTACCTATTTGAAAAGTAAATTGTGTAAATAATGTTAATTTAATTTTGTAAAATGGTATAACGTAACATAGTATGTGTTTTATGTGAAAAAAAATGTACATGTAATTGAAAGATAGCTTAATTGATCGAATTTTTTTGATTTTTTTTGTAATTCTAAAATTTTATTGAAGTCAAATTTGTAATTTTGGAATGTGAGTACAGTATCAACTCTTAATGGTTAATTGAACAAATCCTGAGATCACTGATAATTGTCAACTCTATGATCCCTCAATGCAATGTCATAATGCGCTTGCCAAAGTTAAATAACATCAGAAGTGACAATCAATTATAACCTCGAATTTAAGTAAATTCTCTGTCGTTAAAATTGGAAAATAGATTGATCTGAATACATCCTTTTATGGTGAAATTAATGAGGAGTCTTGTTTTTGTAATGGTATTGCTTAAATTATGACCAGTAGCTGTGAGTACATATTCTTTTATAATTTTTACATCTTCTGACAATGCCTGTTCCAGACCCTGATGATGATACCAATGATAGTATCGAAATATAGGTTTTGCTGAAAAGGTCTCAAGTCTTTTTTGCCCTCGCCGCATGCCCTTATCCTTCGAATATTAAGTAGGTATATATATATATATATGCAAATGAGTGAGTTTCGCTTTTATGGAAAGCTAACCACTAGACATGAATAATAATAGGACTAGCAGGGACCGCAGTTAAGAGTCATCCACAAAGTGTAATTCCATCAACGCTGACTAGCAACATACCGCGGTTTCATCCTTATTAGGAATCGTCAGTGGTGCATAAGTCAACCGCCGATGGAAGAATACACCTCGAAGGAGCCGCTTTATCGAACTCCAGGTACAACCTCTGAGTACAAAGTACACAGAGCGACACCTAGCGTTCAACCAACCAGGCTCCCGTTGCGGAAAACTTGGTTGAACGCTAGGTGTCGCTCTGTGTACTTTGTACTCAGAGGTTGTACCTGGAGTTCGATAAAGCGGCTCCTTCGAGGTGTATTGTTCCATTGGCGGTTGACTTATGCACCACTTTGTGGATGACTCTTAACTGCGGTCCCTGCTAGTCCTATTATTATTCATATATATATATATATATATATATTTACGTCTTTTCGGGGAAGAATCACGTTTTTAAAACAAAAATGGTTTATTTGAAAATACTCGATACACTGAGCTTGACAATGTTGATCTAATTCTCAATATAATTCTCTATGCAATTCTCCTCGAGAAATCATATAGGGTTCTATTTATAAGATTATCTTATCCAAGGAATGTGCGATGCAGGTCCACGCGCTAGGATGCAAAATGCTAAATAAGCAATATCTAACAAAGTAATATGAATACAGGATGGACCTTTGGAAATAAACCTATCTATTAAATATGGAATTGGAATCATGTAATTCCTCCTCGGCTAAATTAAAGGTATCACCTTTAAGAGGTGTGGCTTTATTAAAAATATTATTTCTTAAATATCTGAAAATGAAATAAATGCTTATTATGAAAATAATTAATACTAATAAAATTAACAATGTGAATTTCGAAGGTTGGAAATTCCATTCTTCTAAATCTTCTAATTCTATGTTGGGGATTTCCATTTCTTCTTTCTTGAATTCTTCATTTGACAGGTTCTTGGAGGGTAACATCATTTTTGGTAGAATGATGTATTTTTCTTCGTCTATGGAAGTAGTGGGAGTAATTTCTTTCTGTAAGTTGCTTATGGTACATTTTGTTCTTAGAATTGCCATGGAAGGGATGAAGTAGTATTTGGTTTGCTGAGGACATTTTTCTTGGATTTTCTTGTTTCCAATTGACAATACATTTCCGTCTTCCAATAATTTTAGATCAGGAGAAATGACCATTCTCGTTCTGGGGCAGTCTTCGGTGTGGTTTTTCAAGATATTCTGCATACATATCGGGGATTCTATAAGGGAGTCTTGATCACATAGATAGTCATCTTCTATCGGATGGCACTGTTTTGTTGACCATTTCAATATTTCCTTTTGTGAGAGCAAATAGGAGTTGGTATAAGGAAGGGAAAGATTTTGTTGAGTTAAGTAGTGAAACTTGTATAAATCATAATTTTCTTTATATACCAATGGTATTGATATTAGAAACAATAAATCTTTGTTCTTGAAAATAACTTTCATGTGACATAATTGATAGTAATCTTTCAAATGATGAAAGAGTATTACATTAACATTTGCTATTAATTTTGAGTACTTTGAGAAAGGTAAGATAAATTCATTTAATAATCTCGCAAAGCTTACAGCATTAATAAGTCTGAAATAAAATCTGTACTAGTGTTTCCTTTGCTTTAAAATTTTCTTATGATAAACATGTTTGTTTTTAGTATCTTCAATACGATTTTCATCAATTTCACGGGCATCTATTTTCTTATAAACTGGGTCTAATTTGCGTGTTATTGGTTTTTTAATATAAGTAGGATTTTTATTTAAGGGATGATTTTCTTCTGCTGATCTCTTTTCATTAGTTTTTCTTAAATGTTCAATATTCTTCTGCTTATTTTTCTCTAATTGTTTTGAAATGTCATTAAGATTCTCGACGTAATTTTCAACATAATTCTGAATTTGTTCATTATGTGTCCGCTCAATAGGTAGTGAATAATTTAAGTCTGCTTTGATTATTTGTATAGGTGTCATCTCTAAACTTGAGTGATTAGAATTATTATAGCTAAGCAATGCTTGAGAAAGTCTATTTTGAAAAGTATTTTTATTTCCGATCGTTCTTAATTGTTCTATCAATGTAGAATGAAACCGTTCTACTATAGCGTTAGAATTTGGGTTATAATTGGTTATGTAATGAATTTCTATTTTATGAATTTTGGAAAAATCCTGTACAACACTATTTTTGAATTCTAGTCCATTATCGCATGTTATCTTATTGGGGGTACCAAAATGGCTAAAATACATTAATAATTTATCTACTATTTCCGTGCCTGTCTTTTGTGACAGCGGGTAACATTGTCCAAATCTGGAGAATGAGTCTACAATGCTTAGACAATATGTTTGATTAAATCTTATAGTATCACAATAAATGTGTGTGAAAGGATTTGATCCTATTGGGTTTGGTTTAAATTTTAATTGGATTGGGGTTCTTTCGTACTTACTTTTCTGACATATTTCGCAAGAATTTATAAAATTTTGAACATCTTTGTTCATGTTCGGCCAATAATATTTGCGCTTTAAACTAGTTAAATTTTCTTGATATCCACGATGAATAGTTTTGGTTTCGTGATATTGTTGAATTCTTAGAAGTTGTTCTTCTTTATCTTCGACATCCTCTAGATATATTTTAGAGATTTTCAAATTGAATGAATTATAATCGAATTTATTCTGTAAAGTTTGTATAAGAGGTTTTTCTAACTCGGGGGATGCGAAATATATGGTATATGATTTTTTAGGTTGGACATATTCTTTGATAAATTTAAATAGATCATTTTCTATCGAATTTATAGAAACTCGCAATCTCATTTTGTCTCCTAATAATTTTGTTTTTGTGACATGGTAACTTGAGAATTTTCTCATTATTATTTGTAAAGGTGATGAATTTAAACTTCTTTCTGTATAAGGAATTTCGAAAATTGGATTTTCAACGTTACTATGAATTGTGGCATCACTGTGAATAATTACATTTCCTGTTTTCAATTTACTTGAATTCGAATTATCTAGGACAGGTATTTCATCACTTGTATTGCCTAAAAGATCATCTAATTCTTCATCGGTTAATTGATTTTTCATTGCAGGTAGTCTATCATTTGTGTGACCTAATAAATTTAGACATTCGTCTAATTCTTCATCAGTTACTTGATTTGCCATTGAAATAAGATCTTCTTCTATTCCATTAATATCGATTAAATTTTTATTAATAGTAGTTACATTAGAAGTTTGTATAGATTTTTCTGGGTGTCTATTGGATAAATAATAGATGATTATTTTCAGATCTGAGTCTGCAAAGATATATTTTATTATTTTTAAGATAATTGACCATTCTAATCGGTCTAATCCACACGCAATTCGCGGCAAAGCTATGTAGGTATTTGTCATCATTATATTCGCATAATTTTCTAAGGTTTAAGAGTGCTTTGAAAACTTTTTCATATTCAGGTTTATCAGAGTAAAGATTCTTAGTAATTAAGTAATAAATATTACGATTCCCGTTTCGGATCGATGCAATCTCACCTATTGATTTATTTTGAAGTTTAAGTTCGTTTACTTGACCAAATTTCTGTTTGAAATCCAGGGCAATACCTTGGTTCATATAAAAATCATTTGATACGCAGTGTGCTAGAGCATAGTTTTTAGGGCTTTCAAATAGATTACCTTCTTTTTCTATTACATTCGGTGCATCAATAATATTCTTGGATTCATAAAGTTTTAAGAAATTTTGATATGTTAGTTCATCAGTTGAATCCAAAATAATTCGACTTAGGGCGTCTGCATTATTTGTTGAGCCTTTCTTATATTTTATCTCGTAATCGAATTCTTCAAGTTTTATTCTCCATCGCATGAGACGTGAATTTGGTTCCTTAAGGGAAAATAGCCAGGTTAAAGGTTTATGATCGGTATAAATCGTGAATTTTCTTCCATATAGATAAGGTCTAAAATGTTTACACGACCATACAATAGCAAGTAGTTCTTTTTCTATGATACTATATCTAGATTCTGCTAAATTTAATGTTTTACTTGTGAAAGAAATCGGTAGATCATTTGGTGGATCACCCTGTGATAATACGGAACCTATCGCGAATCCTGATGCGTCCGTTGTTAAAATAAAAGGTTAAGTGAAATCTGGGTATCTTAATACTGGGTGGTTTAATAAATTTCTCTTACATATTTCAAATGCTTCGATATAAATCGGGTCATCAATATTAATTTTCGCATTTTTTTTCAGGCATACAGTTAGGGGTTTAGAAATTTTCGCAAAATTTGGTATAAATTTTCGGTAATATCCGACTAATCCAAGAAATGATTTTATCTCTTTTTGAGTTTTTGGGATAGGAAATTTAATTACTGCTTTTAATTTATTTGGATTTGGTTTAATTCCTTCGGGTGTGATAATATGTCCTAAGAATTCAATTTCAGTCTTGAAAAAGTGACATTTATCTAGTTGAATTTTTAATTTTTCCTCTTTCAGAACTTCGATAATATTATGAATATCGGCCAAATGTTGTTCAACAGTGTCTGAAAATATAATAATATCGTCCATGTAAATATAACAAATTTTTCCGATAAATCTTTCTAAGACAGTGTTCATTAATCTTTGAAAAGTTGCCGGGGCGTTTTTAAGTCCAAACGGCATTCTCAGAAACTCATAATGACCATTTTCAACAGTAAAAGCCGTTTTTTCAATGGATTCCTCATCTAACTCAATCTGGTGAAATCCGGAGGCTAAATCTAGCGTTGTAAAGTATTTTTTATTACCAAGTTTATCTAATATACTTTCAATTTGGGGAAGTGGATATTTATCCTCAACTGTTTTATCATTCAATTTTCTGTAATCTATCGCGATACGCCATTTCTTTTTTTCAGATAAGTCTTGTTTTTTAGGCACAATAACTACTGGAAAGGACCATGGTGATATACTAGGTCTAATAATTTTCTTGTCTAACATGTCTCTAATTTGAGTCTGAACTTCTTCTCTATGAACTTCTGGATATCTATAAATTTTACCATGAACGGGATTTTCATCGCTCGTTCTTATCTTATGTTTTATCCTATTCGTAAAATTAAGTGGTTGACCTGGTAACTGAAGAGCATCTACGTTTGTTTCGAATATTTTCTTCAATTGACTACTAATTTTTGGTTCTAAATGAGTAAGGTCTACTGGAATATTCGTAGGTTTTTGACATACTTGTTGGTATTTAAAAGGAATTTCACAAAAGTCATTAGTTAATTTTTGATTTTTGAAATCTAGGTTAAGTTCATATTTATTTAAGAAATCTGCACCAATTAATCCATCATAATTCTTATGAAATTTATACAATACAAAAGGATGACAATCATTCATTTGAAATTCTGAAAATAATGGTACTAACACTTTTTCATTAGAAGTTTCTTGCTTCATGCAAGCAGTTAAGGTAGTTTTTTCATTAAAAATATTCTGGTGGAAATTATTATAAGCAAATTTTGGATCCATAAGACAAACGGAACATCCACTATCAATTAGCAGTTTGCATTTTGGATTTTCAAATTCAATATACGGTAATTGATTTGTATGATCTAACGAATGATTTAAGTCAATGAATCGTTTAGGGCTAGTTTTTGAAAATTTTCTTTTAAATGTAAATCACGCTCGTTTTCAGAAACTAATTTATGATTAAATCTGGGGTCTTGTGAAGTTGACTGAATATGAGTTAATTCTTCAAATGTAAAGTTGGGACTTTGTGCACTACTGAAGTATTTCTTATTAGGATTTGTTTGATATTGGGTAGAATAATTTTGTCTTTTCTGAGGGTAATTTCTTGTTTGAATTGACATTTTTTCTGGTGGAGTTTGGATTCTCCTATTTGGATCGGGCTTAAATACATTAACATTCTGTTCTCGTGACGTACTAGGTCCAAATACTTGACGGTTCGTCGGGTAATAGGTATTTACTGCGCGTTGTTGAAACTGAATTGGTTGAGAAGGAAATCTCTGTTGAAAACTTTGATTAAAAGGATTTTCTCTATAATTCCTTTGATAATTTTGATATCGATTATTCGTAGGAAAATTTCTAGTGTTATTATAAGAAGAATTTCTATAAACATTTTGAGGAAAATTTCTTTGGTTATTTTGATTAAAATTTCTTTGATTATTTTGGGGGATATTTCTCTGAGGTTCACTTTGACGTCTATTCATTTGAGTTTTGTAATGTGAAAATGGCTGTTGATAATAATAATAATCTTGTCTAATAAAAGTAACCATTTCATCATAATTCATAATATGTCGACCTCTAAGGGCTGTTCGTAATTCTGCGTTAATATTATACAAGAGAACGCGGGTTGCTACTCGTGAAGCTATATTTTTCTCTTGTTCTTTTTCTAATACTGGTAATTCTGATAATTCAATCTGAGAATCATATTTGTTTTTCAATTCAACGATCTTTTCCAAAAATTCTAAATCATCTTCGTGTCTAAGTCTTTGGGCATTTTGCAGATCCCAAAATAGAACTGACAGACTAATTTTTTCTTCAAATCTTAATTTCAAAAATATTTTTAAATCATTCCAAGTTTGAGTAATTCTTTCATTGCTACTTACTACTTCGCTCGCTGTTCCAGTTAGTTTACTTTTTATAATATCAATAATTACTTCATTTAACAATACTTCGGTTGTTTTGAATTTATTATAAAATTTCTCGCAATGATTAATAAAGCATGCAAGGTTTGCTTGGTTACCATCGAAAGGCAGAATTGGTTTTGCAAATAAATCTATAAGTTTGATTTTATCAAAAAGATTACTTTCTTGAGTCATCTTGGAAATATTATGTTCGAGTTATACAATTATTTAATTCGCGTTAATCGGTTTTTTGGGCGCATGTTCTAGGGGAACATCGTCCTATCATTTCGTCCAAATGTCTGTAATTTTCGAATTTCGAGCTGAAAATTGGCTAATAGACTAATTCGGACTCCCTGATCACGAATCCGGTGTCAGATTTTAGGGTGCCGGCCGGCCTTCCGGCCGTAGGCACGATAACAGGAGCACCGAAGGTCCTATCGACTTCAAACTTTCAGGGTAGGTTTCTGATCAAAATGCGACGGTTAAGTTCGTTAACTGGCAAAATCGGCCGGACGGTTTAGAAGTTATAGACATTTCAAATTTTGAGGTTATTTCCCTGATATTTCAGGAACTAAAGAAGATGTTGAATCGAAACTTGGTAGTCAGTTCGAGGATATAAACGCGCAACTTTTGGCAAAATTCTGTTATGATCGAAATGTTGGTAGTTTTTAAAAAAATATTTCTTTTAATTTTTTCGAAAAAAAAATTTTTTTTTCGTGAACTATTCATCAGATTGCAACAAAAACTTGTACTAACGTCAATTGTAGTATTTTGCAACATTGTGCAAAATTTTGGCTCTATACGATTTCAATTTCTGGAGATATAAGACAAAATGTGTCAAATTTCCTGGGTCTCTCTCAGTATTTTCATCGATTATTCTATGAACTCTTTGAATTCCACCGAAAACAAATTCAAAGACATAAACATAAAGAATCAAGTCATAGTTTAGACGTCGAAAGAAGGACGATGTTGATCGACTTGAAAAGGTACCTATTTCAAGAAATGCAATAATGAAATGCTTAATTTATGGATATACTATTATCTAAGTATTGTTGGGATCGGGCAGTTGGAAAATTTTTCAATAAAAAAATTTGTACCGACGTTAAATCAAGCATTCTACACGAGTGTGCAACATTTCAGTTCGATACGATCTCAATTCCAGAAGATATTGCTTAAAATTCACATTCCAGCGTGTTTTGACGTTCTATGGTCACAGAAAATCGTCACAAAAATCTATTTACCTCATTTGACGGCTGTTTGTCAAATCAATTAATTCCAATAATTGATGTCAGATTTCCTACATACCAAGTTCAAACACATTTTATTATATGGAAAACACTTATTATGATCACGTTCTACAGGAATTGATACTAAATAGAAGCTAGATGAAGATTATTGTAATGGAAAATTTGTGTTCCAGAATAATATTAAGGTATTCAACATGATACTGCTTTTTTTCTTTACTGGTCAGTACGGGCCACAAGGAAGATGAACATGCGCCCAATAGCTCCTGTCCACAGGGCTTGAACCAATTTTTTTAATAAGAAACCTAGGAAAAACTATGGTAATCGGTTTTTTAATAAGAAACCTAGAAAAAACTATGACACAAGTTTTACGCACAAAACTGTGGGGAAAAAGATTGACTAACTTTGACCAGGTTAGGAAAACTGGGGAAAAGAGTATAGGAATTGCTCAATGCTCACCAAGTTGTTTTATTGAAGTCGTTGAAGGGCGCTACTCAATCAATCGGACTCTGGATTCTTCTCCAAATTCGATGTTGTTGTTGAAACTGCTAGCCTCTGGAAGATTCTCCGTGGATGAATTTTAGGGGTTGATTCGTCGCACTTTTCTTCGCACACTGAGACTGGCACAATATTATTTGAGATACAGTTCGTACTCGGTTGTCCTTTTGGAATTTACGTCGCACTTATTCTGAGTTCTCGGGTTCTTTTGTTATTCAAAGAATTAAAATTCACGTGTTTTTTTTTTCTTGTAAAATCACTAATAACATCACGTCCTCGTCGACATTTACGTCTTTTCGGGGAAGAATCACGTTTTTAAAACAAAAATGGTTTATTTGAAAATACTCGATACACTGAGCTTGACAATGTTGATCTAATTCTCAATATAATTCTCTATGCAATTCTCCTCGAGAAATCATATAGGGTTCTATTTATAAGATTATCTTATCCAAGGAATGTGCGATGCAGGTCCACGCGCTAGGATGCAAAATGCTAAATAAGCAATATCTAACAAAGTAATATGAATACAGGATGGACCTTTGGAAATAAACCTATCTATTAAATATGGAATTGGAATCATGTAATTATATATAATATGTATAATATAAGGGATATCGATCAGTAATAATTAACGAGATATATTCACTCTTTATTCATGTAAAGCCTAGCTTTCGAAGCGTTTTTGCTTCTTCCTCAGGGTGACTGCAAAATACAATAAACACATCAATAACAACAAAACAAAACAAAAACAGAGTACAACAACTTACTAAATGCGAGGTTAATCTCTAAGTCCAAGAAATGTATAAAAGTAGACACTAAAATGAAACAGGGTAACATTAAAAGATTATCAAGTAAGAAACGCAATGTCATAATACGCAATAAACAATGTTAGGTTAAATGTCATTCATCAACTGGACCATCGAAAAATGGTCTGTTGGAAAATTCTAGAAGATATGCATATATTGGTCTTAGTCCCTGCGTGTCCGTCTTCTTGTTAATTTCACTCTTTTGAGTTTGTATGTGGATCATTTCTAGTAGACATCTTTTATTGTAATTTACATTTACATCTAAAATTTTTACGTTATTAAAATCAACACTATGCGAGTACTTATTAGCATGAACAGACAATGCACATCTCAGGTTATTTGTTCTAATATCACTTTTATGTAAGGTCATGCGATTTCTAAGCCACTGAGAGGTTTCCAACAGACCATTTTTCGATGATCCAGTTGATGAATGACATTTAACCTAACATTGTTTATTGCGTATTATGACATTGCGTTTCTTACTTGATAATCTTTTAATGTTACCCTGTTTGATTTTAGTGTCTACTTTTATACATTTCTTGGACTTAGAGATTAACCTCGCATTCAGTAAGTTGTTGTACTCTGTTTTTGTTTTGTTTTGTTGTTATTGATGTGTTTTATTGTATTTTGCAGTCGCCCTGAGGAAGAAGCAAAAACGCTTCGAAAGCTAGGCTTTACATGAATAAAGAGTAAATATATCTCATTAATTATTACTGATCGATATCCCTTATATTATACATATTATCATATTCAACGATCATTATCTTGAACATTATATATATATATTTATAAATTTACTCTTTTGAATCACCTTTTTAAAAAAACAAATATTTATTCAGAAGCAAGTTTATTCTGAGCTGGTTAATACAATAATGAATTGGAATTATATTCTATTAAATCAGAAAGCCGGGAAACTGGAATGAAAATGCTGACTGCACAAAAGTACTCAGAGTCGAGCGGCGCTTCTAGGAAGGCCTTGAATTAAGACTGAGGGCATTTACTCCTATATTGAGGAATGCCAAGATACATATTGCATAATACCTCCCCATTTTTTAAGAAATAACTTCGGCTGAAGAGGCTGAATTATTTTTATAACTCTTCACGATATTTGTGAATTTTAAAATGAATATTTTATACAACAAACAGGCAAATATGGTTATAATGGTGAGACTTAGTATAAAATAGATTGATGATACATGGTTAGGGTGGATTTTCCAATTAAAGATTGTTTCTTGAACAGTAAAATTATCAAGTAAAAAATTGGAAATGGTTAAGTTTTCAATTATTTCAGGTTTCATATTCGGGAGAGGAACATTATGAAAAATTGTGGATATTTCTTCCTTATAAAAATACTTAAAGCTATTGGTAATGTTACAAAAGGTTTCAATCAGGAAAATTCCATTGAGTTTGTAATACTCTGTATGGTCATTACATAGTTCCCCAATTTGTACACTACCGATTGATAAAAATTTTCTCGATGATAGTTTCAGTAGATCGTCACTACACTGTGCACTTTGTCTTTCACAATTTTCTTTCTTGTGGGAAATTAAGTCCTTCATGCAGCTGGGTGCTGGTCGTAGCAAATTCTGTGGGCAGATCCACCAATCTTCTACCTTTGGGCATTCTTGATCAATGGACCACAAGATTTGTTCTTCTTTAGCCAATAAGTATTTGGGCTGTTGGGTGAGGGTAACGTTTTGGTACGGGATATAGTGGACATAATATGTGTCTAGGGAATTTGGGGATGTTAAGGGTAGGTACTTCAATGATAAAGATCACCTCATTATTTCTGGACTTTACAGAAGTGTAGCAAATGGAATAAAAGTCTTTTAAATGATAGAGGTGTTTCATGAAATCGGTGTTATTAACAAAATCATGGAATATATTTAAGGGTAAAATACTTTCATGCAAAAGATGAAGCCTTGCAAAGCTGATGGCTGTATTGACTTCATTTAGAATTCTATTTATTGTTAACTGTTCAAATTCTATAAGAATAAGTCGATTAATATCATTTTGTGTCAATCGATACTTATTATAATTTTGTATAATGTGACTAGTGACATTGGAATACTTTGATGTCATAGATCTCAGGATACTGATCATTTGATTTTGTTCGGTTTTTACCGATTGCATTTCATTCTTAAAAGATTCAAAATATTTCAAGTAAAGTGTTTCATCCTCACTATCAAGAGTTCCGAATAGTGTTTTTGCTATATGTCCGCCTATATTTAATAAACCTCGTTTTTGTCGGGTAGTGTATAAGTTATTGAGAAGCATTTCATTTTGTCTCAATTGGATTTTGATCGATCCAACATAGTTTGAAACCATAACGTTGGAACTGACCGAATTTAATTGATCAACTAAAACAAAATGATCATGTAAAATTTTATCGATATCGGTTAAATTATAGTGGTACATCAATACATGCTTTGATACACTGATGTATGTTTTCTCTACGAAAAAGGGAAGAATATTGTGTTTGATCTCCTTAAATTTTAATGAATGCAAAGCTGGGACGAAAATTAGATTGAGAAATAGCAATAGGATTCTCGTCATTTTTTTTGTGTTCTGAAAAGAGAAAATTAAAGATTATTACTTTCTCTGTTTAATTTTATTTTTATGATATACTTTTTGGGAGTCAGGGTTCCTTATCAATATATTATCTATAATTTTGATATTGGTTTTCTTAAATTTTGGGTCAAGTTTTGCCTTTTTTGGTATGGCAATATAAGATGGTTTAGATTCGTCGAGTTTTTTGTCTTCTTGTCGTGTCTGATTGAGTTTATCTAGTTTCTCTTTTTGTCTTTCCTTCTGTGAATTTAGATGGTCTGAGATTTCCTTCATGTTTTCGCGATATTCTTTAATATATTGCGAAATTTTTTCATGAGTAGACTGTTCGACTGGCGTATTGTAATTTAGATCCGATTTTATAACTTGTAAGGGTGTGTAGGAAGTTGACGAGTGAATTGAGTTATTATAACTCAAAAGCGCTCTATTCATCTTTTCTGACAAAGATATATTCTTGTCATCAATTACTCTAATTTGCTCAATAAGGGTAGAGTGGAATCTCTCCACTAGTGCATTGGAGGTAGGGTTGTAATTTGTGATATAATGAAGGGAAATTTTATGGGTATCGCCTAAATCTTGAATAATTTGATTTTTGAACTCTGTTCCATTATCGAAGGTTATTTTTTGTGGTATACCGTGGTTTGAAAAATATTGAGTTAATTGATTTGCAATTTCTGTTGAAGTTTTACTATTTAGAATGTAACATTGTCCATGTCTTGAGAAGGAGTCAATTATAGTCAAACAGGGTGTTCTATTCATGACTATTGTATCGATATACAAGTGGGAAAATGGTTTGTCACCTGTTGGATTCGGTTTAAATATTAATTTAGTAGGTTGTCGTTCATATTTTTGATTCTGGCAAATTTCGCAGGAGTTAATATAGGACTGAATATGTTTATTCATGTTCGGCCAATAAAAACGTCTTTTAATACTTTCTAAGTTTTCCTGGAAACCTCGGTGTCTGGTCTTGGTCTCGTGAAATAATTTAATTTTCTGTTGTTGGTCGTCTTCCGTTTCGATATCTTCTAAAAATGTATTTGAAATTTTGAATGAAAAAGCGTTAGCTTTGAAGAGATTCTGTGATAGATTCAAAAATGGTATTTCCAAATCTTTATTTTTGAAATATATGCCGTAATGATTATTTGGTTTGACGTATTCCTTTAAAAATTTTGTGAAGTCGTCTGGTTCTTTTATAGAAACTATGAGTCTAAATCGACTGTTCTTATGTAGTTTTAATTTTTCTACTTTAAACACATTAGCTTTTTGGAAAATTATTTGATGGATTGATGTGTTCAGAGAGCGTTCTGAATATGGTATCTCTAATATAGGGTTTTCGACATTACTATGAATAGTTTGGGAAGAAGATGGATTTGCTTGTTCTTCCGTACACGATTTCGTAATATCTTCTAGTTCCTTTTGAGATATTTCCAGATCTTCATGAGTAATTTGGGGAATTATTGAGTCTAGATCGTCATCTGAATTTTCATTTAAATTTAATTCGTCAAATTTTATGCGGGATACTGCATCTGCGTTATTGTACGCTCCTTTCCTGTATTTTATTTCGAAATTAAACTCTTCTAATTTGATTCGCCATCTCATTAGTCGAGATGATGCATCTTTCAAAGAAAATAACCACGTCAAGGGTCTATGATCCGTGTAGATCGTAAATTTCTGACCAAATAAGTAAGGTCTAAAATATTTTGTAGCCCATACAACGGCTAGAAGTTCTTTTTCGATAGTTGAATATTTTATTTCAGCTTCGTTCAATGTTCGGCTCGCATAAGCGATAGGTAGATCGTTTGGGGGTGTCCCTTGCGATAAAATTGCGCCTATAGCATATTGTGATGCGTCGGTTGTAAGTACGAATGGTCTGTTAAAGTCCGGATGTTGGAGAATCGGATAATTAATGAGTATGTTTCTGCTGGCATGAAATGCATCTACATATTCTTTGTCATTAATATTCAATTTAACATCTTTTTTCAGGTATTTAGTCATGGGTTTCGTTAATTTTGAAAAATTAGGAATAAATTTTCTATAGTAGCCTATCATTCCGAGATAAGATTTAATTTCTTTAATAGTTTTAGGAATGGGAAAGTTTTTTACGACTTCAATTTTTTCAGGATTCGGTTCTATACCTTTTTCAGATATTTTGTAGCCTAAAAATACAATTTCGGTCTGAAAGAAGTATGACTTGTCTAGTTGAATTTTGAGATTTTCTTTTTCTAAGAGTTGAAGAACTGTCTGAATGTCTGCCAAATGTTTTTCGGGTGTTTCTGAAAAAATGAGAATATCATCCATGTATACTATGCATATTTTATTAATGATCGGTTTTAAGACTCTATTCATGAAACGTTGGAATGTTGAAGGGGCATTTTTCAATCCAAAGGGCATTCTTAAAAATTCGAAATGTCCTTCGTCGGTTGCGAAAGCAGTTTTTTCTATTGATTGCTCGTCTAATTCTATTTGATGGAAACCACTTGCTAAATCAAGGGCGCTAAAATATTTTGCTTTTTTCAGTTGATCCAAAAGTTCGTCAATATTGGGGATCGGAAATTTGTCATCAATTGTTTTGTCGTTCAGTTTTCTATAGTCAATAGCTATTCTCCATTTTTTGTTGCCTGATTGGTCCGTTTTTTTGGGAACGATTACTATAGGGAATGACCAGGGAGAAATACTTGGTCTTATAATGTTTTTACTTAATAAATCTTGTACTTGATTCTTTACCTCTTGTTTGTTTACCTCAGGATATCTGTATCGTCTAATATACACGGGATTTTCATCTATGGTCCTAATATTATGTTTAACTCTGTTTGAGGCATTCAAAGGTTGATTTGATAGATGAAAGGCTTGTTTGTGACTTTGAATAATTTTTGTAAGTTGGTTTCGAAAATTTTTGTCCAAATGGTCTAATTTAATGGGTAGGGGTTCATTAGGACTGGTTTCTTGTAAAAAGAATTTATGTGTTCTGATGGTATTTCCTAATTCATGACTTTCCCAATTGAAATTTAATTTTAAATATCTTAAAAGGTTGGATCCTATTACACCATCATATTGTGTATGAAATTTATAGATCACAAATGTTGTATTATAGCCAAAAGAATTTAAAGGAAATGAAACTTTATTCGTGCTGAAATCTTTACCTAGTGCAGTTTTAAAATAGGTTTTTTCTTCGTAAATGTTTTCTGATAGTAAATTATATGCTACAGATGGATCAATAATGCTCATGGAACTTCCGCTGTCTATCAATAATTTGCAGGGTGGATAATCTAATACTATATATGGTAATGATGCTAGATGTTCCTGTGTAAAGTTTAGGTCATGTCTTTGTCTTCGGAGATTCTCTGAAAATTTTCATCAAATTCCTCAATTAATTTAGAGTCATCTATATTTTCGGATTCATAATAAAATTCTTCTTCCTCTCCTAATTCTTGTTCAATTTGTTCTGTATTAGTGAGTTCTTCAAATATAAAGTCATTAGGTCCGTTTCTTCTGTAATTTTGTCTAATATTGGGTGGTTCTTGTCGGATTTGACTGCTAGCTGGTCTTTTTACAGGGTGTATTCTTGTTCGGACCGACATAGGTTCAGGTTTGGGTTGAACCCAACGATGATTTGGATTGGGCTTAAATACGTCTTGCGGTTTTCCGAATACTTGACTGCTTGTCGCAAATTTAGTTTCTGGTATTTTATTATTAAATTTCAAATGTACCGGTTGTGAAGGAAATTCTCCACTATTCGAATTGAATTGTCTGTTTGCAGGAAATTGTCTACTAGTTGATGGAAATTGTGGGTCTGTATAAATTCTTCTAACAGTAGGTTGGGAATTTAAATTTTGGGAGTACGTTGTCCTAGGTGTCGGTATTGTTGGTGGTTGTAAATAAAGCTGTTGTCTCTTTATTTCTCGGTTTTCTAGCATTTTACAAGTGTCATCGAAAGATTTTGGTTTGAGATCAAGTAAATTCCTAGAATTTTCGTCAACATTATTATATAAGACGGTTATGCCAATTTTCTCTGAAAGGTTTCGATAAACATTCAGTTCTGGGGGCGATAATCCTAATAATTGTATTTGGTAATCATATTGTAATTTAGTTTCTTTGATTCTTTCAATAAATTCAGAAAGTGATTCCTTCGTTTTTCTCCTCATATATTGATATTCACTTTGTAGGACATCAAAGTTAATTTTAAAACCGAATTTACTGTTCAATAATCTTTTTAATTCAGGCCATGAATTGCAACATGGTCCAGAATACACGATAGTTCTCGCTTGATCAATTAATTTCGATTTTACTGTTGCAAAGCAATATTGATTTATTAAATCATTATCAGTTGTGCCAAATCGATCTATGAAATTTTCAGTTTCCATTAAAAAGGTTTGTAGTTCTTGTGAGTTACCATTAAATCTTGGTAATAACTCACCGAAATATTTAACTGTGCTTAAATCTATTACCATGCGATTGGAATGTTCTCCATTAGAAGTCATATTGAAGTTTTTATTATTTACGTTGATATTCAATGAATTGAATTTTTCCAATAAGGACTCTATTTTGAAAGATTTCAATGTGCTTGTTTACACTATCGGTGATATGAAAAAATGAGTTGCAAATTAAATTGAAAATATCCTTTGGGCCAGGGATAGGAAAAACTGGGATTATTGTAAGGGATAGCCTCAACTTACTTCTCGTTTTAAACCTGGTGTCCGGGCTGCTACCTCCAAACCTCCTCAGGGTGATTCTCAAGGGTTGCAGTTGAGATCAAGTCGGGAATGGTTCTCCTTACTCTGTTTTCGGGGATTCAACACACCTTCGTGGTTTATCTCTACTGCAGTCGTTTGAGCTTCTCGTGGTCGGAACTTTACTTCGAACTTATCGTCGCACTTTTCGAAACTCGGGTTTTTGGAATGTTGCTCGAAGAATTGAAATTCACGTATACTTATTTTTTTTTTTCGTTATACTAGCAACAATCCCATCCTCGTCGCCATTTATAAATTTACTCTTTTGAATCACCTTTTTAAAAAAACAAATATTTATTCAGAAGCAAGTTTATTCTGAGCTGGTTAATACAATAATGAATTGGAATTATATTCTATTAAATCAGAAAGCCGGGAAACTGGAATGAAAATGCTGACTGCACAAAAGTACTCAGAGTCGAGCGGCGCTTCTAGGAAGGCCTTGAATTAAGACTGAGGGCATTTACTCCTATATTGAGGAATGCCAAGATACATATTGCATAATAATATATATATGTATATATACTCATAACGCGCCTTCTACCAGGCCCGGTACAACCGGAGGCCCGCCTTTTCTGATTGGTTTAGGAGAGTGTATTTTTTTGGAAAACATTCAGAACAGTCATATCTTCAAGAGCAACTTCAGAGGGGAAGATATTTTCTTCATACAAAAAAATATATGAATTGAAGATTTTCGGAATCCCGACATGTTTCTAGGTGGATTTGACGCCCTCTGTGTAAAAAGTAGCACTTGTACGATTATCGGAAGCCCGGCGGTGTTGTCTCTATGATCGCCTTAGATTTCCATCGAATTCTATACAAATTTAACAGTTTCAAGAGATATGTTCTGAATATTCGATGTCTCTATATACAGGGTGTTAATCAATAATTGTGAATTTGAGAGGTTATTTATTGTCAAAAAATAGGGTGGGTTTTTTATAGGTTTTTGTTGGGCTGCCCTTTATTATATACAGCCCCCTAAAGATGGCACCGGAAAACCAATTTACATTTTGATTAAACCAACTAAAAACAATGAATAAAATTAAGAGGACATTATATGCGAGAAGGCACTCGAAAAAATATTGAGTAGTATTCTATGTATTGTAAGTAGTCATTAGAGGATACTGTGGGAGGTATCTTCATCAATAATTGTATTCTATTGTGTTTGCAAGGGATAGAAGAAATAGCCACCCCTTAAATTTGTTTCGTAACAAAACTTTTTTCCTATTCATACTCTATCATTTAAAAATAATTTCCTCGTCGACCTCTATGAAAAACAATATTTTATCATTTCAACTGTATGTAGAGGTCTACGAAAAAATGTGATATGCACCTCGGCGAAAAACTGTCTATTGTCTCGCCTGCTTGCTACCCCTGGCTTTTCCTCACATAGAAATTTGTGACCTGTACTTTTATGGGCAGACTGTCGTCCTTTGTTCATAAATAAATGAAAGAACCTTGATTCATTCTGAACAACTAAGGTCTCCGGTATTTTCCTGCTAAAATTTAAATTTTAGATTTTACAATCGACTATCGGATTGATCTCGATCAGATTTGTATTTTTGGAATTATTTCATTTCAAAATTTGAGTTCAGTTGATGCACAATGATTTATTTCACGTGGTTCCGCTTTCTTTATTTACACTCAATTTCATATAGTATTTCATGAGGGTATGTGAGGCGTGAATATAGACAATATGCGCAAAACATCCATAAATCTTGAAACAATCAACTGTCGGATTTCGAATTTTGCAACTATATCACCCCTTTTGTTAAGTTTCCACCTGCGTAATTAAAAGTATCAGGACCAGAGTAGGACAATTTGCTAATATCATTGTTAGAACGGGGTCGTGAGGCATCGGTATGAACCTAGCAGACTATTTCAGCAGACTTTTTGGCGAAAACACCCGAAATTTGGCTCAGATAAAAAGTTAAAAGCGTTTAACGATTTCAGAATGTGCCAATACACTCCTGGATATAAATTATCTATAACATTAATGCTGGACGAGAAAAAGGTACGGTAAAGTGGCTTACAGCTTGATGAGGTTTCCAACGCTCAGGGACGGATCCATATAAGTATTGAAATTTCAGTAGTTTTCCATTTTATAACATTCAATGAAGAACATCTCAAAAACGGTGCGTTTAAGGAGTAAGGTTCAGGAATAATTCAATGTTCTGAAACGATTAGATATTCTTAAATTGTCTCAAAAAGAACATTACCATCTTTATGGTAATTTCGTTTAGTTTTATGAATCCACGAGTCTATGACTAGAAAAACACTAGAAGTAGGAAAAAACTAACGTTTGGAAAATATGTATCATAGTTATAGGAAACTTTGTCGTGAAGTTTTCTTCACACACATTCATTTTATTCAGAAAAAAAAGCACTGACGTGAAGTCAGTACTCTAGGGCGCGCGTGTTCACGGTGGCTAATTTGAATTGAATGATGAGTACTTCAAGCTCAGTGGATAGAGCGAGCCAAAGATCTACCCAATGGATAGTGGACACCATTCACTGTCGGTTCAAAAATTAACAGTGCTGTATCTAAGCTACCATCAGGATAGAGTAACAAAGTTGGAAAATAACGCAACTGACTCTCCTTAGTCGCACAATCTCCTAGAAGATTTGGGAGGGTCAGTATAATCCTAATCATGTTACTAGCACGTGCGCCAAAGCAGATTGACTTTTTACACTTTCTCTTTCATTGCACTCTGCTTTTGCGCGCGTGCTATAAACATGACTAGGATTATACTGACCCTCCCAAATCTTCTAGGAGATTGTGCGACTAAGGAGAGTCAGTTGTGTTTTTTTCCCACTTTGTGACTCTATCCTGATGGCAGCTTAGATACAGCACTGTTAATTTTTGAACCGACAGTGAATGGTGTCCACTATCCTTTGGGTAGATCTTCGGCTCGCTCTATCCACTGAGCTTGAAGTACTCATCATTCAATTCAAATTAGCCACCGTGAACATGCGCGCCAAAGAGTACTGACTTCACGTCAGTGCTTTTTTTTTTTTTCATTTTCCTTTAACAAATATAGCTATCAATACAGTTTGGCTGTTAGCTTCACCGTAGATCAAAAAAAATTGCGGTTGTGGGACCTCCGTTAGGAGAGCAATTGCCTCTTCTCCAAATCCGAATGTATTTTAATATAGATCTACTGAATATAGTTATTTATAAATTCGCCTCAGGGCTACCATACAGATATCGCTTCTTGAATCTACGCATGCGCAGACCCTCACCAGGGGATTCTATAGAGGAATAGCATCCGCCACCCCAAAATCCCAATCCTCTCTGACGAAAGCACCAGCAGTTAAATCACTGATGGTCTGCTCATGCGCATAACGAAAAATGCCCGTAAGGGGTAACATCAATTTCGAAATTAGCCCCAGGGCCACGATACGGACACTTTAACTCGGAAACAACGCTACATCCCCCAAACTGACTTGTCCTTTAACTAAATTGCTATGAATATTCTTTTAAAACCTCACAATATCGACTCAGCACTCCCCACATAACCCATCCAATTAAAAAACAGTGACTTCTCTTCTGCGCATGTGCAATCTACTCGCGGCTAAAAGTCCTCTCAAAATAACACACCTTACAAAAAACTCCGCTTCTCCAACACTAGTGGTTCGGGAGATATCGCATCTTTAATCTACGCATGCGCAGACCCTCATCAGGGATCTGGATTCTATGGAGGAATAGCATCCGCCACCTCAAAAGCCCAATCCTCTCTGACGAAAACTACAGCAGTTAAATGACTTCTCATCTGCGCATGCGCACAACGAAAAATGCCCGGAAAAGGCAGCATGAACCTCAAAAAAATAGGTTTCGGCATTTTAAGCAAAGTATTCCGCAAAATAGTTGTAATTTTTTGATTTTTTTCGTGTCACGTGATCTTCACGAAATTCTGCAAAAGTGTTTGCATTGGTCTTTTGCATCTAACTACTGAGTTTCAATTTAATCAGATCAGTATTTTTCGAGTTATCGTGAAAACAAAATTTTAAAATTTTTGAAATTTTTTTTTGCCACTTTAGGGCCGTCCGGTCATAACAAAACTTCGCAGGCATATAAAGGTTATGATACTACAATTTGATGCCAAATTTCAGAAAGGTCGAGTGATCGGTTCCGGAAATATTCATAAAAAACGTTTTGACTAAAAGCGGCCTTAACTCCGAAACCGCTCGGTGGATTTCGCCTGTTAACGAACTTGTCCGAGATATTTACGCTACAAAACTACCCTGCAAATTTCAACGCTCTAAGTCGTTCCGTTCGAGAGTTATCGTGCTAACGGCCGGCCGGACCGGACGGACAGAATTGAATTTGACCTCGAATTCTTCATCAGGGAGTCGAACCCAATCGTTTGAGACCATTTTCGAAAAAAAATTCTAAAAATACAGACATTGTGACGAAATGATAGCACGCTGTTCCTTGCGGAACACGCTCGCAAAAACAGGTTTTTTTTTATTTCAACAGCCTGTATCTTTTTACCGAATTTATAAAAATGGTAAAGCAAAAAATGATTCATTTGATGTTAATAATCTATGGTTAAAATGAATGTACAACTTAAAGTTTCACCCAGTATTTTATCTCCGGAACTATTCGCCGGAGCAAATACAGATTTTGTGTGTTGGTTAACTATACCAATCAGGACATTCCCTAAGAATTTTATGGACTTCCCGATGGGCTGCGGGGTAGTTTTTTCGATCCTTAAATTTAAAATTTTTTTATCTCCGGGATTATTCACCGGAGCACATACAGATTTTATAAACTTATTACTTATAAAACAAGCACTGACGTGAAGTCAGAAGCTTTTGCGCGTATGTTCTATTGTCCATTCTTCTGTATTGGACACCCTTAATCGAATTTACCATGGTAAATTATGTTGTCCATTCTCCTGTATTGGACACTCTTAATTCAAATTTACCATGGTAAATTCGAATTAAGTGTCCAATACAGGAGAATGGACGACATAATTAACCATGGTAAATTCGATTAAGGGTGTCCAATACAGAAGAATGGACAATAGAACATACGCACAAAAGCTTCTGACTTCACGTCAGTGCTTGAACCAATTTTTTTTCGTGATTTTTTTTTAATTTTTTGGAGGCGCGGTTCTTAAAATTTTTTTTTTCGTCATTTTTTTCAAATTTTCTAGGAGTACGGTTCTTACAGAATTTTAAACACGTCTTTGTGTTGATTTTCTACTACTAGTTACCAAGCTTCAATTCAATCGAATATTTATTTTTTGAGTTATCAAGGAAACAATATTCCAGGTGGATATAACTCGGAAACCGTAAAACCGATTATGCACAAAAACGAACTCAACTCTCCCTTTCGGATACGCAACCTTCCCTGAATATTGCAAGTCCCTATCTCCTTTGGTTCGAAAGTTATCGAGGCAACGGTCACCCATCTACTGAACTCACACAAGAATGCTCGAATCTCCAACAATATACAACCGATCGTGTTAAAACTTGAAACTTGGCAGTAGAGTTAGGTAATGAACGCTCTTGCAAAATTTCAGCAATTTCAAACGTATAGTTACTGATATATAGAATTTTTTTTTTATTTTCAATGATTTATTGAAAATTTTCTACAAATGCTATCCTCACCAAATTTCGCAAACATTTTTGCGTTGGCATTCTACAACTAATAACCATGTTTGAATTCAATCGGTTCAGTATTTTTCGAGTTAATGAGGAACAAAAAACCACCAAATTTCAGTTGGCTATAACTCTGAAACCGTTTGGTCGATTATAATAATAATAATAATAATAGAGTTTATTGAACAGTTAGTTGAAACTATGACAATTAAACTCAATTAACTGTGAGTTACTCGCTCCGAGGAGCTGATAACTGTGTACAGCTTTAATAAATTAATATTCACATTCTAACGGCAAAATAAACTAAATGTTATTATCTAAATGTAGGTGTGGATACTCCACGATTAACAAAAAAAATACTAAATGAATATTAAATTCACAATGTTGCTGATAATCCGGGAGAATTGTCTTCATTGGTATTTTTTGTCATGGTTGGTAAACTGTCTTCATCAATATTTTAGGTCTAAATCGGTAGTTGAATTGTCAAAGTTCAGGGTTCACTTCCTCGAGCGGTCGCCAAGGTCAGTATTTTTGAGTCATTACTCTTGGATGTTTATGAGTTGATTAGATCAGTATTTTAGTTTGTTTTCTAGTATGAATTTACTATTTTATGTATCAGTGTTCGATTTCCTTCAATTAACCATTTTTTCAATTTCATTTTGAATTTGTGTTTACTTCTTGTCTCCTTTATTGTTGCGGGTACAATTGGGTATAACCTTGAGGCAATATATCTACAGCACCTTTGTCCAATTCTTTTTTCTGCTCTCCATGTTTGAAATTCATTTTGTGTTGCTCTCGTTGGATAATTGTGTTCTTTCGGTATAACTGATATTTTGTTTTGATGGACACATGTTATTATTTTTTGAGCATATATTTGTCTTATATCTAGCACTTTTGATATTTCGTATAATTCGTCACTAGGAAAATTTCTCTTTTTTCCGTGTATGACCTTCAAAAATCACAATATTATTCTTGTTACACCAGCGTTCTGTTTTTTCGAGCCTTTCTTTCAAGTCTTTGTTTTCTCTCTCTAGTAGCCCATTCTTATTCCTCAGTGCCTGAACCTCCAACAATAATCTCGCCTCCGACGCAGATATTGAATTTTTTAACTCCCTCCTGGTTTCCTGGATCTCCTCCAACAGACGCCTCAAAGTAACCTCAACCTCTCCATCTGTCATCATCAATCAGATATGCTATGGTATGGTACCCTTTAGAATTTTTCAAATTAGAACTACGTATATTAGAACATTTTCCGGTCTTGCTCCAAGGAGAAATAAACAAGGACACACGCTTCACTCCACTGAGACCGACCAGGGAGACTTAACTTTGGAACAGAGACAGGGAGGCCCAGGTAAAGCAAGGTAAAAATGACAAAGGAAAACAACAGAGGAAAGCACTATAAGTCGTGTAGGGTATGGAATCCCATAAATTAAACAGATCACAATGTGTTCTGTTACATATGAGTTGCTGATACGCAACAACTCAAGCGAAATTAGACCATAATTGTTTGGTAACACTGTCAACGTTTGCAAACACCTCACACCTTCAAACGCCGCGTACGTAATGCGTACGTAATACGTATGCTCATAAACAAACTCAAATGTGGCATTCATGTGCACAACATAACCTGAAATTTTCAAGCCGCTATCTTTTTCCGTTCTCAGGTTATCGTGACAAAAAAAATATTTTTTAATAATTTTTTTTAAATTTTCTA
This sequence comes from Halyzia sedecimguttata, assembly GCA_937662695.2. NCBI lineage: Eukaryota > Metazoa > Arthropoda > Insecta > Coleoptera > Coccinellidae > Halyzia > Halyzia sedecimguttata. Next base: position 19,563,670 of record OW569416.2, on the reverse strand, counting down.
GCCATACGATTCGCCTAAAATTTCACAAACGTATTCTACAACTACTCACCAAGTTTCAATTCGATCGGATTTATATTGGTTGAAAACAAAATTATTACTCGGAAACCACTGGGCCGATTATGCCCATTAACGAACTTGTAGGTCGTATTGCGATGCACCACCCACCCTGAAAATTTCAAGTCGCTAGCTTTTTTCGTTCTCAAATTATCGTGGCAACGGACGGCCCGACGGACAGAATCAAATTTGACCTCGAATTCTTCATCGGGGAGTCGAACTAAATCGTTAGAGACCAATTTCGTCAAAAAATTCGAAAGTTACAGACATTTGGGCAAAACTATAACGCGATGTTCCCCAGAACATACGCGCAAAAAAACTACCCCGCAGTCCCTCGGGAACTCAATGAATTTTTCTGGGTATAGGTACAAGTAATACGTGTATGAAAAATGTATATGTCGTTATCGGTATCATTAACCCATATACGAAATATGCATGTGCTTCGGCTAATAGAGAGAAATTTTGAAATTTAAAGGTTGAAAAACTACCCCGCAGCCACTCGGTAAGTTGATCAATTTTCCAAGGATTATAGGTATGGGTTTATGCAATACGTGTCTGAAATCTGTTTGTGCTCCGGTGAATAGTTCCAGAGATATTGAATGTTGAAATTTGAGGGTTGAAAAAGCTATGCCGCAGCCCCTTGGGAAGACTATCCTTTTTTCAGAAGATGTCGTTATCGGTATAATCAACCCACATGCAAAATATGTATGTACTCCGGCGAATAGTTCCGAAGATATTAAATTATGAAATTTAAGGGTTGGAAAAACTACCCCGATACCCCTCGGAAAGTCGATCAATTTTTCAGGGCATGTCGTTATCGGTATAATTAACCCGAATACAAAAACTGTTTGTGTTTCGGCGAATAGTCCCGGAGATATTATATTTTGCAATTGAAGGGTTGAAAACCTACCCTGCAACCCCTCGCAAAATCGATTAATTTTCCATGGTTTATTATCCAGAGATATTCAATTTTGAAAGTGAAGTGTTAAAAAACTACAGTTTAGCCCCTCAGATGGGCGATAAATTTTCCAAGGGTTATAGGCATGGGTTAAAGTAATACGTGTATGAAATCTGTATGTGCTCCGGTGAATACTTCCGGATATATAAATTATGAAATTTAAGGGTTGAACTCACTACCCCGAAACCCATCAGGAAGCCGATCATATTTTCAGGGGACGTCGTTATCGGTATAATTAACCCATATATTAAATCTGCATGTGCTCCGGTGAATATTTCCGGAGATATTTAATTTTGATATTTAAGATTTGAAAAAGCTGGCCAGTAGCCCCTCGGAGTAGCCCCTAAGTCGATTAATTTATCAGGGGATATAGGTATGGGTATAAGTAATACTAGTATGAAATATGTTCGTGCTCTGGCGAATATTTTCGGAGATAATTAATTTTTTAATTTATATATCTATAGTACTATAGCTCTCGAATGAAATGACTAATAAATTAAATTTGCAGGGTACGTTTGGTGCATGAAAATCTCGGTTTAATTTGCTGAAGGGCAAAATCGGCTGAAAGGGTTCGATATTATGGCCATTTTGTGTAAATTTCGAATGTTTCCGAGATTACTTATTTAATGTAACTGGAATTCAGAAAGAATTAATTTAATTACGACTTGAATGTACGCACTGTTTTGTATTGATTGGGTTACTGGGAACAAAAAAATGGGTTCAAGCCCTGTGGACAGGAGCTTTCTGGCGCTCTAGTTCAAACATTCAAACATCAAAAATTTCCTGATCTACGTTTACCAAATTTTCTCCTCTCTCGAACTACAGAATTATGCTTTCAATATTTACGTAATATTTTCAAACATTTTCGGGTGAGGTCCCCGTTGCATCGCTAAAATACGAGTATTTCAACCCCAATATTTTTGAAGTTACAATATTCCCTTCTGTCAAGTTGACACCATGACAATTCATACATAGAATAATTATATCAATGTGTGAAATACGATTTACATTGAAATTTTGAAGAATCATATCTCCGAAAGTATTAGCTTGTTAGAGTTAAAAATGATATGAATGGATTCTTATGATAAAACTTCTTATTAAAAAAAATTTAATTTAGAATTTGTTTCGTAAAAAAAAAAATTTTTTTTTGCTACTCCGAAACCATCTGTCCGATTTTGCCCAATAACGAACTTAGCCGAGATATTTATCCCCCAAACCTACTCTGAAAATTTCAACTCTCTAGCTCATTCCGTTCGAGAGTTATCGTGCCTACGGCTGGCCGGACAGAATGAATTTCGACCACGGATTCTTGATCAGTGAGTCGAACCAAATCGTTTAAGACCATTTTCATCGAAATATTCGAAAATTACAGACATTTGGGCAAATTGATAAGCACTCAGTTCCGAGGAACTAGAGCGCCAAAAAGAGGAAAGTTGGGGAGAGGAGAGAACATAATTCTGTCTGATGGGCGGGAGGTGGTTGGCCTAGCAACTGAGGACCGATACAGATACCTAGGTGTCCAGCAGACCTTCGAGATTAGACATCGAGAAAATAAGGAAAACACTAAGAATGAACTGCTTATTAGGGTTAAACAAGTGCAGAGAACCCAACTATCGGCTTAAAATAAGATAATGGTAATTAACAGCTGGGCCATACCAACATTTACTTACACAGCAGGAATTCTCTTATGGTCAAAAACGGAGTTAGAACAAATCGATAGAAGCATCCGGACTTCGTTGACACAACATGGTATGTGCACCCGAACTCAGCGGTCGAACGATTATACTTACCCCGAAAAGAGGGCGGACGAGGAATTACGAATCTTGGAGGAGCAGCCCTGAAAGAGACAGAGAAAATCAACAATTACTACTACTACTACTACTGCAAATCTAACTTACCTGTTCAGCAGTGGGTAGCTTCATGTGGCCGCTTCTCCGTCTCCGAAACAACTAATGCGGAAGTACCTGGAAATGAAAACCAATTAGAAATACTACGCCAAGCTTGGAAAGCCAAACCCCTACACGGAAGGTTTTACGCTAGCTTAAAACAAGCGGAAGTCGATATACAGAGCACCAGTACTTACCTGATCCAAGGCTACCTATTTCCTTCAGACGGAGGGTACCTTTTTCGCCATACAAGACCAGGTTGTTTCGACTCGGACATATATGCCAAACACATAATGAAACAAGCTATAGACAACACCAAATGCAGATTGTTCAATGGCGTAGAAGAGTCGCTCCAACACCTCTCGTCTGGATGTTCGGTGATCGCTGGCACTAAATACCTGGCAAGACATAATAACATGGGAAAAGTTGTGCATCAGATGTTATGTCTTCAAAAACAACTTCTACAGCACTTTACAAAGCACCACTTTCACAACCCACATACGCTAATGGAGAACGAGCATACAAAAATATATTGGGACCTGACTGTCATCACAGATAGAGGTGTCGAACATAACCGACCGGAAATGGTTGTGTGGGATAGAGTTACAAGGACCGCCCTCATAATAGACTTTGCGGTACCTCAAGATTACAACGAAATATGAGGCACTGGCAAAGGAAATTAAGGAAATTTGGCAGCTGAAAAGCGTAAATATAAAGCCTCTAATCATTAGCACGAATGGTCTTGTCCATCCTAAAACGACCGAACATCTGGAAGAACTGAACTTGCCACAGAATACAATGAAGTGGATGCTGAAGGCTGTTATACTCGGTACAGTGAACATTGTGCGAAAGGTGCTTTATCCGCATTAACAGAAGGAATTCTCTGTTCTCTGTTATAGTTTAAACATTTGTAGTTAAGAAGTTCATCCTCACATTCCCAATGCTTTGTCACAGTGACAAATGACACATCAAACCTATAGACATAGATGCATAGAATACATGGTGAAGACACTCTTTGACATATTTTCGGCCGATTTGCGGTCCAAATACTGTCAAAATACAAGGATTTTGTTTTACTTCAATTTTCGCCGATAGATGCCGGCAGTAGAAATTTTATGGACAAAATTACCGACATGTCAAATTAAATTTGAATCTTTGCTTATTCCAGTTTCTTGTGGAAAGTCGTTTGTCGCGCCGAAAGTAAGTCAAATGTTTGCTGTGTGAACTCTGAACGAGTATCCAGAACCATTTTAATCAAATACTATTTTCATTTCGAAAATACTTCGTTTTTATGCGAATATATTTTTTTAACAATTGTATATTCTTACCGGATCAGGGGCAGATTTCTAGTATCAAGATAGTTATTAATTTTAATATTAATAATATTGAAAGATCGCTGATACCGTTAATTGTTAATAAATCAACATAGGAGAACGTAAGACTTGTTGATTTACTATAATCTTGCCGGTTGATGAACATAAACTGTTTTAACAGTTGAAATTAAGATATAACTCTATTGATTAATAATTATATTCATTATACAATTCAGTTATACAGGGTGTTTCCTAAACATGCGGCAAAAATTCAGGGGGTTGTTCCTTGGACTATTCTAAGAATATTTTGTCCTTTGATGATTTTTGAAAAACCTATTTGTTTCGAAGATATAGGGGAAACAAAATTTTGGATAATAACATTTTATTATGAAAAATTACATGAAAATTCAACTCAACCTACAAAAACTGTTGAAAATGACCACCTCTACCCAGCATACAAGCATCCAATCTTCTCCTCATTGACTGCCGAACCCTTTCAAAAACACCAGGATCATTTCTTATTAAGTTACACCCAGCAATGATCCGATTTCGCAAGTCTTCCACATTTTCTACTGGAGTGGTATAAACTAATGATTTTAGATGGCCCCATAGGAAATAATCTAAGGGGTTTAAGTCCGGGGAACGAGCAGGCCATAAATGAGGTCCACCTCTTCCAATCCAGCGATCTCCGTATGTTAATGTTAAAAACTCACGAGCAACCAAACTAAAATGCGCTGGTGCACCATCGTGCATAAACCACATTGCATGTCTTATTGCCAATGGTACATCCTCCAAAAACAGAGGTAACGTTTGTTCTAAAAAGTTGCGATACACGTCCCCGGTAAGTCTTTCTGGTAAAAATATCGGCCCTATTAGGCAGTCACCCACAATACCAACCCAAACATTCAATGAGAACTGATGTTGAAAACGATCTTCAATTACCTCATGTGGATTTTCGTCGGCCCATACATGGTTGTTATGAAAATTTCTTATTGCATTTCTTGAGAAATTCGCTTCATCGGTAAAAAGAATCAGCGTCAGTAATTGAGGAATTTGAACTAATGTGGTTAAAAGCCATTGACAAAATGCAATACGTGGGGGAAAATCAGTAGGAATAAGTGCCTGAACGCGTTGCATATGGTATGGGTATAACAAATTGTCTTTAAGAATTTTCCAAACAGTCTTATTACTCACATTCAAAGTATTGGACATTTTTCGAGTAGAAGTACTAGGGTCTTCTTCGATCATGTCCAGCACATTCTCTTCCAGTTCCACCGTTCTTACTGTGTTTGGTTTTCCTGGTCCCCCCATTTTTTTCAATGCGCCTGTTTCATGCAGACGTTGATGAATATTTTGAAACAATTTTCTGTCAGGAATATTACGCCCAGGAAATCGTTCAATGTACAACCTCCTAGCTTTTAATGAATTTCCATCAGCAAGTCCATAAATGAAATGCATGTCAGTCATCTCGGCGTTTGTATAGCGATTCATAATAGTCAAAGATAAAATGTTAATTGCTAATACATCACAAAACGAATTCAAATGAAAACCGTGTTTAATCTGTATTCCTTTACCATCTGCACTTATCAATTTTTAGTCAAAAAACTGGCCGTTTTTAGTAATTGGAATGTTGTTAAACAAATTTAAAAATAAATTGTACCTACTTAGTAAACACAGTGCGGTACGCATTTTTATTTAAACTATTATTAATTTTAAAAATATGAAAAATGTTGTTCGCCCTGTATCTTCGAAACAAAGAGGTTTTTCAAAAATCATCCAAGGACAAAACATGCTTAAAATAGTCCAAGGAACAACCCCCTGAATTTTTGCCGCATGTTTAGGAAACACCCTGTATATTGAGAAGGAATGAAATGCCATGTTATGAAAACTAACAATATTATTTGTGAACGATGAAAGGACTAGCAGAGAACAAAGTTCAGAGCAACCACACAGTGTGATTTCATCAATTTGAATAGCTTTCCTAAGGCGTCATTCTTTTTGGCGCTCTTATAGTATAATATTATTTGTTTCAAGGATATTGTTAAACGACAAGAATGGCAACTGGCTTGTGCTAGAGGTAGGGTATCGAAAATTAGAACATTTGTTTGTTCAAAATATTTTTCTAGCGAATATATGTATATTGAATAAAAGATTGAAACGTAGTACACTACCCTCTATTTGGTTAGTTTATCAATTTAATGAATCATTTTTCGATATTTCATCAGTATATACTTAGTTCTGAATAATAGCTATCGAATTAAATATCTATATTCAGCAATCTAATTGCTGAGAACATGAAAAGTTGTCAAGGGTTATTGGGTTGACTGAAAAAATGCTGTATACATGAGAATGTTTTGATGAAATTTCAAATTATACATATAATATAATAAGTAAAATGCTCAATTTAAAAGAGCCTTACATGATAAAGGAATTACTACATTTGAATAATAATATGATATCGAAAGATATTGTATGTAGAGGTATTACAGAAAATTCTGTATCATTCAATGTATTTCAAAATACATAAATTAAATGCTTGTACTCTAATGACGTTGGATGTGATCTTTCGTAATGGAAAAATAATGATTTCACAGATTTCTTCATTTACAGTTCCATTCAAAATGTTCCAAAGAAACTCCTTTACTGATAAATCCCTTATTTGACCTCATTATGTCTTGGCAAGATGAAATTTCTGTTCCAAACCAATGTGGTTTACATATTATCTCCGAACAGATATCTGATTAATCAAAAAAAGGATTGTTTTTTCAATAAACTGCTTCATTATATTCTTTTAATTTGAATTTACGAACTAGCAACGGTGAAAAGTGAACTTTGTCGCTTGTCAGTTTTCATTTATTCGCTTGTCAGAATCTTCGAAATCGACCCTAGCGGCACCATCGTTAATAAAGTGAAGTAGTACATAAAGTACGTGATTTGACAGTTCTTGGTCCGTTTTTCGGCCGAAAATTTTAGCAGGAATTAGTAGGGAGTGTCCACACCTTGTTATTCTATGCATCTTGCTATAGACAAACAACTCTAGTTGATTCAAACAATTTCCAATCAATTGAACATTTTGATGAACCAAATTATATCCCTTTTTGTGCGTATGTTCTGGGGAACATCGCGTTATAGTTTTGCCCAAATGTCTGTAACTTTCGAATTTTTTGACGAAAGTGGTCTCCAACGATTAAGTTGGAATCAGCAATGAAGAATTCGAGGTCAAATTTGATTCTGTCCGGCCGTATGGCCGTCCGGCCTTCCGGCCGTTGTCATGATAACTTGAGAAAGAAAAGAGCTAGCGACTTGAAATTTTCAGGGTGAGTGGCGCATCCCAATACGACGGACAAGTTCGTTAATGGGCTAAATCGGCCCTGTGGTTTCCGAGTAATAATTTTGTTTTCAACCAATATAAATCCGATCGAATTGAAACTTAGTGAGTTGTCGTAGAAGTCGTAAGAACCGTATCCCTAGAAAATTTGAAAAAAATGACGAAAAGAAATTTTAAGAACCGCACCCCTAGAAAATTTCAAAAAAATCACGAAAAAAAATTGTTTCAAGCACTGACGTGAAGTCAGAAGCTTTTGCGCGTATGTTCTATTGTCCATTCTTCTGTATTGGACACCCTTAATCGAATTTACCATGGTAAATTCTTGGACACTTAGTTCGAATTTATATATACAGGATGTCCGAAAGTGAAATACACACGTTAATTTGGTTTTTGGCGCTCTAGTTCCTCGGAACTGAGCTCTCAGAAAAGTCTTACATTTCGGAACGGAACATGAAGTAAGAGATCTGAGAGTAGTGAGACTGCTTTTCATCCATAGACATAGAATGCAAATAGAATATAAATATTGAAAGCATAATTCTGCAGTTCGAGAGAGGAGAAAATTTGGTGAACGTAGATCAGGAAATTTTTGATCGATTACTGGGTAATTTTTCATTATTACTCTTCTTTGATACATGTTTTATGAAAAATCTACTATTTTTAGGTACTTTAAACCTGTTTTGGGCAATTGTCATACGAAACTTGTTGACGCTCTAGTTCCTCGGAACTGAGTGCTTATCAATTTGCCCAAATATCTGTAATTTTCGAATTTGTCGGTGAAAATGGTCTTAAACGATTTGGTTCGACTCACTGATCAAGAATCCGCGGTCGAAATCGATTCTGTCCGGCCGGCCGGCCGTAGGCACGATAACTTTCGAACGAAAGGAGTTAGCGGATTGAAATTTGCAAGGTGGGTTTGGAGCGTAAATATCTCGGACGAGCTCGTTAGTGGGAGAAATCCATCAAGCGGTTTCGGAGTTATGGCCGATTTTAGTAAAAATATTTTTTATGAATATTTCCGAAACCGATCGCTCGATCTATCTAAAATTTAGCATCAAATTGTAGAATCGTGACCTTTATACGCATGTGAAGTTTTGTATTGACCAGATTACCGCAAGGTGTCAAAAAAAAATTCAAAATTTAAAAAAAGTTTTTCTACAATAACTCTCGAACGGAATGAGCTAGGTAGTTGAAATTTTCAGAGTAGGTTGGGGAGATGAATATCTCGGTTAAGTTCGTTTTTGGGCAAAATTGGCCAGATTTAATTCGATTTCTTCCATGGTGCAGTTCTCATTCTCAGATTGCTCATTTAATCTTGATAAATAAACTATTATTTGAATTGAACTTCCTTTATGATGCAGTTCTATCATAAGAATACATTGATAGAATTCCCAACTCTGAGAAACCAATACTTTCGGAGATATAATTTGTCTGTTTAAACTAGGAGCGCCAGAAAGCTCCTGTCCACAGGTCTTGAACCCATTTGTTTAATGGCAGCACCCATTCGTGTTAAATTTTTGGATTTATCACTAAATTGTCTATATAACACACCCCACTTTCATTGACTTATCTGCATTAGATTTCACTTACGTCAATTTGTGTCAAAATAGCGTGGTGCAGGGACACACAGAAACAATCATAACTTCAGAACCATTTAACATATCTCAACCTTCTTTTTTTCCAGTTGATTCCTTAAGCTCTCTTTGTTTCTATACAAGAGCTCAAGCTTCAGCGGATCATTTGGAATGCACACTAATTCTAAGTCGATGTTCCCACGCTTACTACGATTTTTTATTGCACTATTCGATGCCTTTTCTTAAGAGCTTTTCGTCGATACAAGGTTTGAGGGGTCTACTTTGTGAAGTTGCAAAACAAGAGATATGGATTCGTTTTTGAGTAATCTAGTAGGCCGCTGTCGTAAAATTTGAAACATCCCTGTAATGTCATTAATTGTACACGTCTGATTGTTAACTATGGTATTTTACATTTCGTACTTTTTAACACATGTTCAGGAGATAATTTTCAGATGTAGCGAGAAGGATATGTTCAGTTTCAAACTAAACGGCTATATGAAAAGTTACTCTTAATATTTACATCCTGCAGTTCAGAAATTTGAAGTAATAATAGTATATTATTTCATAAGGAGGAGAAGTGTCACTTTTCATGGCGAGCTGGAGTTTACCCGCCGAACGGAGTGAGGCGGGTAATTGAAAGCGAGCCATGAAAAGTCACTTCTACTCCGAATGAAATATGTTATTTTATTTTCAAACGTTTTGAAATTCATAAAAATCTGAATATCCACTTTTGGATTGATTTACATAAATAATTCTATCCATTTACGATCGTTTTATAATTGAATGAATTATGAAACATTTGCCTAGCTACGGTTGCCACGTAAAATTCATTCTGACAGATATAAAGTAAAATAATTATTAGTTATCATTTGCAAGCTGGTGAGAAGTGGTTGAAAGTGAAAATGTCTTGAAATTGAGGTTTTGGCGAATGAAGCAGTCTCTTCCCTTGGACCATCGAAGTCTATTAAAAAATATTCCGCAGCTTGTGATCCCTTCGTGAATTGGTGCAATTCGAAAAACGTGACAGTTTACCAAGACAATGTGCTTCTAGCTTATTTCAACTTAACTGCTACAGAAAAAAATGGAAATCCTCTACTTTGAGGGCCCGATATTCAATGATAAAGTCACAACTAGCGATCAAACATGAAATACATATTGATAAATATCTGAAGTTGCGCGCATTTTTGAAAAAATCCGATGAAGAGTATCTTGCAAAAAATTCAAGAGTTTTTTCTAAGGAAGAGTTCGAACGTTTTCTATTCGAAGCACCGGATGACTCATATTTAGGATTAAAGGTAACTATCATATTTCAAGTAATTATAATTTTGTATTTTGATCACGTGGTTGTTTCAGATTGTTCTATTATTCGGAGTAGCTGGTGCCTGCAGATGTGACGAAATGATGAAAATGAAAGCTACTGATATCGAGGGCAAGGGAAATATGATAATAGTCAATATTCCTGATAGTAAAACGAGAAAAGTTCGAACATTCGCAGTTATTAGGGAGAATAATCCAAATATTCATCGGAGATACACTGCGTTAAGACGATTTCGTTGAAAATAGATTTTCTTTGAAATATCAATCTAGAAAATGCTACAGAGCTGTGATGGGAATACATAGTATAGGAAGTGTTCCAAGAAGTCAAGTAGTTAGCAGAAGGGTAAATCGAGGATTCGCTGCGAAATAAGAATGAGATGGCTGGTAGGATATTGAGCTTTAACGAATTCCCTGGAACTAACAACTTGAAAGACTCTGATGAGGCATCAGCTTTGGAACAGAATCCGAGACAGAATCCTACCATTTCATTATTACATGGTTTCAATTTTCAAAACGCGACATTGACCAATTATTATTGTACATTTAATGTAACTTTAACGAATAAAAATGACGTTTGAATTAGAGAATCTTCATGGTAACCAACTCATCTTTTGCATAGAAACACTTTTCCTGCCGGCGGCAGGAAAAGTGTTGCATAGCAACACTTCTCCGCCTAGGCGGAGAAATAGAACTTTACGATGATCCTCTCAATCGAAAAATGACGTTATTATTGTACGTTTGAAAATAATAGTTATTTATTATACAAGGGAAAAAAGTATTAGATTTTAGCTTGAGGTTATGTTGTCTCCCGACGCGAAGCGGAGGGAGACAAAAAACCGAGAGCTGAAATCTAATATTTTTCCCGTGTATAATACACAATTTTTTTCTGTGACCGGAAAAACGACGATTTAATAGTGAAAGAACAATGACATATTATTACAATATATTAAAGTCAGAATGTTATCGATATGAAATTTGAAATTTTAAACTAGTAAGCTATTAGACCTGCGTTGCTAAAGAAAACTTCAGTGTAATCAAATATCTGTCAATAAAATTTTGTGATTTGATTCAAAAATTGCGAACTCGGTAATTGTTTAGTAGTTATTTTGAATACTATAAAGTTAAAAATGCTTGATTCTGAGTTTTCTCTGACTCCACCGGAGTTGATAGAAGCAGCGCAAGTAGCGTCACGAAAATTATTGCCAGCTAAATCGCGGAAAATTTACGAAACCGCGTATTCAAGATTTATGGAATGGAAATTGAAAAAGACATGCAGTTCTTTCTCGGAGACAGTGTTATTGGCTTATTTTTCGGAACTGGCACAACAACAAAAGCCATCAACAGTGTGGTCGAATTATTCAATGATAGAAAGTATGTTACGATCCAATAATAATGTAGACATTTCAAAATATTTCAAACTAATTACATTTCTGAAACAAAATGGGAAAGGCTCCACGCCCAAGAAAGCTGCGATTTTTACGAGTACACAAATTAGTGATTTTTTAAATAATGCACCCGATGAAATTTATTTAATGGCCAAGGTTGTTGGGTTAATTTGCAGTTTAACGCCCCCTCACCGATTTTCAAAATATTCTGTATATAGTATCTGCATGATGTTGATATACCACAGTTTCAATTTTAGCACTGGCAAATGAGTATTTTTCGAGAAAATTCAAAATGAAAATTGAAAATTAGAATTGTAAAATATCTAGGAACAGCTTAGAAATATCAAAATTATAATTGTCATGTTGATAGATTTATTGAAAATATAAAATTATGAAGTAGTTTATGGGATAGAAACCGAGGTAACGGAAAAATAAATGAAATTATATCGAGTTTGAAAGAAGTCAAAGTGCCCAAGAGAAGAATATTAAAGGTTCCTAAAGAAATATAGAGTTGAAATTGGTATCAAGTTAAAGAGGATATTATTCCAGACAAAACAATACAAGAAGAAACAAGTTGTATAGAGATATCTCAGTTTTTTGAAAGGGAGAAGATTTTAAGACAGAAATCGAAGGAGGATACAAGGATTTCATTAGATTAAAGGGAGATAATAAGAGAGAAAACGCAAGAATGAAATTGAAAGTGGATTCAAGGAAAATATTAGGTTAGTTAAAGATACTAGAATCATATTAGGTTCAATATATATATATGCATGCTAAATCTATCCAAATGTGTTTTTGTAGCAACCGGTTTTGTCCATTCATCTGTATTATGATAGACACTCAGGCACGTAAGCCCAAACTGGCAGTTTTAACTGTTTCCAGGCCCGGCTTTAGAAACGCATTTCGCTTTTCATTATTTCGAAAAAAAATTGTATCGTGAAGTGAATTTTGATGATTTTAAATAGTGGCAAAATAGTCCATTTGCTGGAATCAAAACGGGAGGGGAAGTGAACGAGAGTGCTGGGAGGGGTAATATATTCAATACGATGAATTTTTTATTTCAAAAATTTACTCCAAATTTCAATTTTCGTCATAAATTTTACCATTTTTCTCATTTTATTAGCCAAAAATTTGAAAATTCTAAGCTATCCTATTGAATTTATTACCCCACCCAGTACCCCAATTCACTCCCCATACCGTTAGATTGCTTCAAAATAACTGATTTGCCACTATTGAAAATGATCAAAAATCATCGTACAATGCATATTTTCTTCGAAAAACTCGAAAAAGTCGAAATTTACGAGGGGGCGGTAAACTGCAAAATTACCGGTTGTTGTTGTATTTGGGATTGCAGGAGCTAGTCGAATTTGTGAAATCAGCCAGGTAACATTAGATGATATTGAAGATTCGGGAAAGTTATTAATTGTGAAACTGAAGCAGACAAAGAATGATGTAAACAGGAGATTTTTAGTTACTGAAGAATATATTAAATATTACCGAATGTACATAGCCCTTCGTCCAGCAGCAGCAAAAGATCGCCTCCTGTTTTATGCATATCGCAATGGAAAATGTATCAATCAGGTTGTGGGTAAAAATCAGATTTATAAGGTACCTGGAACAGTAGCTAATTTTCTTCAACTTGAAAATGCTAACTCATATACAGGTCATTCATTTCGAAGATCGTCTGCTACACTTTTAGTTGAATCTGGGGGAGACTTGATGACACTAGAGAAACATGGCGGTTGGAAGTCATCAACGGTCGCTGAAGGGTATGTTGATGAATCGGTGGCACACAGAACAGAAATTGCTAATAAAGTGTTCAGAACGTGTGGCAGTTCTGAAATAACACCCGATTTGCGACCAGGTACACCAACAGCAGTTGTGTCCATGTCAGAGAATATTATTTCAACACAAGAAAATTCGTCTGTTGTACCGAATAGTTCAAGGAACATGTCATTCACGCAATGCACATTTAATAATTGTACTTTTGATATAAAGGAAATGTAACTTATATTCAATAAAATATTCTAAAATCAAATATCTTCCATTATCTATATGTATATATATCCGGGAAAAAGGTAATTTCGTGAAATAGTAATTTACGTAACAAGTCCGGAAAATAGGGTTTTTTTGGACGAATAGACAAAATTCTAGGACGAGCGTAAGCGAGTCCTAGAAGTCTATGAGTCCAAAAAAACCTTTTTCGGGCGTGTTGCGTACAATATTTTTTCGGCAACCGTGTAGTATAACAAATCAATGAGACGACACATTTCTTTTTTATATATTTTGATTCTTATTCAAATTAAACAGAACAGAAAATATCACATGTGCAAATTGTTGACAACTAATTTTATATGAACTGTCAGCCGTTTTCTCAGTGCTATGGTAACTTCATTTATTAAAAATATACCTACCAAGATTTTCATATTTACAATGACCAAATCGACGTGATTTTTCCGGCCTAGTCCGGGAAGTACGTACTTCCCGGACTAGGCCGGGAAATGCTTCTTTCTCAAAGAAAAAGCGTCCGGGAAGTGGGCACTTCCCGGACGGTTGCCGAAAAAGTTATATTTTGTTACCTGTCAACAGAGATGAAATGTCAAATTTTTTTCCCGTCACAGAAAAAAATATTTATTTTATTCCACAAAATAGAAGTAGTAAAATTGATAATGGATTTTACTTGCGCAGAATTAGTCAATATGGTCTATTCTATTGGTAAAGCTGACAGAAATGTTATTAGCAAGCAAAATCAACCATGAACAATATCCGGAAGCATAAATTCCACAGGTGTTTTCATTCCAACGGTTAAGAGATCGGTTTGATCCTACTGGTATTGTGTCTTATACAAAATATCAAATTGTTGATGTTCGAATCAATAGGGAAAACGAGTTGAAAGTTTGATTGATGCTACAGGAAAATCCTCAGGTAAGCACTAGGGAAATAGCAGACGAAACGGATATTTCACAAAATAGTGTAAACCGAATAATACTTAAATATGAGTTCCACCCTTTTCGTCTGAACCTACATCAAGAATGGTATGGTAATTATTTTGCAAAAAGAGTTCCGTTTCGTATGCAAGTGAATGGCATGATTGGCGAGGATTATAATATTTTACACAAAATTCTATTTTCTGATAAAGCTACGTTTACGGACATTGGGTTGGTCAACACACATAATATGCATTATTATGCAGTCGAAAATCCTCTCTGGTTTAGGACAGTTGATCACCAAAACCGATGGTCGCTTAATGTTTGGGGAGGATATATTGGACATCACATTATTGGACCCTACTTCTTCGAGAATGTGCTAAATGGTGAAAGGTATTTACATTTTATTCGATAACATCTTCCCGGAATGTTAGAAGAAGTGGATTTGAATACCTGAAGAACCATGTGGTTGCGCACGATGGTGCTATTGTGCATAACCATAGGATACTTCGACAATATTCCTTGACCCGCTCATTCCCCAGATCTTAATCTATAGATTGCTTTCTTTGGGGGTACGTAAAGGAAATAGTTTTCATAGAGCGTCCGACAACTGCAGATGATATGAAAATTAGGATCACGGAAGCCTTAAGTTCAATTGATGGAGCATTACTTGCTAGAGTTTGACAAGAAGATTATCTGCTTGTGTGAAACATAATTGCGGTTTATTCGAGCATTTATAAGTAGTCATTCCTCAAAATGTTTTTCTACATGATTTTCTAAATATTGCAATAATTGTTTTCTTTGTGATGTACTCCTATTACAATTTCAAAAACATGTTCTGTTAATTATTTTGTCGATGTTTAAAATTTTACAGCGGCCTACTAGATTCCTCAAAAGTCATCCAAATTAGTTATTCTGCAACATATTGCGCAAAATTCACGAGGTAGACCCCACAAACCCCATATCGACGAAATGCTCTTAAAGAATGTCATTCAATGGCGAAATAAAATACAAGGTATTGCATTTGAAAAGGTCATGACCCGCCCCCCTGGATCCGCCCTTGTGTCAGAGTCGGTAAACTCTCAGAGTGATCTGATGTTAACACAATGGAAATCGTTATTAGCAAGGGCGTAGCCAGTGGGGGGGTTTTGGGGGTTCAAACCCTCCCACCCCTAACCCCTCCCGAAATGTTATTTTTTCTTAAAAACAAATAAATACTTGCTACAGAAAGCGAACATTACTTATAAAGTCAATTACCGAAATTTCAAAACCCCCTCCAAAATTAATTCCCATTTCAAAACCCCCCCCGAAATTAATTCCCATTTCAAAACTTATTTTTTTATAATTAATTCCTGACATTGGCCCTTGGTTATTAGTATGCAGTTTTAGTTATTTGCACGACCGAATCATTTTGTGTGTGATAATGTCAATATCAAAACTTTAAAATGTGTTCCCTATAGGCTCCTAAGAGAGGAATGTTTCGTACGACTGTTGGTATAGTGAATGAGGAAGGGATGCTGAACCTATGGCAAGGAGTCAGTGCAGCATTACTAAGGCATATGGTATATTCAGGTACACGAATTGTTTCGTATATAACCTTCAAAGAAAAAGTTTTCAAAAAGAGCAAGAAAGATGTATTTCCAATATGGCAATCAGCAATTTGTAAGTAATATAATCGAATTAGAGAAGAAGTAAATGAAAACCAATAGTCTACATTTGCGGTGCAAATTTTTAGACCGCAAACTCTTATACTTGTGTATCGGTGCAATACATACTCATTTTCCCTTTTTTCAAGGTGGAGTTAGTGCAGGTGCATTTGCACAGTTTATAGCTAGCCCAACCGATTTGTTAAAAGTCCAATTACAAATGGAAGGAAAGAGAAAACTGATGGGCTTGCCGCCTAGGGTATCTGGCCTATTTGATGCATTCAACAAGATCGTGAAATCATCTGGATTTAGGGGACTGTGGAAAGGTAAAAACATTAAACATACAAAAAGCTTGGGAATATCTAAATTCGATGAAGTTTGTTCATTATATAGATGTCACTATTATTTCCTTAAATGAGGAACCTTTGGAATCGTGCAACAAAAATATTTTTTCAACTAACAAGTCAGAAAAAAAAACATTCCGTGCCCTGTTTCTTAAATATAATTTTTTTCTTCTGGTGATACAATCCTTACGAAATTCTGCAAAAAATTACACGTCGGCATTCTACAACCTATTACCAAGGTTGAGTTCGATCAGATCTGTATTTTTTGAGTTACTAAAGAAGCAATATTTCAGATCAGTATAACTCATTAACTGTCTGGCTGATTATGCCCATTAATAAACTCAACCGTCGCATTCGGATGCGAACCCTACCCCGGAATTTGCATACCGGTATCGCTAACGTTCTAAAGTTATCGTGGCAATGGTTGACCGGGCGAAAAAAATTGAATTGGACCACGAATTAGTAGTAATACTACACGGTTTCCCGACCAAACAATAGAAATCATGACGTCACATTTTGGGTGACCGCTTTGTAGGAATTAATGAAAAAATTCTCGGCGACGTAGAGATTCGAACCGGCACCCTTCAGATTATGAGCCCGACGGGTTACCCGACCCGGCCACCGAGGCTCGACGTTATGGAACCGTCTTTGGAACTACATATAGAGATCGAGCAGGTAGCGCCTTTTCAGAGGAACATTCTAGAACTAATTAGCATGTTTGAATAGACATTGTGGGTGGGGTCGAGTATTTTCATTGTGAAATGCCTGTTATCGGAATCATTCAATAACATATTCCTATATCCTAGTTATGATTGAATGCAAATTGACCAATGAAATAACGTAATCAGCTATGATTATATAATTTTCAGAGTATATTTGAGAAATTAATATCGTGAATAAGTTCGACATTATTGGGTAAAATCAAAAACAATTTTAAAGGCATTAAGTATTTTTGGGCGCATGTTCTAGGGGAACATCGTCCTATCATTTCGTCCAAATGTCTGTAATTTTCGAATTTCCAGCTGAAAATTGGCTAATAGACTAATTCGGACTCCCTGATCACGAATCCGGTGTCAGATTTTTGGGTGCCGTCCGGCCGGCCGGCCGGCCTTCCGGCCGTAGGCACGATAACAGGAGCACCGAAGGTCCTATCGACTTCAAACTTTCAGGGTAGGTTTCTGATCAAAATGCGACGGTTAAGTTCGTTAACGGGCAAAATCGGCCGGACGGTTTAGAAGTTATAGACATTTCAAATTTAGAGGTTATTTCCCTGATATTTCAGGAACTAAAGAAGATGTTGAATCGAAACTTGGTAGTCAGTTCGAGGATATAAACGCGCAACTTTTAGCAAAATTCTGTTATGATCGAAATGTTGGTAATTTTTAAAAAAATATTTCTTTTAATTTTTTCGAAAAAAAAAAATTTTTTTCGTGAACTATTCATCAGATTGCAACAAAAACTTGTACTAACGTCAATTGTAGTATTTTGCAACATTGTGCAAAATTTTGGCTCTATACGATTTCAATTTCTGGAGATATAAGACAAAATGTGTCAAATTTCCTGGGTCTCTCTCAGTATTTTCATCGATTATTATATAATAATCAATAATATTAAGGTATTCAACATGATACTGCTTTTTTTTTTCTTTATTTTCTTTACTGGTCAGTACGGGCCACAAGGAAGATGAACATGCGCCCAATAGCTCCTGTCCACAGGGCTTGAACCAATTTTTATTGACATAACGTGAAATGTCTATTATCCACATCATCTAAGATTACATAACTTTCAACAGAGGGATTAATTCTACAAAAGGAATTTATTAAATCTTCAATCGAATTTTGATTATTCTTCTGAGATAGATCTTTCATGATATCTAGGAACTTGTAATAGTGAAACGATATTTTTAAATTTTTCAACATCTGTAGGCGATGGGAAATTATAGCAGTATTTAATTGGATCAATTTATTCAAGTCGGCATCGCTGAAATACATGCAGTTTTCCCATTTGGCAACGCGGGTCATCACACCTTTGGATTTTTCAACTTCAACGCCCCAATCTCTTTGATCAGCATCATTTTCAATTAATGCAATAAACGATCTCCATTGCCAGTCGTCAAAAGATATTATACATTCATTAGATATGACCATGACTGCAGGTTCAAAATTTCTTGCGGGACTTATACGACAATCAATAGAAGCAGACCCACATTCCATTTCCAGATGATTTTTATGTGTAAATTCCTATGAGGATTTCTAAGCTCGATTTTAGCAAAAATGGTTCTTTTCACATGAATATATGTAGATTTCTCAGCATCGCGAGATGATTGGAAAATTATTACTGCTCTCCACGCAATACTTTTTCAACCAAATAAACATCATGCTGCCATGTTTTTTGCAATTCTTCTTGATAGAAAGCACCACTTATTGGTCTACCGCTAAAGTAGGTAACTCACTGGGTTGGTAAGTTGGACTTTTGTGATTTTAAATAGTTTAGTAGTCCATCGATACCCTTTTGTGAAAACGTGTCTAAATTTACGTACAATTCTTCTGAAATTTATGAGGTCGTGCTATTTTTATGTGACTGAAGGATAATTTATCTATGTCGTTCTTTGTATTAACGTCACGGGGTTTCATGCCAATAGTTCACTGTTTTTGGGTGCATGTTCTAGGGGAACATCGTCCTATCATTTCGTCCAAATGTCTGTAATTTTCGAATTTCGAGCTGAAAATTGGCTAATAGACTAATTCGGACTCCCTGATCACGAATCCGGTGTCAGATTGGGAGCTAGTTTGGAAGAATTAGCGTCGACATTAATTCTTGACAATTTTCAAAATTTAAAAAAAGAATTTGCAAGTTTTTGTGATGACGACTTTGAACTCCTAACAAGGAAGGGTATTTTTTGTTATGATTACATGACGGACTGGGACAAGTTGAATGAAACAACACTACCATCAATAGACAAATTTTATAATAAATTGAACGATGCGCACATTGACGTGAAAAGATATCGTCATGCTCAAAACGTTTGGCAAAAATTCGGTATAAAATCATTGGGTGAATACAGTGACCTATACATGAAAACAGATAGACTTTTGCTCGCTGACGTGATGGAAAATTTTAGGCAAACAGCATTAATGACATACAAACTTGACCCAGCATGGCATTATACTATGCCTGGGTACAGCTGGGACTGTATGTTAAATTATACTAAATGTAAACTGCAATTACTTAAAGATATCGATATGATCATGTTCGTGGAAAAGGGTATACGAGGGGGTATGAGCTGCTGCATGCACAGATTGTCTGAAGCCAATAATCTCCAGATGCCTAATTATGACGTCTCAAAGCCCGAGTCATATCTGCTTTATCTTGATGTTAATAATTTGTATGGCTGGGCAATGAGTCAATATTTACCATTTGGGGGTTTTGAATGGGTAGACATATCTGTAGATGTGAGCATCATGCCTGACGATTCTCCTGAAGGATATATTCTTCAAGTAGACCTGGAATATCCTCACCACCTACATGATCTGCATAAAGACCTCCCGCTGTGTCCGGAGCACAGCATCCCCCCGGGCTCAAAGTTTTCCAAATTACTCTGCACACTCTCTGATAAGAAAGACTATATAATTCATTATCGGAATTTGAAAACTGTTTTAGAATTAGGTTTGAAAGTAACACAGATTAAAAAAGTTTTGAAATTTAAGCAGTCTCCCTGGCTAAAACCCTATATTGACCTTAACACGGAATTGCGAGCAAAAGCAACAACAACATTCGGAAAAAATCAATTTAAATTTGCAAATAATTCAATTTTTGGTAAAACGATGGAAAATATTAGATTGCACAGAGTTGTACGCCTGGTATCCAAATATGAAACCAGGTACGGGGCAAAGCATTGGATTAGTTCGCCAAGATTCCATAGTCGCACAATTTTCGGTGAAGATTTGATGGCAATCGAACTTAATAAGAATGAGCTCTTATTTAACAAACCACTTTACATAGGTCAGGCATAGTATGCATTACCACTACTTTTTAGCAATCGACAAATGAGAGTATTGTTGAAACATATCTGGGGCGGTTTTAAGATCGAAACACCCAATAATTGTTAATATTTCCCCTTTTTTACCCAGATGAAGGAACCTCCTATATTTCCTTCTATCTGGGCTTTGATATACATTTTGAGACTGAAACAACTCACTACTACAAATACCATTGTAACTATTACATCTCTTAGTGCAAGAGACATAACTATTCTTGATCTGTCGCGAAACAATAACATTGTCTTGTCTTCGTTGGCAACTTAGTAGTCACTTCTGCCCTTTTCCTATAGAAGGGAGATTTTATATTGTATCAATAGTGCATTGTACAATAATTCGTGCTTGTTATCGAAGTAACGGTAACAACAAAATACAGTTAATTGTTTATTAAAAGTGCGTTCGAATATTTCACCACTTCCTATCCTCGTAATTGTTACTTTATTACAAGTAACAACTTACGCAGTAATCAATGAGATTACTACTGGGTGCTTAATGTTAAGTATACCCCCTTCAAGCATCACCCTGATAAAACAATCAGGGTGTATAATTCTGGTCCTTCGAAAATAATTATATCCTGATAAAAGCATCAGGACTCACATATTGTCCTTCGAAACCATAACAGTCCTGATAAACTAATCAGGATACAACAAGAGTATTTTTAGCAATTCTTGAAAATTGTATGTACAGGATGTTTTACAAGATGTGGAATACAGAAAATAATTTTCTCAGTCTAGACCAGCGCTATCAACAAGTCATTATGAGTAAATATTAGGCATAGGCCTATACTCATTCCCTGAAATTGTCATCAAGATCCATGCAGGCTTTCAAGGATTATGCCGAATGAAAATTTTTGATGAAATACATCCTGTATCTCTTAAACGAATATAGTTAGGACACATTGCGAACACTGATTTAGACTCACCAAAATGTCCTGCACCTGTACTGAAAGCCTGCACAATCATTCGTGAAACACCCTGTATATATCGAATACCACACCTATAATGGACGATTACGTTGGAGGACTGATAGTTAATTTAACGACAAATTTGATAATGTCCATCCGTGGGACCGTTTGTACGCACTGTAACTTTAGAAATTACTTAGTTACTAACTGCATAGCTGGGCATGATGCACCCAGTAGGTCTCAAA
Organism: Halyzia sedecimguttata; assembly: GCA_937662695.2. Lineage (NCBI taxonomy): Eukaryota > Metazoa > Arthropoda > Insecta > Coleoptera > Coccinellidae > Halyzia > Halyzia sedecimguttata. The sequence continues at coordinate 19,541,755 of OW569416.2, read as the reverse complement.
ATAAAATCCTTCAAATTTTAATTATATAATAGAATATTTTACGAAAAACGAATTAAACCAAGTTTGAAGCCGCTTTAACTTTATGCCGAATTTCCTCCATATCAACCGAAGAAGCATAGATAAGCTTATTTTAACAAATTTTTTTTAAAGGGTTCTGTTAAAGTGCGTTACGCTGCCATAGCTGCCAAACCAGACTTTTTAGAAATTTCCTTTGAAAGCATTTAAAAAATCACTCATTTGTTGAATAATTTTATTTGGGAACACCCTGTATATTAGAAAATAATTTCCTGAGATACAGAATTGAAACTACAAAGGGCGTGCTTTCAAACGAAATTTCTAAAAGGTAGGGTTTGGCAGCTATGGAAGCGTAACGCACTATTGCAGGACCCTGTATACCTCGAGAACAACTCTCCATGTGCATCTTGGAAATTGTATACAAGGTGTTAAAAACAACTGTAAAAGAGCTCAAATACGTCTAGTTTGTTATATAAAACTTTTTCGAATTCACACCCTAGCTGAGTTATAAACCCTTGAAAGGATGAATTGATTTTTCAGTTTTCAATTTTAATGTACCGACCCAAAATATTCAGACACATTCATTTTAAAAAGTATTAATATACGATACGTGGTATTAGTACCACTAATTTTTAAACCCGCTACTATATTTACTTGGGGTTGAAACAAACAAGCCCTTCTATAAATTATTCCATAACTTCTCAGACATTCGTGAAATTAGAAAAGTGAATATATTTTCCGAAAGAAAATGCAATTATGGAAATGTTTTGTCTCTCGTATTTAATTCGTAACTTCAGTAGTTTCGGAGGCAATTATTGAAATGTAAGATCAATTTTTCTACGGTTGATACCAGGACCCCGAGATATCTGTAACTTTTAACAACTTACCCCCTTAACGGGGGGTGCAAGTCGGAATATTAAACTCATGAAACTGGGGAAGTTTCCGAAGATCCAGAAACATTTAATCTGGTAGGTAAAGTAAAATTAGCGAACAAACAAGATAAAAATTATTAAAACTTTGTGTGGGTCTGTGTAGGAAACTAGGATAGAATCCTAGAAAGCTGAGATTTGGTACCTAGGCTAGAACAAGCATACAAACAACAACAAAAAATGAGAAATTTATAATTTTCTCCCTCTATTCCCTTATTAAGGGGAGTGCAGTTTTGTATATAATTTTTATTAAATTCAATTACATTTGATGTAAATCCGGATGCAAAGATTCACAAGAAGCTTTTACAGTTAAAAAGTTATCAGATCACATAAATATGGAAGCCTCTAGCTATACAAGCAGTTTTTCTAGAAGGTCGAAAAGTATGGCTAGGCTAATTCATAGAACTATTGCATGACACAACTTTCTAACAGTGAAAGCTTCTTGTGAGACTTGGCAACCATCAGTTTTACATAAAATATTTTTGGTGCTAAAAGTATATCTGTAAGATAGTAAGTTTTTGAAAATATAATTTTTTGATGTACAATCATTTTCATTGAAATTCAATTGATACTTAAGGACTCAAAATAAGATAGCAGTTCACAAATGACTTATTAATTTTTTCACAGGAAGGATAATGAAAAAATATACTAATAGATGTATAAACATATTTCAACTGTATCCGCTTTGTATCCGCTTTGTATCCGCTTTGTGTGAGCTTTGTATCCGCTTTGAATCCGCTTTGTGTGAGCTTTGTATCCGCTTTGAATCCGCTTTGAATCCGCTTTGTATCAGCTTTGTATGAGCTTTGTATGAGCTTTGTATGAGCTTTGTATGAGCTTTGTATGCGCTTTGTATGAGCTTTGTATCCGCTTTGTATGCGCTTTGTATGAGCTTTGAATCCGCTTTGTATCAGTTTTGTATGAGCTTTGTATGAGCTTTGTATCCGCTTTGTATGAGCTTTGTATGCGCTTTGTATGAGCTTTGTATCCGCTTTGTATGCGCTTTGTATGAGCTTTGTATCCGCTTTGTATGAGCTTTGTATCCTCTCATCCGTTGTAAGTTTACTTTTGTAAGGCAAATTCTCCGTTTGGGCGGCAGACGAGCGTTACATGCAATGCTCGTAGACCGTCCACACGGACATTTCGCCTTACATTACGCGTTACATTACACTCGTCTGGACCCAGCATTAGAATGAGTTATCGGACAAGCTTGAGCCCAATTCAGAATCACGTTCCTCTTCATCTTAAAACATAATAATGTCACACCTGGAAATAAACTTGCCATCCCTAATATATTTTTGTGTGTAGTGCTAAGAATGCCTGCTTGATCTGAGATGTTGGTTTGACATGCGTTGTCAAATTTTGGATAATCGAAGTTCGAAATTGCTTCAATTAATTCAGTTGCTTTATTTATAGAAATTAAGAAAGAATTTACAAAATATTTGATGTGAGAGACTGGTTGAATCAGGATAACTCACAATATTCTGTTATTGGAATTGGTCATGGTCGCCAATTTTCATTACAGAAATTAAGGTGTAGGTTTTCCCGACAATATTTTGACTCTTTTGAAAATAACTTCAATATTGTAAATCCACTTCCAAAATTATTTTGAATGTTTATTGATATAATTAATATTGATTCATGTCTCAAGTTGTACTGCCTTTATTTTCTAGTCATTTCCTGTGCCATAGTTGTTATATATTGTGATATATTTTAATTCGGAAAGATTTATGTTGAGATATTTATTTTCATATTGTTAAAAATTCAAAGAAAAATATTGAACCAAGTGAATGTACCAGAAAGTTTGCTTAGTAGGTATATAGTTATTTTTGTCATGACTACAATTAACAGTGCTGTGCCTAAGCTTCCTGAAGGATACAGCAACTGTTTTGGCGCGCCGAAATAGTTGCTGTATCCTTCAGGAAGCTTAGGCACAGCACTGTTAATTGTAGTCATGACAAAAATAACTATATACCTACTAAGCAAACTTTCTGGTACATTCACTTGGTTCAATATTTTTCTTTGAATTTTTAACAATATGAAAATAAATATCTCAACATAAATCTTTCCGAATTAAAATATATCACAATATATAACAACTATGGCACAGGAAATGACTAGAAAATAAAGGCAGTACAACTTGAGACATGAATCAATATTAATTATATCAATAAACATTCAAAATAATTTTGGAAGTGGATTTACAATATTGAAGTTATTTTCAAAAGAGTCAAAATATTGTCGGGAAAACCTACACCTTAATTTCTGTAATGAAAATTGGCGACCATGACCAATTCCAATAACAGAATATTGTGAGTTATCCTGATTCAACCAGTCTCTCACATCAAATATTTTGTAAATTCTTTCTTAATTTCTATAAATAAAGCAACTGAATTAATTGAAGGAATTTCGAACTTCGATTATCCAAAATTTGACAACGCATGTCAAACCAACATCTCAGATCAAGCAGGCATTCTTAGCACTACACACAAAAATATATTAGGGATGGCAAGTTTATTTCCAGGTGTGACATTATTATGTTTTAAGATGAAGAGGAACGTGATTCTGAATTGGGCTCAAGCTTGTCCGATAACTCATTCTAATGCTGGGTCCAGACGAGTGTAATGTAACGCGTAATGTAAGGCGAAATGTCCGTGTGGACGGTCTACGAGCATTGCATGTAACGCTCGTCTGCCGCCCAAACGGAGAATTTGCCTTACAAAAGTAAACTTACAACGGATGAGAGGATACAAAGCTCATACAAAGCGGATACAAAGCTCATACAAAGCGCATACAAAGCGGATACAAAGCTCATACAAAGCGCATACAAAGCTCATACAAAGCGGATACAAAGCTCATACAAAGCTCATACAAAACTGATACAAAGCGGATTCAAAGCTCATACAAAGCGCATACAAAGCGGATACAAAGCTCATACAAAGCGCATACAAAGCTCATACAAAGCTCATACAAAGCTCATACAAAGCTCATACAAAGCTCATACAAAGCTGATACAAAGCGGATTCAAAGCGGATTCAAAGCGGATACAAAGCTCACACAAAGCGGATTCAAAGCGGATACAAAGCTCACACAAAGCGGATACAAAGCGGATACAAAGCGGATACAGTTGAAATATGTTTATACATCTATTAGTATATTTTTTCATTATCCTTCCTGTGAAAAAATTAATAAGTCATTTGTGAACTGCTATCTTATTTTGAGTCCTTAAGTATCAATTGAATTTCAATGAAAATGATTGTACATCAAAAAATTATATTTTCAAAAACTTACTATCTTACAGATATACTTTTAGCACCAAAAATATTTTATGTAAAACTGATGGTTGCCAAGTCTCACAAGAAGCTTTCACTGTTAGAAAGTTGTGTCATGCAATAGTTCTATGAATTAGCCTAGCCATACTTTTCGACCTTCTAGAAAAACTGCTTGTATAGCTAGAGGCTTCCATATTTATGTGATCTGATAACTTTTTAACTGTAAAAGCTTCTTGTGAATCTTTGCATCCGGATTTACATCAAATGTAATTGAATTTAATAAAAATTATATACAAAACTGCACTCCCCTTAATAAGGGAATAGAGGGAGAAAATTATAAATTTCTCATTTTTTGTTGTTGTTTGTATGCTTGTTCTAGCCTAGGTACCAAATCTCAGCTTTCTAGGATTCTATCCTAGTTTCCTACACAGACCCACACAAAGTTTTAATAATTTTTATCTTGTTTGTTCGCTAATTTTACTTTACCTACCAGATTAAATGTTTCTGGATCTTCGGAAACTTCCCCAGTTTCATGAGTTTAATATTCCGACTTGCACCCCCCGTTAAGGGGGTAAGTTGTTAAAAGTTACAGATATCTCGGGGTCCTGGTATCAACCGTAGAAAAATTGATCTTACATTTCAATAATTGCCTCCGAAACTACTGAAGTTACGAATTAAATACGAGAGACAAAACATTTCCATAATTGCATTTTCTTTCGGAAAATATATTCACTTTTCTAATTTCACGAATGTCTGAGAAGTTATGGAATAATTTATAGAAGGGCTTGTTTGTTTCAACCCCAAGTAAATATAGTAGCGGGTTTAAAAATTAGTGGTACTAATACCACGTATCGTATATTAATACTTTTTAAAATGAATGTGTCTGAATATTTTGGGTCGGTACATTAAAATTGAAAACTGAAAAATCAATTCATCCTTTCAAGGGTTTATAACTCAGCTAGGGTGTGAATTCGAAAAAGTTTTATATAACAAACTAGACGTATTTGAGCTCTTTTACAGTTGTTTTTAACACCTTGTATACAATTTCCAAGATGCACATGGAGAGTTGTTCTCGAGGTATACAGGGTCCTGCAATAGTGCGTTACGCTTCCATAGCTGCCAAACCCGACCTTTTAGAAATTTCGTTTGAAAGCACGCCCTTTGTAGTTTCAATTCTGTATCTCAGGAAATTATTTTCTAATATACAGGGTGTTCCCAAATAAAATTATTCAACAAATGAGTGATTTTTTAAATGCTTTCAAAGGAAATTTCTAAAAAGTCTGGTTTGGCAGCTATGGCAGCGTAACGCACTTTAACAGAACCCTTTAAAAAAAATTTGTTAAAATAAGCTTATCTATGCTTCTTCGGTTGATATGGAGGAAATTCGGCATAAAGTTAAAGCGGCTTCAAACTTGGTTTAATTCGTTTTTCGTAAAATATTCTATTATATAATTAAAATTTGAAGGATTTTATTTTGAGACCTACTGGGTGCATCATGCCCAGCTATGCAGTTAGTAACTAAGTAATTTCTAAAGTTACAGTGCGTACAAACGGTCCCACGGATGGACATTATCAAATTTGTCGTTAAATTAACTATCAGTCCTCCAACGTAATCGTCCATTATAGGTGTGGTATTCGATATATACAGGGTGTTTCACGAATGATTGTGCAGGCTTTCAGTACAGGTGCAGGACATTTTGGTGAGTCTAAATCAGTGTTCGCAATGTGTCCTAACTATATTCGTTTAAGAGATACAGGATGTATTTCATCAAAAATTTTCATTCGGCATAATCCTTGAAAGCCTGCATGGATCTTGATGACAATTTCAGGGAATGAGTATAGGCCTATGCCTAATATTTACTCATAATGACTTGTTGATAGCGCTGGTCTAGACTGAGAAAATTATTTTCTGTATTCCACATCTTGTAAAACATCCTGTACATACAATTTTCAAGAATTGCTAAAAATACTCTTGTTGTATCCTGATTAGTTTATCAGGACTGTTATGGTTTCGAAGGACAATATGTGAGTCCTGATGCTTTTATCAGGATATAATTATTTTCGAAGGACCAGAATTATACACCCTGATTGTTTTATCAGGGTGATGCTTGAAGGGGGTATACTTAACATTAAGCACCCAGTAGTAATCTCATTGATTACTGCGTAAGTTGTTACTTGTAATAAAGTAACAATTACGAGGATAGGAAGTGGTGAAATATTCGAACGCACTTTTAATAAACAATTAACTGTATTTTGTTGTTACCGTTACTTCGATAACAAGCACGAATTATTGTACAATGCACTATTGATACAATATAAAATCTCCCTTCTATAGGAAAAGGGCAGAAGTGACTACTAAGTTGCCAACGAAGACAAGACAATGTTATTGTTTCGCGACAGATCAAGAATAGTTATGTCTCTTGCACTAAGAGATGTAATAGTTACAATGGTATTTGTAGTAGTGAGTTGTTTCAGTCTCAAAATGTATATCAAAGCCCAGATAGAAGGAAATATAGGAGGTTCCTTCATCTGGGTAAAAAAGGGGAAATATTAACAATTATTGGGTGTTTCGATCTTAAAACCGCCCCAGATATGTTTCAACAATACTCTCATTTGTCGATTGCTAAAAAGTAGTGGTAATGCATACTATGCCTGACCTATGTAAAGTGGTTTGTTAAATAAGAGCTCATTCTTATTAAGTTCGATTGCCATCAAATCTTCACCGAAAATTGTGCGACTATGGAATCTTGGCGAACTAATCCAATGCTTTGCCCCGTACCTGGTTTCATATTTGGATACCAGGCGTACAACTCTGTGCAATCTAATATTTTCCATCGTTTTACCAAAAATTGAATTATTTGCAAATTTAAATTGATTTTTTCCGAATGTTGTTGTTGCTTTTGCTCGCAATTCCGTGTTAAGGTCAATATAGGGTTTTAGCCAGGGAGACTGCTTAAATTTCAAAACTTTTTTAATCTGTGTTACTTTCAAACCTAATTCTAAAACAGTTTTCAAATTCCGATAATGAATTATATAGTCTTTCTTATCAGAGAGTGTGCAGAGTAATTTGGAAAACTTTGAGCCCGGGGGGATGCTGTGCTCCGGACACAGCGGGAGGTCTTTATGCAGATCATGTAGGTGGTGAGGATATTCCAGGTCTACTTGAAGAATATATCCTTCAGGAGAATCGTCAGGCATGATGCTCACATCTACAGATATGTCTACCCATTCAAAACCCCCAAATGGTAAATATTGACTCATTGCCCAGCCATACAAATTATTAACATCAAGATAAAGCAGATATGACTCGGGCTTTGAGACGTCATAATTAGGCATCTGGGGATTATTGGCTTCAGACAATCTGTGCATGCAGCAGCTCATACCCCCTCGTATACCCTTTTCCACGAACATGATCATATCGATATCTTTAAGTAATTGCAGTTTACATTTAGTATAATTTAACATACAGTCCCAGCTGTACCCAGGCATAGTATAATGCCATGCTGGGTCAAGTTTGTATGTCATTAATGCTGTTTGCCTAAAATTTTCCATCACGTCAGCGAGCAAAAGTCTATCTGTTTTCATGTATAGGTCACTGTATTCACCCAATGATTTTATACCGAATTTTTGCCAAACGTTTTGAGCATGACGATATCTTTTCACGTCAATGTGCGCATCGTTCAATTTATTATAAAATTTGTCTATTGATGGTAGTGTTGTTTCATTCAACTTGTCCCAGTCCGTCATGTAATCATAACAAAAAATACCCTTCCTTGTTAGGAGTTCAAAGTCGTCATCACAAAAACTTGCAAATTCTTTTTTTAAATTTTGAAAATTGTCAAGAATTAATGTCGACGCTAATTCTTCCAAACTAGCTCCCAATCTGACACCGGATTCGTGATCAGGGAGTCCGAATTAGTCTATTAGCCAATTTTCAGCTCGAAATTCGAAAATTACAGACATTTGGACGAAATGATAGGACGATGTTCCCCTAGAACATGCACCCAAAAACAGTGAACTATTGGCATGAAACCCCGTGACGTTAATACAAAGAACGACATAGATAAATTATCCTTCAGTCACATAAAAATAGCACGACCTCATAAATTTCAGAAGAATTGTACGTAAATTTAGACACGTTTTCACAAAAGGGTATCGATGGACTACTAAACTATTTAAAATCACAAAAGTCCAACTTACCAACCCAGTGAGTTACCTACTTTAGCGGTAGACCAATAAGTGGTGCTTTCTATCAAGAAGAATTGCAAAAAACATGGCAGCATGATGTTTATTTGGTTGAAAAAGTATTGCGTGGAGAGCAGTAATAATTTTCCAATCATCTCGCGATGCTGAGAAATCTACATATATTCATGTGAAAAGAACCATTTTTGCTAAAATCGAGCTTAGAAATCCTCATAGGAATTTACACATAAAAATCATCTGGAAATGGAATGTGGGTCTGCTTCTATTGATTGTCGTATAAGTCCCGCAAGAAATTTTGAACCTGCAGTCATGGTCATATCTAATGAATGTATAATATCTTTTGACGACTGGCAATGGAGATCGTTTATTGCATTAATTGAAAATGATGCTGATCAAAGAGATTGGGGCGTTGAAGTTGAAAAATCCAAAGGTGTGATGACCCGCGTTGCCAAATGGGAAAACTGCATGTATTTCAGCGATGCCGACTTGAATAAATTGATCCAATTAAATACTGCTATAATTTCCCATCGCCTACAGATGTTGAAAAATTTAAAAATATCGTTTCACTATTACAAGTTCCTAGATATCATGAAAGATCTATCTCAGAAGAATAATCAAAATTCGATTGAAGATTTAATAAATTCCTTTTGTAGAATTAATCCCTCTGTTGAAAGTTATGTAATCTTAGAATGTATGTACTACTATAAGAATACGGTATTGAATGATGTGGATAATAGACATTTCACGTTATGTCAATAAAAATTGGTTCAAGCCCTGTGGACAGGAGCTATTGGGCGCATGTTCATCTTCCTTGTGGCCCGTACTGACCAGTAAAGAAAATAAAGAAAAAAAAAAGCAGTATCATGTTGAATACCTTAATATTATTGATTATTATATAATAATCGATGAAAATACTGAGAGAGACCCAGGAAATTTGACACATTTTGTCTTATATCTCCAGAAATTGAAATCGTATAGAGCCAAAATTTTGCACAATGTTGCAAAATACTACAATTGACGTTAGTACAAGTTTTTGTTGCAATCTGATGAATAGTTCACGAAAAAAATTTTTTTTTTTCGAAAAAATTAAAAGAAATATTTTTTTAAAAATTACCAACATTTCGATCATAACAGAATTTTGCTAAAAGTTGCGCGTTTATATCCGCGAACTGACTACCAAGTTTCGATTCAACATCTTCTTTAGTTCCTGAAATATCAGGGAAATAACCTCTAAATTTGAAATGTCTATAACTTCTAAACCGTCCGGCCGATTTTGCCCGTTAACGAACTTAACCGTCGCATTTTGATCAGAAACCTACCCTGAAAGTTTGAAGTCGATAGGACCTTCGGTGCTCCTGTTATCGTGCCTACGGCCGGAAGGCCGGCCGGCCGGCCGGACGGCACCCAAAAATCTGACACCGGATTCGTGATCAGGGAGTCCGAATTAGTCTATTAGCCAATTTTCAGCTGGAAATTCGAAAATTACAGACATTTGGACGAAATGATAGGACGATGTTCCCCTAGAACATGCGCCCAAAAATACTTAATGCCTTTAAAATTGTTTTTGATTTTACCCAATAATGTCGAACTTATTCACGATATTAATTTCTCAAATATACTCTGAAAATTATATAATCATAGCTGATTACGTTATTTCATTGGTCAATTTGCATTCAATCATAACTAGTATATAGGAATATGTTATTGAATGATTCCGATAACAGGCATTTCACAATGAAAATACTCGACCCCACCCACAATGTCTATTCAAACATGCTAATTAGTTCTAGAATGTTCCTCTGAAAAGGCGCTACCTGCTCGATCTCTATATGTAGTTCCAAAGACGGTTCCATAACGTCGAGCCTCGGTGGCCGGGTCGGGTAACCCGTCGGGCTCATAATCTGAAGGGTGCCGGTTCGAATCTCTACGTCGCCGAGAATTTTTTCATTAATTCCTACAAAGCGGTCACCCAAAATGTGACGTCATGATTTCTATTGTTTGGTCGGGAAACCGTGTAGTATTACTACTCGAATTCTTCATCAATGTGTCAAACCTGATCATGTGAGACCATTTCGGCAAAAAAATTGAAAAATTACAGACATTTGGGCAAAATGCATGCTGTTCCCTAGAACATGCGCCCAAAAAATAGTAGGAAAAATGTCCAGTATTATATATTCGGTGGCTAGCCATATTAGGAATGAGAAGGTTCCGTCTTCGAGTAGGGTACACTCCATCGAAGCCCTATTGCATCGACAATCTACTGCCTCCAACGTTTACTGCATCGACGATGCAATCCATCGAAAATTACGCCCACTTTCTCCTGATTGGCCGAACGTGAAAACTGTTAGTTTGGCTGGATAAGAGGTAATTTGTTTCATTGAGTGTAAGTGAACAAACCGTAATCTGTATAACCTAAATTTTGAAATAATTGAAGGATGAAGGTGTTGGAAATTTTTCCAATTAATGAACCATTATGGGAAACCTTTGTACCTATGCGTTATAAGTTGAGTTTTGTGACGTGCAGAAACGTGTCAAGGAGAAGACATCCTCCAGTGATATTGCTAACGAAAATATCTCGATCTACTTACTAATCAAGCAGGACTGTTGCATTTTCGCTGAATAATTGGAAGGAAAACATTTGCTGTACAGCGATTGTTCTATTGTCCATGGTTTTTTATTCAACTGACTGCATTATCTGTTAACATCAGAGGCAGTAAACAAAGGAAGTCCTCCAGAGCAAAATTACTGCGGCAGTTTGAACTGAAGAAAACTATTTAATTGATTTTGACCATATTAACCATTATAGAACGTATATTTTATATGAATCTATTTTACTGGAGTATCATATCCTGATAAGAAATAAAAATTGAATCTAAATATGAAATTTGTCAAGAAGAAAACGGCTTCGAGTGAAATTGCTCCTGAACATTACACTATTTACTTACTCCTCATGCAAGACGAAGGCATTTTCGCTGAATTGGAACGATGATAAACTATTAAAATAATAGGAGAAGAATAAGATTTGTATTTAAAACATATACTGTACAGTGGTTGTCCATGGTTTTCTATTCAACTGACTGCATTTTCTTTTATCATCATAGGCAGTAAATACAGTAAGTCTATCCTCCAGAGGAAAATTACTGCAGAATTTTCAACTGATTTTCAACTGAAGAAAACGATTTCATTGCACGTTCGTAAATTGAATTGAATTATTATTATTATTACAAAGGTTAAGAGTAGAGGGTAATAAAACCCCATAAAACTCTAAAAAAGAAAAAATAGATACAATATAACATTAGTGCACACGTGCAGCAAAATATGCATCCAACCGAGCTTTGAAAGTATTTAAAGTAGGAGCCGTAACAACGTCAGCTGATAACGAGTTCCATCGATGAAACACTCGGTTTGGAAGGAAGAACATCTTTGACGAGCCCCTAAAAGTTTCCCCGCATCAACTTATACGGGTGTCCGCGTAGACGACGAGGTGAAATAGATGTCTAATAGGAGAGTTATCATCGTGTAGTGCCGTGAAAGTTGTAATAAGGTCACCTCTCTCATGCCGATGTGAGAGAGTAGGAAGCTTCATTGTTTGTAGTCGTTCTTCATACGTTGGTCTTGCTCGCCCATATGGAACAGGCTTTAATATTGATTGAACTTCATTTATGTTTAATTGGTTTCTGTATTACTTCTTATTTGTATAAAGATATAACCTTTTAATACAGTGTTATAAATATATTATGAGAACGATGGCAGGGTGCTTGGTATGAAGGAAAAATATACATATATATACATAAATTTATATATATATATATATATACATACAGGGTGTTCCTAAATTGAACGTACAAACGAAAAGGGGAGATTCCTTAAGTGAGTTTAAGAAAAAAAAAGTCCCATAAACATGGGGTCGCAAACGTTTCGTTTTCGAGATACAGAGTGTTGAAGTTTGAATTTTTTTCAAGTTTTTTTCTCATAGTATCTACACTTCACAAGATATTCAACTGAAATTTGGCATAGATATTACATTTGAGAGTTCTCACCACGTGACATGGCAATTTCGATAGAAGATCTACAGGGTGATATTTTTTCTGGTACACTGCCACCTGTTCTTCTGCAGAACTTTTTTTTGGTGAACAACTGTTAATTTGATAAAATGTAAAAAGAAGCTTTGTTCTTATACTAAACTTTTCGGTCTCTTGTAGTTTTGTCGTATCTACCAACGATTTCGAGAAAAAAAAATTTGAACGATTCTCTCGAAATCCTCGTGAAAATCCAAATTATGATGGGAAGGCCACTTTGTAAGCTGTGGTGAACGAATTCAGTGTCAGTTTTTATAGAAATTTTCCTGATCTGTAGCGATGATTCATAAAGGTTCGATAAACTCGTATAATCAACACAAAAAATGTATTACAACAAGAAACGTAAAACTAAAAAAAAAATCATAACAAGAAAACTAAGTAACCGCAAAGGACTGAACTACAGCAAATGTTGAAAATGTCCTCCCCCAACTCTTATACAAGCTTCTGTTCTTCGTCTCATAGACGATCGAACTCTTTCACACACTCCCGGAGTATTCTTAACTGTATCAAATGCGCCTATTATATGATTTCTCAGTTCTTCTACGGTGTTCACGGGTGTCGAGTATACTAGAGATTTCAGGTGGTCCCATAAAAAGAAATCTAAACTATTTAAGTCTGGGCATCTGGCGGGCCATGACTAGGACCCCCCCATCCAATCCACCTGTTTTCATAATTTTCGTCCAAATACTCCCTTGCCAAAACTGAAAAATGAGCAGGAGCACCGTCATGCATGAACCACATTTCTCGTCGTAGCATAAGAGGTATATCTTCCAATAACAAGGGCAAATCGTTTTCTAAAAAATGTCTGTATGATTGACCTGTTAGTCGACCTGGCAAGAAGAAAGGACCAATCAAATCATCACCAATATTACCACCCCACACATTTAGTGAAAATTGCTCTTGAAAATGGGTTTCTACATATCCATGCGGATTCTCCTCAGCCCATACGTGTTCATTAAGAAAATTGATAATTGAAGTCCTTGAGAAGCAGGCTTCATCAGTGAATAGAATTTGGCAATCAAAATAAGGATTCATCAATAGTCTACTGAGGTACCACTGACAAAAACTAACCCTCGGATGAAAATCTCGAGGCAGAAGAGCTTGCACCCTCTGAATGTGATAAGGATATAGCAGAGAATCCCGCAAGATCCGCCAAACAACTTGATGACTTGCATTAAAAAGTACACTATTTTTTCTTGTACTGGTTCTTGGATGTTGTTCTATTTCGTTCATAACTGCCTCTTCGAGTTGTGGTGTTCTCACACTGCGTGGTCTCCCAGCATTGATTATTTTCGTGGAAAAAGATCCAGCTTCTGAAAGACGCCTATGAATATCAGAGAACATTCGATGATTTGGTTTCACTCTATTGGGATAGCGTTCCATGTAAAGACCATACATGAAATGCATATCAGTCATTTCGGAATTCGTGAAATTCGGCATGTTTTGATATTGAAATGTGTAGAGGTTCTAATTTCTGATCAAATATTGTTGTGACAGTCATAAAAATCGTAATGAAAATAGTAGTCTAACTACATTAAAAAAAATAAATAGCCACAAATGCAACCACCTTCCCTTTTTAAAAAACAAACGTTCAATAATTTGATGTGTCAAAACTGGCACTGAATTCTTTCACCACATATTACAAACTGGCCTTCCTATCATAGTTACGAGAATTTCGAGAGAATCGTTCAAAATTTTTTTTTCTCGAAATCGTTGGTAGATACGACAAAACTACAAGAGACCGAAAAGTTTAGTATAAGAACAAAGCTTCTTTTTACATTTTTTCAAATTGACAGTTGCTCACCAAAAAAAAGTTCTGCAGAAGAACAGGTGGCAGTGTTCCAGAAAAAATATCACCCTGTAGATCTTCTATCGATATTGCCATGTCACGTGGTGAGAACTCTCAAATGTAATATCTATGCCATATTTCAGTTGAATATCTTGTGAAGTGTAGATACTTTGAGAAAAAAACTTGAAAAAAATTCAAACTTCAACACTCTGTATCTCGAAAACGAAACGTTTGCGACCCCATGTTTATGGGACTTTTTTTTCTTAAACTCACTTAAGGCATCTCCCCTTTTCGTTTGTACGTTCAATTTAGGAACATCCTGTATACATAATTATTTTAAATTCAGTTCTTTACAACAAAATAGGTACTGAAATATAAAGTATAAATTAATTTAAGAGTTCTCATGCCTGAACAAATTTTCAGCTTTCGCCTAACTTAATAAAAAAAAATGCTCGGTATGAATGAAGTTTCATTATTATTTTCGATTAATTGTACATGATGCACTATAAAAACAGAGTTTTCCTGAAATACTGGCTATTTATAAGGTTTCAATTTAATATTGACAGCCACAAACAGTTATGATACAGTCTCATAATCAATTTTAGAGCTTTCTGATGTGGTGCATAAATAAACAAAGATGACGGTTTTCCGACGCGCAAACATGTGACTTATAATTGTCCATGCGCCATGTCCACACATCAAAGGAAAAACAAAATGGTTACATTATGAGAATCCATCCAAGGTACCTGTTAGTTAATGCTTTGTTTGTGGCACAATCACTTCAATCGCGTACAATTGTGCAGTGATATAAATAACAGCCTGTATAGTAATGGTTTATTTTCAATGATGTATGCCTCGAATGTATATTTTCTATCACAATTGAATGAAATTGTACGATTAGCGTGAAAAACAGCAAGTTGCAATTGACGTTAAAAGAAAATCACCATGTATGAATATTTCGGTCAAATACATCGTGACAATCCATTCAAGGTACCTATTCAGTTAAGGCTTTGTTTGTGGCATGAATCACTTCAATCGCGTACACTTTTGCCGTGATATAAAGAAAACCCTGTATAGTAATGGTTTAGTTTCATTGATGTAAGCCTCGAAAGTATAATTTTTAACACAATTGAAAGAAATTGTACGATTGGCATGAAAAACAGCAAGTTGCAATTGACGTTAGAAGAAAAACACCCTGGATGACGATTTCGGACAAATAAATTATGAGAATCCATCCAAGGTGCCTATTTAGTTCATGCTTTATTTGTGACACAAACCACTTCAATCACGTACAATTGTGCCGTGAGAAAAATAATACCCTGTACAGTAATGGTTTATTTTCAATGATGTATGCCTCGAAAGTATACTTTTTAACATAATTTTACGATTGGCTTGAAAAACAGCAAGTTGCTATTGACGTTAAAAGAAAAACACCCTGTATGGGAATTTCGGACAAATACATTATGAGAATCCATCCAAGGTACCTATTTCATTTCAATCGCGTACAATTGTAAAGGGATACAAAGAACACCCTGTATAGTAATAGTTCATTTTCAATAATGTATGCCTCGAAAGTATATTTTTTAACACAATTGAAAGAAATTGTACGATTGGCGTGAAAAACAGCAAGTTGCAATTGACGTTAAAATAAAAACACCCTGTGTGAAAATTTCGGACATATACGACGTTGAAAGAAAAACACCCTGTAGGAAAATTTCAGACAAATACATTTTGAGAATCCATCCAAGGTACCTATTTAGGTAATGCTTTGTTTGTGACACAAATCACTTCAATCGCGTACAATTGTGCCGTGATATAAAGAACACTCTGTGTAGTAATGGTTTATTTTCAATGATGTATGCCTCGAAAGTATAATTTTTAACACAATTGAATGAAATTGTACGATCGGCGCGAAAAACAGCAAATTGCAATTGAAGTTAAAAGAAAAACACCCTGTATGAAAATTTTGGACAAATACGACGTTAAAAGAAAAACACCCTGTAGGAAAATGATACACCATGATACTTTACAGCAAAACCCCCCTTCCGTACCGAACTCCTTGATGTCCTTTATTCGAATACCTCGGAGTTGGCAACCCTACGTACAATTGTGCCGTGAGAAAAAAATTACTAATGGTTTATTTTCAATGATGTATGCCTCGAAAGTATATTTTTTAACATAATTGAATGAAATTGTACGACTAAGCAAGCTGCCATTGACGTTAAAACAAGAACACCCTGTAGACGTTTTTATATTTATTCACCTTTTAAACCTTCCCTGGACTTCCACAAATAATTCAAGACCAAAGTTAGTCAAATCGGTCCAGCCGTTCTCGAGTTTTAGCGAGACTAACGAACAGCAATTCATTTTTATATATATATAGATTTTTTTACTGTTCGTACTCTGAGTGTAATTTTCAAATCATATACTCCATATCAAATGAATATTTAAATTATCAAATTATTAATAATATTGTTTATATTTGTTCCTTCGAATATATGCCACTTTTATCATTTTGAAGAAGTGGAAAGATGAAAGTTTGTGATAGAGAAGTTGTTGAAGTTTTTGCACAGCTTTTAGGAATCTTGGATGATTTGGGGAACAAATTTGTTTGACATCGATATGGTTGTTGGACTGTCCTTCCATATGGTTTCTGATAGAGAAGTTGTTGAAGCTTTTGCACAGCTTTTAGGAATCTTGGATGATTTGGGGAGCAAATTTGTTTGACATGGATATGGTAGTTGGACCGTCGTTCCATATTCAGAATACCTATCTGCTTCGTTTACTGGAATAATTTGTATATTTTTATACAATAATATTTCAAACGTTTTCTGCAGTATATGAATCGATTTTTGCATATTTCGACTTTATTAACATTGATAAAACTCAAACAAGAAAATTATAAGTAATCATGAATGCTATAAAACTAACATAATCTATAACTTAGTTATTTGTCAAATTTCGGTCATTCTGACCATAGAGTAAAAATACTTCTGTGGTGCTATGCAGCGATGCCAGAAGTACAATAATTGAAATAATTATTTCATAACTTTTAGCATTCGGAGAACGTATAATAATTTTATCATAATTTCGATCGATTCAATATTTCGGTCAAAACTATTCAGCGAATATTACTTTCGTGGTTCCCTTACCATCCGCTCGTCCGTCGAAGCTCATATAAAAATAAAGGGCTCAGAAGAAGATGAATGAATTTTATAGAGATCTAATCCCTCATCTTCATCCTATATGGATCTTTTATGTTATTGCAGGACCGACTGGTTGTTACCAGATCATACCAATGCCAAATAGTTGGTGTAGAAAAGAAACTCTATCAAATGTAAGAATATTTCTCTAAGAATATCTGTACCATTACGTATTTACAGCCAATTTTCATCGAAGGTATCTGTGTTCACCTTTAAAGAAATAACGTGACGAGGGAGATGACGTCTGAAGAAACCACCTCGTGGTTAGGTGTTAGGACAACCTCATTGAATTATTCTGCAAATACCTTCGAATTTGGTAGAGAAAACTCATTATAGTCCATGGAAGCCTACTTAAGTAGGGCTGCAATGAATTTGCTCAGCCCAGATGTTTGGGAGTTGATCGTTGATCGACGATTGGTGTGAGTGAAAACATGTATCGAGCTCCAACACTACACCAACATTACCCTTGTCTGTCCTGAGAACATGCAATTTTTTATAATCTTTGGGACACCTTCTTGTTTAGAGTTTCATTAGCCGCAAACATTAGTAATCATGGGTCAATAAAGGTAGAAATTGGTCACTAGGTTAGCACCACGTGCTATTATAACGTTGTTGGAACTTGTTCTCAACGTCACCAGGTTGCTTTCAAAATCAGTCGAAATTCTCTTAAAAGACATCCCTATTGGTTTATGGAAGGCAGAACTTAGGGCCCAACTATAAAAATGTACTAACCCCATCAAGCAGCTGCACATTTGTATGACGGGGGTTACACGGTCAATCTGGTATCAGTCACGCATCACATCAATTATGGATTGATATCAGATTGACGGGAAACTGATGGATCGATGGTCCGGATTGATGCAATATCAATGTGTTTCGTCAGTCGATCAATCCACATCAGTCTCATCGTGATCAAGGTCACGGACTGAACTGAAGCGAGATTGATGGCAGATTGACCGTGTAACCTCTGTCTAAGATTCAGCTGCCATGAGAACCCTCAACATTCAATTAAAATTAGCCAACGTGTACACGCGCACCAAAAAGTACTTTCATCACTTTCTCAAAAAATACAGACCCGATCAAATTGAAGCTTGGTAACTAGTTGTAGAATACCAACATAAAAACGTGTGTGCAATTTTTTTGAGGATCATACCACTAGAAAATAAAAAAAAAATATGGAAATATATTATATGTACAGGGTGTTTCATCATAAACTGGACAAACGAATACAGCGTGTAGATGACATCGGGAGAATCATTTTTGCCTTATGACCGTTTTCGATGCATAAGCGAGATACAGGGTGTTCAAGGTAATTTTTGAGCAATATTCTATCGAGTGTGGTCAGTTATGTGTAACATTTGAAATAATGGTTTTTGGTCACATCTCAGTATTTTTTTATGCTCAATTTTGAAATGATATAAGATTCTGAAAATAGTATTTAAAAATGGCGGGAAACCTGCAAAGTTCGAAATTTTCTTACGCGGTTGCCAATTTGAGTTTCACTCTATGAATTATCTCAAGTTTTTAAGAAATTCCGTGAAAACATTTTTTCAAAATTCGAACACAACTTTTTTTTTACATGTCTACAGCAAAAATAAAATTTCATCCGAAATTGATGAACATTTCCACGCTTATACTATTCTTCAACCTTAACGAAAATATGAAAACAGAACCGAAAAATATCGATGGGTTTGTTTTTTATAGCCATTCAAAGTTTCCACTCGGATATCTAACTTATTCGTTTTTTGAAAACTGGTTTGGCTATGAGGGCAAAAAGTTTGAAATTGAACTGCCGAAGCATTCCAGATGGAAATTAAAATTTCTCAAAAAAAAATTTTTCTGTTCATATTTCAATAAAACTCTGGCTGGAATCGAACTAGTGACCTTAGGATAGGAATTACTCTTAGCTCTAGATAGAAATTGAAATTATTCGGAACATATTAATTATCGTTACCTAGCAACAGTAATTCACAGAATTTGACAGTATGTTCGAATTCAACTGAATAATATTTCGTTAGTTTCTTATAAAACATTTCAATTCGAGCAGAAATTAAATAATCAATGTTGGAAATAATTATTTGGTTCAGCGAATCAAGAAAATCAAGAAAGTGAGAGAATATTGTCTTATAGCAAAATTTTCTTGAATATTTAATTTTATATTTCACTAACGCAAGAATATAACACAATAGTAGACAAATTTAACAATTAATTGAACAACTCTGACGAAATTATAGATTATAATTAAGTTCCAAAAATATTCCCATTCATTTGAACACACAGTCTCGCTCTTTTCACCACACTGTTCACCGCTGAACCTATCATTCCTTGATTATGACGAATTTCCTGGGCAGCTGATTCAATTCGTTGAATCAATTCTTCTTTCCATTCTACTGGAGCTCGCTTGTCGTAGACCAGACTTTTCATATGACCCCAGAAATAAAAATCCAGTGGAGTTAGATCTGGAGAACGTGGAGGCCATGCAACAGGTCCAAACCGACCAATCCATCGCCGTGGGTATTGGGAGTCTAGAAACTCGCGTACACTCCTGACTGTGTGCGCAGGACAACCATCGTGTTGGTACCAAATACCTCTAAATTGATTCAAAGGAATATTTTCCATGAGATCTGGTAGAGTCTCTCGTAAAAATTGATAGTAACCATTTCCAGTCAATGTTTCAGGGAGAATGAAAGGTGCGATGATGAATCTGTCCTTCATTCCCGCCCAAACATTGACTGAAAACCTTTTTTGACTATTCAGCGAAACCGAATGTGGATTATTGATTTGCCATACCACATTATTTATTCTGTTAAAAAATCCATCTCTATGAAAGGTCGCTTCATCCCTGAATAAAATGAGACGTGGAAAATCTCTATTCGCACGCGTTCTTCTTAAAATGAATTCACAGAATTCTTTCCTTTTACTGCAATCACCTTCTTCTAATTTTTGACATCTTTGAAAATGATATGGGTGGTAGTGATTCCTCTTTAGAACTCTCCATACAGTCGATTTACTTTGGTTCACACTGGGGTGATTAGATATCATTTTAGTTGATATTTTAGGATTACTCTCAACCAAATCCAGGACACGTTCATCGTGACTTCGTATTGTTTCTTTTTTCTTTCGGTTAAGAGTGCCATCTTCACGTAATTTACGTACTGTTGCCATAAATGTTTTAAAGTTTGGTACTGATCGGCTTGGAAATCTGCGGGCGTATATTTCTCTCGCTTTCCTTCCTGAGGAATTCGCTTCATAATAAGCCTGAACCATATCATTTTTCTCCAAGATTGAATATTTCATTTCTGCTCAAATTAAAATGGTTTTCAAGAAACTTGCGAAATGATATTCAGTGAATTCGAATAATCTATCAAATGCTTTGAATTACCGTTGCTAGGTAACGATAATTAATATGTTCCGAATAATTTCAATTTCTATCAAGAGCTAAGAGTAATTCCTATCGCAAGGTCACTAGTTCGATCCCGGCCAGAGTTTTATTGAAATATGAGCAAAAAAAATTTTTTTTGAGAAATTTTTATTTCCATCTGGAATGCTTCGGCAGTTCAATTTCAAACTTTTTGCCTCATAGCCAAACCAGTTTTCAAAAAACGAATAAGTTAGATATACGAGTGGAAACTTTGAATGGCTATAAAAAACAAACCCATCGATATTTTTCGGTTCTGTTTTCATATTTTCGTTAAGGTTTAAGAATAGTATAAGCGTGAAAAAGTTCATCAATTTCGGATGAAATTTTATTTTTGCTGTAGACATGTGAAAAAAAGTTGTGTTCGAATTTTGAAAAATTTTTTTCACAGAATTTCTTAAAAACTTGAGATAATTCATAGAGTGGAACTCAAATTGGCAACCGCGTAAAAAAATTTCGAACTTTGCAGGTTTTCCGCCATTTTTAAATACTTTTTTCAGAATCTTATATCATTTCAGAATTGAGCATAAAAAAATACTGAGATGTGACCAAAAACCATTATTTCAAATGTTACACATAACTGACCACACTGGATAGAATATTTGTCAAAAATTACCTTGAACACCCTGTATCTCGCTTATGCTTCGAAAACGGGGTATATGTCATAAGGCAAAAACGATTCTCCCGATGTCATCTACACGCTATATTCGTTTGTCCACTTTATGATGAAACACCCTGTATATTTCACTATAACTTGAGAAGGATAGATATAGCAACTCGGTGAATACTTGAAGAATGCCGACCCACTAATTTTCGCGGAATTTCTTCAATATCGTATCCTGGAGTTAATTGAGGCGCAAGTTTTTTCGTATTTCAATTCCAATAGAATACATATGCCAGAATTAAAACTTCTGTGATCATATACGATTCTCTACTGAAGTCTGTTCTTAAAATGGTATGAAATGTATTCATATATGAGAAGCTGAGAAGAGATAGCTGAGAAGTAGTAGAGTGTCCATTAAAATTGAGCAGACCATAGAAGATGCGCGCAAAAGCTCCTGACTTCACGTCAGTGCTTTAACCAATTTTTGGCGCTCTTGTTCCTCGGAACAAAGTGCTTATCAATTTGCCCAAATGTCTGTAATTTTCGAATTTTTGGCTGAGAATGGTCTCAAACGATTTGGTCCGACTCACTGCTCAAGAATCCGTGGTCAAAATCCATTCTGTCCTGCCGTAATCACGATAACTCTCGAACGGAATGAGGCAGACAGTTAACATTTTCACAGTAGGTTTGGGAGATAAATTCTCGGTTAAGTTCGTTATTGTAAAAAAAATGATTTTGATTTTACATTACAGATTTTGGATGTAGTTTCATCATGAGAATCCATTGATATATGATATTCCAAAATTATAATTATTATTCTATATTCTATATGATTTCATAGTTATGTAGTTTTGTTGCATTCTTGAATGAAAACATTTTTTAGCCCTAGAAGAAGCAGGAGATTATCAGCCTAACGTCGGCATTGTTAGGAGTTGATTATTATTACGAATAAAGAAGTCCAAGTACCCATTATCTTCTTATTGGAATCTAATTATAATTTGCTGATGTATGTATATCCAACATTAGTTGAGTCATAGACCTACGTTTTGGAATTCATCACGAAAATTCTTGAAAATTGACGCACAGAAGCCAAATTGAAAAAAATGGGTTCAAGCTTTGTGGACAGGAGCTTTCTGGCGCTCTAGTTCAAACAGACAAATTATATCTCCGAATGTATTGGTTTCTCAGAGTTGGGAATTATATCAATGTACTCTTATGATATAACTGCATCATAAAGGAAATTCAATTCAAATAATAGTTTATTTATCAAGATTAAATGAGCAATCTGAGAATGAGAACTGCACCATGGAAGAAATCAAATTAAAATAGCTGAACTGAATTTGACTCTCTCTTATAGAACAGGATGAAATGTACGACTATGAACACAGATCATATAATAAAGCTTAGATAGAATAATTATAGCATTCTGTGAAAACATAGAAGTACGATTCATTATTGAAATTTAGAAAAATCATATCTCCGAAATTATTAGCTTGTTGGAGCTGAAAATGACATCGATGGATTTTAATGGTGAAATTGCATCTTAAATAAAAATTGAATTTGAAATTTGTTGCTAAAAAAAAATTTTTTTTTTTCGTTAATCCGAAACCATGGGCCTATTTTGCCCAATAACGAACTCAACCGAGATATTCATCTCCCTAACCTACTCTGAAAATTTCAACTGCTCATTCAGTTCGAGAGTTATTGTAGAAATTTTTTTTTTTATTTTGAAATTTTTTTTTTACACTTTGCGGTAATCTGGTCAATACGAAACTTCACATGCGCATAAAGGTCATTATTCTACAATTTCAGATAGATCGAGTGATCGGTTTCGGAAATATTCATAAAAAATGTGTTTTACTAAAATCGGCCATAACTCCGAAATTGCTTGATGGATTTCGCCTCTTAACGAACTTGTCCGAGATATTTACGCTCCAAACCCACCTTGCAAATTTCAATCCTCTAACTCCTTTCGTTCGAGAGTTATCGTGCCTACGGCCGGCCGGACAGAATCGATTTCGACCTCGGATTCTTGATCAGTGAGTCGAACCAAATCGTTTGAAACCAGTTTCAGCCAAAAATTCGAAAATTACAGACTTTTGGGCAAATTGATAAGCACTCAGTTCCGAGGAACTAGAGCGCCAAAAAGATCAGGAACGTTTTTATCTCTTGATTAATTGAGTATATTCGATATTGATTCGCTTATTATATCCACTTAAAATGCGAGTAAAAATGTTTGACATTTTCCGAAAAATATTCTTTTACTTCTCAAAAATAAGTAATTTTAGAATACATTTTTTTCATTTTAAAATTTGAATTCAGTTGATGCCCAATTCATTCTTTCACGTGTTAACGCTAAAAAGACGGCTGGTGAGGGTGTATGAGGCAAAGATAAACAATAGAACATGCGCGAAAAAGCTCCTGACTTTATGTCAGTACGTTTTTCCATTTTTTTGAATTCCTTGATAGTGTAAATTAATGATCAAGTGGAAATAGTCAAATAAACATGTCTCTTATTTATTTTAGAAACATTTTGAAGAAAATCAGTTTGAACAAAACAGAATGGATGGATGGAAAAACTGAAGCCTAGCTACTCAATTGATCTTTAGAAGTACGTCTCTTTTCAGTTCGAATCTGTACTTTTCTTATATATAATGTTGTGAATCTGTGAGAATTCATCAACTTTTGATATTTTTCAATCATCAATAATATTAATAGTAATTAAATTCATAGCAACGAATAAATAGTTCACTCAAATACCAGCGTTGAGTTATATAATTTCCAGAAAAATATTATTTTCTGTTATGATAAAATAGCTTTATAACTGATTTCATCCTAGCTCTTTCAGTTAAGTACCTACATACAAAATTTCATGTTTACGCTTCTAGTGATATGATTCTCATCAAATGTTGCATCAAATCTGGTGTCGCTGTTGTACATTGGATTTGTAGTCTTAGAGGTATCGAGAAGATTAAATTTCAAATAGTTATATCTCCGAAACTATTGGGTGGATTTTGTCCTTGCAAGAACTCGACCGGCGTCTTCAGGTGTCAAACCTACCCGACAAAGTTCAAGTTCACCCTCATATTTTTCAGTAGACATTCATTTTATTTTGTAAGAATAAGGTAGATCCAGACCTTATTTCTACAAGTTGGGGAGGTTCGTTATCATCCTCACAAAGTACAGATATAAAATGTATGTAGGAATTATCTTCCCGCCCTTGTTAATAGAAGACTAAGATAGGCTTTAAGAGTGCATGCGATGTGTACCGATTTGATGACTTATTTCTAGCAACTATCTGAAGAAAACCCAAACCGTAGCATAACATGTAAAGATTAAGTTTGGAGTCGCCACGAATTCCATTGGAATTCTATTGGAATTCTATCGGAATTCTATTGGAATTCTATCGGAATTCCATTGAAATTCTTTTGGAATCTAAGGAAAACAAATGGAATTGCAAAAAAACCATTACTTTGGACTGACTGTTGAACAATTGATTTCGAACGAATCGAATGACTAGTGGCAATCGCCACCATTCACTGTTGGATCGAAAATTAACAGAGCTGTTCTGAAATTGACGCAATTACACAGTAACGAATCCTACACAGAATATAATTGATTCTCCTAACTCACTCAAGCTCTTGAGGATTTTCCTCAATGTATGTATGTATGATAGTATCAACAGCAATAGTGATCTGCATGGATGTATTAAAATATATTGAAACATGGAAGAAATCAAATTAAAATAGCTGAACTGAATTTGACTCTCTCTTATAGAACAGGATGAAATGTACGAGTATGAACACAGATCATATAATAAAGCTTAGATAGAATAATTATAGCATTCTGTGAAAACATAGAAGTACGATTCATTATTGAAATTTAGAAAAATCATATCTCCGAAAGTATAAGCTTGTTGGAGTTGAAAATGATATCGATGGATTTTAATGGTGAAACTGCATCTTAAATAAAAACTGAATTTGAAATTTGCTGCTTAAAAAAATTTTTTTTTCGTTACTCCGAAACCATCTGGCCTATTTTGCCCAATAACGAATTTAACGGAGATATTCATCTCCCTAACCTACTCTGAAAATTTCAACTGCCTAGCTCATTCCGTTCGGGAGTTATTGTAGGAAATTTTTTTTTTTAATTTTGAATTTTTTTTTACACTTTGCGGTAACCTGGTCAACACAAAACTTCACATGCGTATAAAGGTCATTATTCTACAATTTGATGCTAAATTTCAGATATATCGAGTGATCGGTTTCGGAAATATTAATAAAAAATGTGTTTTATTAAAATCGGCCATAACTCCGAAACCGCTTGATGGATTTCGCCCATTAACGAACCTGTCCGAGATATTTACGCTCCAAACCCACCTTGCAAATTTCAATCCTTCAACTCCTTTCGTTCGAGAGTTATCGTGCCTACGGCTGGACGGCCTGACCGGCCGGACATAGTCGATTTCGACCTCGGATTCTTGATCAGTGAGTCGAACCAAATCGTTTGAGACCATTTTCAGCCAAAAATTCGAAAATTACAGACATTTGGGCAAATTGATAAGCCCTCAGTTCCGAGGAACTAGAGCGCCAAAAAGTGTAATTCCCTTTACGAGATTTGAGCCCGCCTTCTCTCGTTCCGAAACCGAAAACTCGACGGATTGGACCACATGGTTATCGGGCTCCTCGTACGATCTTGTCGATCTCCAGTATTAGAATAAACCGTCGGTACTTACCTGGGATATATATTCTTAATTTTCACTTTCTGTACAGAAAACCCACCCATACAAATCGCATGCCTGCATGCCAACTCCCATCATCATCCCTCACAAATCAATTCAGTTTTAAACTCCTTCGTCCACAGATCTATCCAACTCACAGACAATAATCACAGACAACACGAATTTAAGCAACTCGAGTCTGCTCTGCTCCAGAATGGGTATAGCAGATATCAAATTAATAAATCTTTCCGTAGAAATCGATTACATTCCCATGATCAAAAGGAACCTCCAGAGAGATTTCCTCACAAAGCTTCAATATTTAATATTTCAGCATATTTTGTTAACAATTTCAATTTTCATAAATCACAACACTAACGGGGAGATAGGGTTTTTTTGCCGAGGTTTTTTCCCTAAGTTCTAGTATCATATATCAAATTATATGGTACCCCGTTACACTAACCTCTGCTAACACTCTTTTCATACACATGCTTTATTGTTAGATGAAAAACCAATTGTAATGCTCAAGTTCAAAAGAATATATATATATATATATATATATATATATATATATATATATATATATATATATATATATATATATATATATCCGAGGTGTTACCGATAAAATAGGTTGCATCCTTAAGAAACAGGAAATAAAAACTATTTTTACTGCAAACAATAAAATTTCTAACTTTTTCCGTTCACCGAAAGATTCCATTCCCAATGAATCCCACGGTGTATATGAGATACCATGCTCCGAATGTCCAAGGTCATACATAGGTCAAACTAACAGACGCGTGACTAACAGAGTACACGAACACCAACTCGCAGTACGCAAAGCTGATACATCCTCAGCTCTCTTCAAACATCATGCTGATACAGGTCACAAAATTGACTTTGCTATCAGCAGAACCATTGCAATACAGAAAATGCTTACCAGCCGTATTATTCGTGAAGCCCTTGAAATTGAAAGACGTCCAGATTGCGTTAACAAACGCGACGATAGTCAAAGATTACCTCGTACGTGGAAACCCTTGATTTCTCGCCTCCCTCTTCGCATAGTCACCCCATCCGCTACCAGTCAAATTTGATCCTGTCCGGCCGTCCGTTGCCACGATAACTTAAGAACGGAAAGTGATAGTGACTTGAAATTTTCAGGGTAGGTGGCGCATCCCAATATCACGGACAAGTTCGTTTATGGGCATAATCGTCCCAACGGTTTCCGAGTTTGCAAACCGAACTAATAAACAATATTTGTTGTCTCTTCAAGAACCGTAGTACCTGTAGCAATGCATTTCAGCAATATTTGTTCCTTGCTCTAGCCATTTTTTGGGAGAATGTTCTGTTTTGATAGTAAAAGAAGATGTAATATTCGGGTGATAATTTCCGGCATTGGGGGCGGCGTTGGAGTTGGTATTGCTTCGGCAATATTTTTATTAAAAATCCGACCACCTTAAAAGTTTTCAAATATTATGTTCTGCATGGATAGTAAAATAATTTGTAATACTCGGATTCAAATTTCCGGACGTCAGGACGGCGTTGGGGTGACTTTTTTCTGCAATATTTTTATTATCGTCCGTTGAAACTTTGGAAATATGCTCGGAAATATGTTCTGTATCGATAAAAAAAGAATTTATAATACTCGGTTTCAAATATCTAGCCGTCAGAGCGGCTTTAGGGGTGGGGCTTCTTCTGCAATATATTTATTGAGAATCCTGCCACCTTGAAACTTTGGTAATATGTTCTGTATAGACAGTAAAATATATTGTAATATCCGGCATCAAATAACTGGCCGTCAGGGCAATATTTTTATCAAAAATCCTGCCTCGTTGAAAGTTTGGAAATATGTACGGATAGTAAAATAATTTGTGACACCCGGTTTCAAATATCCGGCCGTCAGGGTGTCACTGGGCGGGAATTTTCAGCCATATTTTCATTGAGAATTCTACCACCTGGAAAGTTTGGAATTATGTTCTGTATAGACAGTAAAAAATATTGTAATATCCGGTTTCAACTATCCGTCCGTCAGGGCAGCCGCGGCTTTGGGGGTGTCATTGTTTCCGCAATATTTTCATCAAAAATCCAGTCACTTTGAAAGTTTTGAAATATGTTCTGTATTGACAGTAAAAAATATGTTAATAATAAGTTTCGAATATCTGGCTGTTCGGGAGGCGTTGATGGTGTCATTGTTTCAGCAATATTTTTATTAAAAATCCTGCCACCTTGAAAGTTTGAAAATATTTTCTGTATAGACAGTAAAAAAGATTGTGATATCCGGTTACAAATATCCGGCTGTCAGTGCAGCATTGGGTGGCATTGGTTCAGCAATTTGTTTATTGATAATCCTGCTGCCTTGAAAATTTGGAAATATGTTCTGTATAAATATATAGAATATTTATGTAACAATGCCATCTCCAACGCTGCCGGATAATTAAAACCAAGGGTAACAAATTCTTTTGCTATATATAGAGAACATATTTCCAAACTTTATATGTGGCAGGATACTCAATACTTACACAATCCATACACAAAATATTTCCAAAGTTTCTACGAGAGGATTTGTAATGAAAATATTGCTGAAACAATACCATCCCTAACTCCGCCCTGACGGCCGGATATTTGAAATCGGATATTACAATGTTTTTACTGTCTACAGAACATATTTTCCGATTTTCAAGGTGGTAGGATTCTCAATAAAAATATTGCTGAAATAGTGCCACCCCCAACGCGCTCTGACGGCTGTATATTTGAAACCGAGTATTATAAATTATTTTTCTATCCATACAGAACATATTTCCAGTTTCAACGTGGCAGGATGTTTAATAAAAATATTGCAGAAAAACGCCACCCCACGCCGCCCTGACGGCCTGTTATTTGAAACCGAGTATTACAAATTCTTTTACTGTCCATATAGATTATATTTTCAAACTTTTAAGGTGGCAAGATTCTCAATAAAAATATTGCTCAAATAGTGCCACCCCTAACGCCGCCGCCGTTCTGACCGTATATTTGAAACCAAGTATTACAATTTTTTTATTTTACTTCATGAACATATTTCCATAATTTCAATTTGGCAGGATTCTCAATAAAATATTACTGAAAATGTTTTTTTGCTCGTGTGTTATGGGGAATATCGCGTTATCATTTTGCCCAAATGTCTGTAATTTTTCACCGAAAATGGTCTCAAACGATTGGGTTCGACTCCCTGATGAACAATTCGAGTTCAAATTTGATTCTGTCCGTCCGGCCGGCCGTTGCCACGATAACTTGAGAATGGAAAGAGGTAGCGACTTGAAATTTTCAGGGTAGGTGGTGCATCCCAATACGACGGACAAGTTCGTTAATGGGCCTAATCGGCCCAATGGTTTGTGAGTAATGATTTTGTTTTTAATCAATATAAATCCGATCGATTTGAAACTTGGTGAAAAGTTGTGGAATATGAACCTAAGCAAGTTTGTCAAATGTTTTGAGAATCGTATCACTAAAAAATTTTAAAAAAATCCTTAAAATCCAATACAGGAGAACGGACAATAGATTTCAGCATGGTAAATTCGATTAGGCTGGTTTTCCTGTCACGCTGACGGTCGGCGCTGACGGTCAGTGCTGATCGGTCAGCTCGGATCGTTTTAGCATCACGCTGATCACATTGAGAAATAGAAGGATGCTATTGTCTCTGGCTCACTGAATGTTGAGGATTGTCGGCGCCAGCTAGTCAGCGGCGCCGACGCGCCGGCGCGTACGTGCGCGTATATAGCTCAGCGCTGACGGCCGTCAGCACTGCGTGACTCGAAAACGCTACCTATAGCTACATACATATTGACCCATCAGCGCCGACCGTCAGCGTGACAGGAAAACCAGCCTTAAGGCTGGTTTTCCTGTCACGCTGACGGTCGGCGCTGACGGTCAGCGCTGATCGATCATCTCGGATCACGCTGATCACATTGAGAAATAGAAGGATGCTATTGTCTCTGGCTCACTGAATGTGGAGGCTTGTCGGCGCCAGCTAGTCAGCGGCGCCGGCGCGTACGTGCGCGAATATAGCTCAGCGCTGACAGCCGTCAGCGCCGCGTGACTCGAAAACGCTACCTATAGCTACATACATATTGACCCATCAGCGCCGACCGTCAGCGTGACAGGAAAACCAGCCTAAGAGTGTCCAACACAGGAGAACGGACAATATAATTCACCATGGTAAATTCGATCAAGACTGTCCAACACAGGAGAATGGACAATAGAACATACGCGCAAAAGGTCCTGACTTCACGTCAGTGCTTGAAGCAATTCTTTTTTTTTTACAATCAAAACAAAACATTTTCCCAAATAATCAAGGTGGCAGGAGGAAGGAATAAAATATTGCTGAAATTGATTGGTAAAGGTACTAGGGTTCTTCAAGAAGGAGAATATTGTGCAATAATCAATATGCGAATGATATATGCTAGTATCGGCCATATTCATATCTTATATCTTATCAGACTGATTAAAATTGAGACGGCATTTATCTGTAGATAACACCAGACTTCTGAAAAATCTGAGACCAAAGTTCATTATTCAGTTCATAGTTGGCACTGTTGTACAATAAATGACGCATATATTTCACCCTATAGCATCTGGCGGTGAGTAGTTGAATTATTGTGGCGTAAGGACACAGTAACAAAGCCTACACAGAACACAACTGGTTCTCCTTACTCGGTCAAGCTCTTAGAGCTTAGAGGGGTCTCCTTGTGGAAGACCCAGGAGGATCAGTATAATAATAATAATAATAATAATAATAATAATAAGTGAGTTCTTTTTCTCACCGATCACGAAGCTCAGGACCGACCTTTTTCAGTATAGGTAGCGTCTTCAGTATTATCGTCAAGAATTGAATATATTGTTCAATATTAAGTGTTAATATACAATATTCTTCGTTGGAAATGTGACATATTTCAAAGTATGCAGTTTTATCACAATTCTTGGCCGCTTACGCTTAGCTATCTGAAATTAGGGAAGTCATGTCCGAAGTTTTATGCAGCCCATCCCCACTCAATATTATTGTACAATATTTTATATTTGTGCAATATATTTGATCATGTGTGGGCGATATTGAAAGATTGTGCAATATATTGCACAACCATCAATATCGCCTCCATGCGATAGAATTGTTTGATCAACCAACATACTGTATAATAATGTTGACCGTCTAGGGGCCACCGTGAATATATTGTGCAACCCACATTGCACAATAATATTGAGCGTGTATGGGTCGCTTTATGCTGTTCACGAAACTAGAAATGTTGAAGAAATTTCAATTAATCTAGTTTAAAATATGTATTATTATCTGAAATTGTTGCACTCAACAGATGATTCTAATTAAAAGTCATTTGGAGATTTCCTGAATATCTAATACAAAACTTGGCATAATGGACCAGTTTTTATAGGAACTATATTTGCGAGTATGTTCTGGGGAACATCGCGTTATTTTTCAAACGTACTGTAATAATGTATGTCATATTATGATTGACAGGATGACAGAAAAGTTCAATTTCAATGCCGCGGTGGTTTTGTTTATTCATTTTCCTCCGTCGGAGGGAAAAGTGTTTCTATGAAAACAATTAATTATTTAAACAGATTCATTGGCCAAAATCTGAACAGTTTCACAAAAAACGCAAATGGTCAATTGGTCAAATATCTGAATATTTAAATATCCAAATATCTTATTAGATAAATAGACAAACATTGGAATAATTGAACTGTCGAATCTTTTCAGATGTGTTTTAGACCTGACTGGTAATATTCATCGAGACATATTCACCGACTTCCTTACAATCGCCACAAACAGAACTATATTTTTGGCGCTCTTGTTCCTCGGAACAGATTGCTTATCAATTTTCATATATCAATGTCTGTAATTTTCGAATTTTTGGCTGAAAATGGTCTTAAACGATTTGGTTCGACTCACTGATCAAGAATCCGTGGTCGAAATCGATTGTGTCCGGCCGTTAACACGATAACTCTCGAACAAAAGGAGTTAGAGGATTTAAATTTGCAGGGTAGGTTTGGAGCGTGAATATCTCGAACAAGTTCGTTAACGGGTGAAATCCACCAAGTGGTTTCGGAGTTATGGCCGTTTTTAGTAAAAACATTTTTTATGAATCTTTCCAAAACCGATCACTCGATCTATCTGAAATTTAGCATCAAATTGTAGAATAATGACCTTTATATGCATGCGAGGTTTTGTAATGATAGGGTTGCCGTAAAGTGTACAAAACAAATTAACAAAATTTATATTTTGTTTCTACAATAACTCTCGAACAGAATGAGCTAGGCGAATGAAATTTTCAGAGTAGGTTTGGGAGATGAGTATCTTGGTTATGTTCGTTATTGGGTAAAATAGACTTGGTGGTTTCAGAGTAACGAAAAAAAATTTTTTTTTTACATTACAAATTTCAAATTCAATTTTTCGGCGCTCTAGTTCCTCGGAACTGAGTGCTTATCAATTTGTAATTTTCGAATTTTTCGATGAAAATGGTCTCGAACGATTTGGTTCGACTCACTGATCAAGAATCCGTCCGTCCGTTAACACGATAACTCTCGAACGAAAGGAGTTAGAGGATTGAAATTTGCTGAGTAGGTTTGGATACGTTCCAAATGTTCGTTAACGGGCGAAATCCATGAAGCGGTTTCGGAGTTATGGCCGTTTTTAGTAAAAACATGTTGTATGAATATTTCCGCAACCGATCATTCGATATATCTGAAATTTAGCATCAGATTGTAGAATAATAACCTTTATGTGCATGAGAAGTTTTGTATGGATCGGGTTGCCGTAAAGTGTCAACAAAATGTTTTTTTAATTTTCAAATTTTGTTTCTACAATAACTCTCGAACAGAATTAGCTAGGAAATTGAAATTTTCAGAGTATGTTTGGGAGATGAATATCTCGTTTAAGTTCGTTATTCGGTAAAATAGGCCAGATGGTTTCGAAGTACCTAACGAAAACAAAAAATTTTTTTTCAACCTACAAATTTCATTTTCCATTTTTTTCAAGCAGTTTCACGATAAAAATCCACAGATATCATTTTCAACTCTAGCAAGCTAATACTTTCGGAGATATGATTTTTCGAAATTTCAATAATGAATCGTACTTCTATGTTTCACAGAATGCTATAATTATTCTATCTATGAATTATTATATGATTCATACTCGTTCATGTGATCCTGTTTCATAAGAGAGAGTCGAATTCATTTAAGCTATTTTAAATTGATTTCTTCCATGGAGAAGTTCTCATTCTCAGATTGCTCTTTTAATCTTGATAAATAAACTATTATTTGAAGTCCTTTATCAATTTCCTTTATGAAGCAGTTCTATCGCAAGCATACATTGATATCATTCCCAACTGTGGGAAAACAATACTTTCGGAGATATGATGTGTCAAAGTTTGAACAAGAGTGCCAAAGCTCCTGTCCACATGGCTTGAACCAATTTTTTTTATAGTAATTTTTCAGAGTTTGGAAGAGAATTACCATAATTAATCATTTAATAATTAATTCACCTCCCAAAGTGATTATTTATACGATAATCTGTTTATCAAAAGTGGGAAAGCTCTATGGACAGGAACTTTGACGCGCTTGTTCAAACTTGGACAAATCATATCTCCGACAGTATTGGTTTCTCAGAGTTGTGAATTATATCATTGGATTTTTATGATAGAGTGCCAAAATTCATTAATCCGAAACCACCAAACCGATTCTACCCAAAAACGAACTTATCCGAGATATTCATTCCTCAAATCTACTCTGAAAATTATATAATATCAATTGAATCTTAGCCAATATTCCAGTTTTGTTTTTACTGGAGATGTATTCTGAATCCAATTTGATTAACCTACCCAAGTATCTATATTTTCATCATCATGTGGATTATCCAAGAGTGATATATCACCCAAAAATATACAAATCCGATCCAATTAATTGTACAATAGTAAGTTTCACGGAGTTTCGTGTATATCCGGCAATTACTTGATGCGTAAGTTTTTTCGTATATTATCGGATATTTAATGAATTTAAATTCCTATAGAATACATATGCCGGAATCAAAAATTCTGTGATCTTAGGCGATTCTCTCATTACTCAATCAAAATTGTATGAAATGTATTTATGCGGTTAAAAACTGAGAAAGTGGTCTATATCGATGGTAAATTCGATTAAGGGCCGGTTTCTGAGAAATATAATTTGTGCTTCATCTTCCGTTTATCTGTTCAATTCAATAGAATCCAGTAGATAAACTGAAGATAAACTGCATTCAAATTCGTCGGAAATCGGACCTAGTGTCAAATAGCGGTGAACAGATAATAGAACATGAGCGCAAAAGCTCCTGACTTCACACCAAGTGTTTGAACCAATTTTTTCTACAGCGGCCAAAACCATACAGGGCGCGTTCCACTAAGGCCTCACAACGATCACGCGCACGACCACATAACTGCGCAGACGACTCTACGAACGTTGTGATCGCCTAGTGGAACACGCCCACAGTGTACGGTTCACGGACTGCGCGGTGGTGTAACAGCCTTCCTTTTACACCACCGCGCAGTGTATCTGTTAAAACAGGAGAAATGGTAACATCGAATTGAAGTTGTTTCGCGCCAAGGCTTTCACACGTGCTTCGCACATGGACACATGGCCAGCCTGGTAAGAAATGGGACAATGGGACAATGGGTCGAGGAACAAAAGTGTACTGTATTGGAGACAGGAATGCATTCCAGCGCCAAAACCAAATTGAAAGTTTTAAAAATTAACTAACACAAATCTCAGAGAAATTTAGTCCTGTATTGTAAATATTGTAATGCATGTTGTATCTCAATAATATCAATTTTGATACATTTCTAATATATTAATATTAATAGGGTGTCCGGTGAGTGCTTGTATGTACATGGTTCAACCATAAATAGGCTTTGCTACGGGGAATTCAATTCCACAGAACTTGGGGAAGCATTTCGTAACTGCTATACGGGCTGGTTCTTTAATTTTAAAATAAATTTGTCGAACTCATAGCCTAAAAACTTGTGAATCAATTTACTTAAAATTCGGTAGGAATTTTTGTTAGAGAAAGAAAAATTATAGCCCAAACGATTTTTTAAACACGCTGTCTGCCCGCCCGTAGGTCCGTCCGTGAGTACGGACTCTCAAATGAAATGAGTAAGAGAATTTAATTATGCAGGGTCGGTTTGTGTCATAAATATCTCAGTTAGGTTTATTATCGGGCAAAAATGTTTATAATCAATGTAAGTATTGTTAATAGTTAACTCATTATAATACAGTTACCCAGGGGACACTCCGTAGATATATCTTTTTTTTTTGTTTTTTCAATACTGGCAATAATCCTTCCAATTAGCTTCTGTAGAATTTATTTGAAAAAAATATTACACTAAATATTTCAGACGAATGTTTTATTATTCAACAAAAAAATCCAGAAAAATTGCCTGACACTTTCATACAGATTGATCAAGAAATTTTATTGTTGAACAAATATATTTTCACTCCATTTTTTCTCCTAACCAAGTCGATATTTCACCCTGTATGACAATAATTCTTATACAGGGTGTCCGAAGTTCGAGTGCCTATTAGACTTTTCTGGAGATCCGGATATATTTGAAATCTGAAAATTGGGAGCACTTCCAGTTATTCAGAGGTCAAAATAAATTTAATTAAAATAGAATTCTTTCAAGTTTTGCATTCCTGGTATGATCAAGTATTCAATGCTGAATACATTTCTATTAAAACTATTGTATTCATTCGAATAGTTTTCAAAATATCGAAAAAAACCGGCAAAAAAGTCAAATATGTTTAGTTAGTATTATGTTCATTATTCTTATTTTAAACATCCTGAGCGTGAACCGCTTTTAAAACATCGAAGAGGAAGAATGTGGAAAGGTCGTGCAACTTATGAATTTCAGAAATATCATCATAGGGTATTTCAAATTTTCTGTCGAAAATTGTGATCAAAAATTGGCCATAACCTCTGTTTTTCAAATTAGAACCCTATTTTTTTTATGATTGCGTTGGATTCTGCGGTGAAAAAGAATGATAGTTTTCTAGTGTCCGACCGAAACTGGTTTTTCAGCCGAAACCGAAACCGAAACCGAACTTTCGGCCAGGGTCTCAGTTTCGGCCGAAACCGAAACCGAAACCGAAACTTCATATTTCATACAGAAATCTACTGTATTTTTTACAATTTCATTTGCATATACATAAAAAACAGTTGAGGAGTGGTGAATAAAATAAAGTCAATTTTTTTGAGACCTTTATTTATTATTTTGGTTTTACCAAGTTATCAAAATTTTCAGTCGAAGTATACAGGGTGATTCCAAATCAGACGTGAACCTTGGAGGAGGTGTTAGTATGGATCATATGCTGTGGTTTGAGCCATTTTTATTGATGACCGAAAATCAACAGTTTCCGAGATATTTGAGTTCTGGTTCTGTTGAAAAAGATTTGGAATGATTTGAAAGGGGATTTAAGAAGTAGATAGAGAAAAATACCGAATTCAATATTTTTTTGTTGCAACTAAGCTCGAAATTCCATTAGAAAATGTATTCATAAATTATGTTCCACCATTCCATAAGCAAGCACGTGCCGTCTTGCTGATGTCTCCAGTTGTTATTTTCCGCCGGAAATTTACTCACGCTGTCTTTTGATACATATTCACTATTTTATATACCGGACATTCCAAAGGCTGCTTATAAAAAATCTTCTGGAACGAAACTAGTTAAGCAATCTAACGAAATCTTTCAGAGAATGAAGAACGAAGCAGACAAGTTTTTAAAATAATTTTGGCATACTAAATTGTGAAATTCGAAAGTTGCAGACAAATTGATACTAGAAATTGATATTACATTTTTTCATATACCACATTTCAAATCATACTAATTCTTTTTCAACCTATTATACAGCATAGTTTTGCTTTTTTCGTACATATAATATCCTTTTCTGATAAAAATAAACCAAAATTATCATCAAATTTTCTCAACGTAGAAAAACTTGACGAAATATGAACTAAGTTCAGAAATCTTTCAAAAATCACCCGAACTCCAAAAACTGTTGATTCTCGGTTAATAATAAATATGGATTAAACAACAGCTAATGAGTCATACTAACTCCTCCTCCCAGTTTCACGTCTTATTTGGAATCACCCTATGTAATCTAATCAATAATCATTTAAGTGAATTCTCATGATTTCTCAGTCTAAACAAAGATAGATTACAATATCTTGTACGACAATTATGTATACCTACTTATAACTCCTGGCCAAACGACCAGGACAATTCACGAACAGTCAAGTTTCGGCCCGGCCGAAAGTTTCGGCCATTTTGGGCCGAAACCGAAACTAGGGCCGAAACTAGATTTCTTGGCCGAAACTGGCCGAAACCGAAACCGAAACCGAACTTTCGGTCGGTCACTATAGTTTTCTAACATGATTATGCTCCTGAACTAAAAAAAAAAAAAACTCTGAAATTATTGAATTTTGGAGCATAGTCATGTTAGAAAACTATCATTATTTTTCACCGCAGAATCCAATGCAATCATAAAAAAATTGGTTCAAGCCCTGTGGACAGGAGCTTTTGGGCGCTCTTATTCAAACAGACAAATTATATCTCCGAAAGTATTGGTTTCTCAGAGTTGGGAATTATATCAATGGATATGATAGAAATGCATCATGAAATTAATTAAATTTAAAAAAAGTGTCGTTTAAAAAAATGCTTCAAAAATTATCTTTAAAAAAAAAGAGCAATATACAATGCTTCAATGCCTTAATGTTTCAAAAATTGTTATTAAATTTATTTATCAAGATTAAATGAGCAATATTTAATGATTCAACCTCGTGGAATGGGTTGTTTCAACTTACACTCGGTGCATAGTTTTCACAACTCGAAATACCTAAGGAAAATATCATCGAAATGTCTTGAGCAAGGCTGGGGACAATCATAGCAGATTGTCCATTTATTCCTGATATTTGAGTAGGTAGTGGATTACGAACAAATCATTTTAATAGTTCAAAATATATTAATAAAATATTAATAAAATACTATCCTCTTTTCATGATTTAAAATTTAATAGTTCATACCACTAACACATTCTTTTCTGTATTATGAACCTTTACTCTAGAAAAAATGATTGATACACAAATCTAGATCCATATTTCAGTATTTTTTTGCTAGCAACATTATGAAAATACTGTATATAGGAACATGTCTCACTACTTAAGGAAGTAAAAGGTAATATTAACCTCAGTGGTCAACGAACAGTAATTTCTTTTGATGATTTCATTATGTTCTTCTTTCCTATTGCTTCCATAAATTACATCAAACAGTCTCGTATATATTCACAAATTCAAGAATCGAATACTTGTTTTCCAAGAGAAAATAACATCTATGAATTGACAATCTCTAATTGCAAGAAAAGATTACATTTATGAATAATGATCACAGACAGATTCTGTGTTCTCATTCTGTGAATACATACAACTTACGATGTATTATTGAAACTTTGAATAATCATATCTCCGAAAGTATTATCTTGTTAGAGTTGAAAATGATAACAATGGATTCTTATGATGAAACTGCATCTAAAAAAAAACACTTAATTTAGAAGTTTTAATGTAAAAAAAATATTTTTTTTTACTCTTTTACTCCGAAACTATTAGACCGATTTTGCCCAATAACGAACTTAACCGAGATATTTATCCCTCAAACCTACTCTGAATATTTCAACTGTCTTGCTCATTCCGTTCGAGAGTTATCGTGTTAACGGCCGGCCGGACGGCCAGACAGAATCGATTTCGACCACGGATTCTTGTTCAGTGAGTCAAACCAAATCGTTCAAGATCATTTTCAGCCAAAAATTCAAAAATTATAGACATTTCGGCAAATTGATAAGTACTATGTTCCGAGAAATAAGAGCGCCAAGAATAGGGTTCTAATTTGAAAAACAGAAGTTATGGCCATTTTTTTTATCACAATTTTCGACAGAAAATTTGAAACACCTTGTGATGATATTTCTGAAATTCAAAAGATGCATGACCTTTCCACATTCTTCCTCTTCTATGTCGTAAAAACGGTTCACGCTCAGGATTTTTAAAATAAGAATAATGAACATAATACTGACTAAACATATTTGAATTTT
This sequence comes from Halyzia sedecimguttata, assembly GCA_937662695.2. Taxonomy (NCBI): domain Eukaryota; kingdom Metazoa; phylum Arthropoda; class Insecta; order Coleoptera; family Coccinellidae; genus Halyzia; species Halyzia sedecimguttata. The sequence goes on along the minus strand of OW569416.2, from coordinate 19,502,368 downwards.
TTTTCGATATTTTGAAAACTATTCGGATGAATACAATGGTTTTAACAGAAATGTATTCAGCGTTGAATACTTGATCATACCAGGAATGCAAAACTTTAAAGAATTATATTTTCATCAAATTTATTTTGACTCGCTGTATAACCGGAAGTGCTTGGGCTTCGAAAATATTTTAGCTCTGTAGAGAATTTCAAGCAATACCATAATCCCCATTTTCAGATTTCTAATATGTACATTTCTCCGGAAACGCCTAATAGGCACTCGAACTTAGGACACCCTGTATTCTATAGCTATTCAAACAAAACATAAAACAACTTTGAGCAATTTCTTAAGTAAAAAAATTATTTTCTAACAATATTTTTGTTTCTGATCGAATTTTCCGTAAATCCGTTTTTCGTAATCTGAAATAACCCAGATAGCACACACATGTTATATGGATGTTCTTAGAAGATACCGCCAGAATGTTCAAATATTCATAGAATATCCTCACAACAGACCCCACACATTCTTAGAACATTCCATGCACTATTAAGTGAGAGAGGAACTCTGGTTCTATACAGGTTCTATGAATGTTCTCCCGAATATTCAAAAACCTTCTAGGAATGTTCTTGACAATATTTCAGGCATATTCTTGAGAATATTCCAGGTACGTTTCAAAAATTCTCCTATTAATATTACTCCAAATATTCTATGGAGATTCCCACTCATTCTAGAAATATTCCCAGAATATACTTTAATTCCGAGAATATTTGGTTGAATTTATAAATTCATTGGTATTATTAATTCCTGCCGCATTCCCTGCGGGAATTAATAATACCGAACTCCAACTGAAAAACTAAAAAAAAATTGTGTTCAACGATAAATTAACGGTATTGAATGCTTTTTTGTTATAATTCAATTTAAAATCAAAATGTTTTGTAAATTTAGTTAAACTTTGAGATTTCATAGACTCATCACATTGAATGGTTATGAAATTCTTATTCATTTTTCGTAATCCCATAAAAAATCATCAGAATGCTGATTCTGAGCATAAGCCTAGTTTTTTCACAAATAATATAATAATATTATTCGAGGTCAAACAACACTAATCCATTTTATAATAATACATAATTCAAGTCATCAGTTTTATTTTTAGGAAGACATATCCTGAAATAAATTCAAAAGAATAATAACAAAATATTTTGTTTATAAAAAAAATAATATTCGCGAGATTATCTTCTCCATCATTTTTGGCTACCAACCAGCCTTTTGGTTTCAAAATCAGAGATTCTGGAAGAGAAGAAATGAAATATTACTAGGCACCTTGAATAATTTAATAGTTTTCAGTGTAAACACAGATCAGAATGAAATACAAGGCAACAAACCAAATTTTAGCTAGTAGAATAATCAAAAAATATTGCTTCATGGTATGAATGATATTGAGTACAACTAATATTCCTACCTTCACTAGATTATAGTTTTGAGGTCTAATTTCTGGAACTTTTCCTCCTTCTGTTTCACCTTAACCAACCAGTCCTTAATTACCAATTCCGCATCAGACTCTGTAATCTTTCGATGAATGTTCATCACAGATTCTGTAAAATATGAGAGATAATTCAAATATGTATTAATGTATTTTAGTTATCGCAATAATTCCAAGTAAAGCGATTTCGGTAAAATATCTTGACTAGTTATTCCATCAAACATTGCTTCTTCATAGAAATATATTTCTTATCTTATCTATCTTATAGAACATAGTAAATTCTTCAAAAATTCTTACCTTTCACTATTTCGGAAAAAATCAATGCCGAAAAATTATCCTTCTTCTTAAATCCTAACCAGCTAGAGTTCATAGCAAGAGCATTTGTCATCAACCTTTCCTTTTGTTATCACTTTGTGTTTAGGCCCCCCAATTTTTCACAACTCGTAAACCTAAAACAACAACCGAAATGTAACATAAATAATAATATGTATGCTGTGGACTTATCTAATCCTATATGTTAGATAGGTGTATACATTATTAATTTCCAGGAGAATTTCATACAATAATTTCGAGGATTTTTATATGTGAACAAATTTGATAACCAGTAATGTGGTAGTATCAATGAATTTTCTAGAGAACAAAAATCTATTTGAATGTAACATTTGGATACATCACACAAATCAAAATCTTGAAACTTACCACTTTTGTTTTAATTTCCTCAAGGTCTAAATTACTATTTCTCCAATTTTTGTAATACGTTGTAATATTTAATAGGAAAATCAAACTTTTCTTCAAAATTGATTGATTCTTCAGTTGGTTCATGATCATTATTATTAAGATCATTTCTCGATAATCTGCAGCAACCTCTACAGATGTGAAATATTTCGCTATCAGCCCTGGCATAATAACTTCTGAATGAAATTTCTTAGCAGTTCTTTTCCCATATTTCCAGATCTTATAGGATTTGTACTTCGAAACAACTATTTGGAAATCATATAACGAAATCACAATAATGCGACTGTGAGGTGAATAATTGAATTTGTATTTTTTGGTAGTAATAACTGTTTGTTTTCAAAGTAATTATCCCAGCATTGTGCTGTTAGATATGAACTCTTTATTAGCAAAAATGCATGAATGTCTTGTAGGTTGTGGTATATAATAATCCAAATATGTTGCAATATCCATATATGTGATTGGAGGAACACCTTCAATTGAATTATCCACTATCCAGATCAGAAACATTCAATGTTGAAGGATCTAAGCCGTTAATTAATCCCAACTTTATTATATGTATATCTGTAATAAAATCAAATGTAAACACATGATGAAGGTACTTTTTTTCGAACCTACCGTTCAGCAAAGTCTCCGTTGTTCAACAATAGTCTTTTCAGATATTCATTCTCCATTTCAATATAGTTTAAACAGCAGAAAAGCTCCGGAATAAGTCAATGAACACTATAAAATAACCAACGACCTCAACACGTAACTTATTTGTTGTTTATGTACAAAGATTAAAGAACCGCCATATTGGTTCACGTCACGTCACGTGATGATTCCAGGATGCGAATTGTGAAATTAATAAATATCTGTAATTCTGTAGGCTGGGCTGGTAACAAGAGCCAGGAGCGTGTTCTGATAGCCGAAGTAATCGGTCAGGGTTGGAAGATTAGGGAAAAATATTCGGCTTGAAAAGCTGTTCATCTATTTGAATCAGAACTTTACTGATTAACTTTCACTAGTGAAAATATACCGAGCCAACACCTCCTAAAAGGATGTAGGAGGTGTTGACCGAGCTTATGAACAATAGATATAAAAATTTCTATAGCATCGAAAAGCCTCTGAGGTGAAGTAGTAAAGTCACATGTTACACTACACTATTAAATTAACCATAAATCTCAAAATGATCCCACGCGACGCAATGATCAAAGAACATTCTGAGGAGGTTCTTATTATATTCCACAAGGATCTTACCAAATACTGAAATAAACTACAACTCCTATGAATATTCTCTAAGGATATTCTAGTAATGTTCTTCATATCATATGATATGGATATCATTTTTGAAATGTGATCAGAACGTTTACTGAAGGACATTCCTTGAATATTCTAGATGTTATACGACGATGCATGGAACGTTCTATTAGAATATTCTAAAGTATGAACGTTCAGAAGCTAGATATCACATTCTCAGAATGTTGTGTGCTATCTGGGAATTGTTGTGCAATTCTTTGTCTGAATAGGTGAAGAATTTAATAATTGGTATATCATTGTCATATAATATGAACTTTCAATCAACCTAGTGGGAAAAATGAAGTGAGAAATTTTTTTTTCTACATTGAAATGTATTATTTACCTTTTGTAAGACAGTGCCAAGCAATTTTTTTTGATATTCATGTAGAACTGCTTTTCTACGCTCTTGAGTACAGGGTGAACTTTTATTTAAAAAACGTTCGAGACCATTTTCAGGCAAAAATTCGAAAATTGCAGACATCTGGGCAAATTGATAAGCATTCTGTTCCGAGGAACAAAAAAGCCAAAAAAGATAGGTAATGTTCAAAATTATTTATTTATTTATTTATTTATTCAAAAATACATCCAACAGGCCAAAGCCCAATTACAGGTGTATACAATAAAGAACAAAAGGTATATAGTACGCCGTTAAAAAAAAACAGAAAAAATATTTCGGTCAAAATAAAGATAACCTCAACAATAATGAAAGAAAAACCAGCCCATCTAATTCCTTAGTACTCGTTTAACTGAGTTCCTGAATTGAGGTAATGAAAGAAAAAATATATCCACATTTCATAAAAAGATTATAGCTTCTACACATTGCGGTAAGCGGACAATAAAAGTGATGATGCGTATTTGGTACATCAATGTGAAATGTCACATGCGATCTTGATTGAAAACGTGGAACACTAAATTGCAATGATGAGAGCAAAACTGATGAAGCAACCTGATTATGTACTATTTTATAGAGAAAGACCAAATCCTTTAATTTACGAACCTTTCTAAGAGAAGGGAATTCAAACTCGTCTAAAAGAAATTCATAACCAACATTTCTATCAGGGTAACGACCATGTTTCTTTAGATAAAGGAATTTTAGAAATTTCTTCTGTAGGTACTCTTTCAATACAATCAATGTATTTTGAGTGGCATGGATTCCAAACTGTACTGCAATATGTTAGTTTGCTTTTAGTAAAAGCATGATAAACAGATGAAATTGCCTCAACTGAAGAAAAATCTTTACAATTTCGAATTATAAAGCCTAGTATTTTCATGGTACAAGCTGTTAGATCTATTATATGACGAGCAATCCTGACTTCAATCCTGATTTTTATAACTTCAAATATGGTGAGCGAAGTGGATCTCTCTCTTTCGTGGCCGAAATGCTTGATAATAGTAATAATATAATTGCAATCTTTGAAATCTGTCAGTTAATTGGTTCTAGATGTATTGAACTTTTATATTTCAGTCAATATCCGCAAATCACACTATATCCAATACCAACGCCTACAGGCGATTAAAATTTTTTGTTATGGGTCCACTTAGATGAGCTCATTGTATGGTTTTCTTTTATTGCATAACCACGGCGTCACCTTGTATACTACTTGTATAATACTAATAATAATAATATGGAGTTTATTGGTTCGGAAACTACAATTAACGTTATCGTCGATTCTCAACGATGATATTGAAGACACTAGCTGTACTCCAAAACGCCGGTCGTGATCTCCGTAACTGGTGTGAAAAGGAATTAAGACTCAATACTTCAACTACCCACCGCTAGATGCTATAGGGTGAAATATATCCGTTACAGTGACTGTATTCCCATATAGCATATATACTGTAATATCCATCATTTATTGTACCACAGTGCCGCGCCAACTGTGAACCGAAGAATGAATCAAAAATTATAGACATTTGGGCTAAATGATAGCACGATGATGATGCGCACAAAAATGGATTTTGTAACGGAATGCTGAAAAGTACCTTGGCAGTCAATGTGTTAAGGATCGATCCTCCAAAGTCTCTGTGTTGCCATAAATTATTTATTGAAAATCATGTGATTATATGTTAGGCAACAGAAGTTTGATAATTTTAGGTTTTATGGGATTTACTGACTCACTGATGAATAATCCGAAGTCAAATTCAATTCTGTCCGTCCGACCGTTAGCACGATAACTCTCGAACGAAATGAGTAAGAGGATTGAACTTTTCAGGGTAGGTTGGGAGCGTAAATATTTCGTAAGAATTCGTTCACGTGCGAAATCCACCAAGCGGTTTCGGAGTTGGCCGTTTTTATTAAAAACATTTTTTATGAATATTTCCGAAACCGGTTACTCGATCTATCTGAAATTTTGCATGAAATTCTAGAATCATGAACTTTATATGCATGCGAAGTTTTGTTCTGATCGGATTGTCCTAAAGTGGTATAAAACATTTTCGAAAATTATAAAGCATCAACGTGAAGTCAGTACTCTTTGGAGCGCGCGTCTATAGTAGCTTTCTATTTGACGCTGTATCACTTCCAAAGTGATGCGAAATCAGTGGATCTGTGTTCTATTTGACAATCCTAGCTTTCTATTTGACTGATTAATTTCCGAATTTCTTCACTTCGAACTGATGATGTTAAACTGATTCCACTAGAGAGCAACATCAGTTGGAAGTGATGCGCATCAGTTCAAAAACACAACATTGTCAAATAGACCACAGATCCACTGATTTTGCATCAGTTTGGAAGTGATGCAGCGTCAAATCGAAAGCTGCTAATGTTGTGATTTTGATCTGATGCGCATCACTTCCAACTGATGTTGCTCTCTAGTGGAATCAGTTTAATGTAACCTTGATTTGAAAAAGTCCTTCTATTTGTCAAATTCACATCAGTTCGAAGTGAAGAAATTCGGAAATTAATCAGTCAAATAGCAAGCTAGGCTTGTTGGCTAGTGTGAATTGAATGATGAGTGTTTCAAGCTCAGTGGATAGAACGAGCCGGAGATCTAACCAGAGGGTAGTGGACACCATTCACTGTCAGATCATAAATTAACAGCGCTGCGTCTATGCTGGCATAAGGATACCTTTATTTGTAGTCTTAATTCTGCTTAATTCAGAAAGTTATGATATTGAGGATGCAACGATAATTGCAACAATACAACGCGATTAGGTAAATGGTCTAAGCAAATAAGGTTTGCGATTTTTCAGCAGTCTGATGTTTTCTACTGAAAAATGCCGTCTCAATTTCCAATAGTCTAATGGTATATATTATATGAATAGGGGCTCTAAACTAACTTATATCATTCGCATTTGATTATTGAAGAATATTATGCTTATTTAAGAGACCGCAAATATTGTTTATTCAAAGAAAAAAAAATTGGTTTCAGAACTTCAGGAAGTAAGATCATAACGAGGTACCAGTAAGTGTCCATGTGGCAATGTATTTTTCGAAATATCAATCTTCACATAGCGGTCCCCCTATTAATCGCAAGATATGTGTATAAAATAAATGAATCGATTGAGCAGTAGCTCTATATTTTAAGTTTCCTTTCCATCTTTCCCTTTGTTTCTTGGTTGTCTTCACCTGAAGAAGCCAATAATTAGCAGAAACACGTATTGGCAAGTACCAACAACATGTTCTTCGCCTGTTCCTACATCTCCGCGATCCGGTTTTATTTCTAACTTCTATCCATTCGCATATTGATCATTGAACAATATTATCCTTGTTGAAGAAATGACAAATACGGTTTATTTGAAGAAAGAATAAATTCGGTTTCAGAATTTCTGGAAGCAAGACCATAACCAGGTCCCAGTAGGTATCATTGTGGCAATGTATGTTTTGAAATATCAATCATCAGAAAGCGGTCCTCCTATGTACCGCTGTATGTATTTTTGACGGTATCACTATTTACCGCAGGATATATGTATGAATTTAATAAACCGATAGAGCAGTGGCTCTTATCCGAGAAACCAAATTATAATACATTTTCACGTATAACCTGTTATCGATCGTGAGTGATCCTGCATTTTCCGCGTAGAACTGAAGGTAGAAACAGACTATGCCCACGTACGCCACGTACGCGACGCAACGTGGGAAAGCTAGCGTGCACACTTGACCCACGTACGCAACGCATACTGACATCAGTCGTTTTCATTTGTCAGTAGTACGATGTTTTCTGATTCAGATAGTGAATTTGAGGAAGATTCATTGAGTTTGTTGTTTGTACATGAATATGTCCGTGCCTCAAGAAAAAAAAAAGAATTAAGAAGAGAAAATGTTGGATACACAATATAAATAAAGACAGAGAGAAAAATGGAGAATATCATACATTGATGCGGAGACTAGAATCTGACGAAGACCGATTTTTTATGTACTTCCGCATGTCTAAAGTACAGTTTGAGGAGATTCATGGTATGATCGAATCCGATATACAAAAAGAAAATACACATCTTCGGAAGCCGATAAGTACCAGAGAAAGAGTAGCAGTTTGTCTAAGGTAAGTATAAATTATCATTTTGCGCGTATGTTCTGGGAAAATCGCGTTATAGTTTTGCCCAAGTGGTGTTAATATATCTGATGCGTACTAGGAGCTTGGTTATCACTTCGTGAATATTCAGAAATGGCTCACCCATTTGTAAAATTCTTAGGTTGGCCGTCTTTGGGCCTCCGCAAACTATATGTTCGGCAGTTTACTTTTTCGATCCACAGAGCCTGAATGTTTCGTCTGCTCATGAAATATATTATAAACAATAAATATTGAAATTGTTTAGGAAAATTTTATTCAAAATGTATATTTTCGTAATAAAGTTGAATATTTTTTACAAGATTAGTATCATCGGAAATTTGAGTCTTAGGCATTTCAACTAAATATGATGGGGAAGAATATGATGTGTAGGCTTGTGAAAAATTTCCAGAAGAAGAATTTATATTTTCTTGGTTTTGGCTGATTATCTGATCCTCAATAGTAACTGGTGCTCTCAATATATTTCGTTGCAACTCTGCTTGTTTGAGCTCTGCTTCACTTACAGCTTTAAGCAAATTCATTTTAATTGGAATTTGATCCTGCTTTGAGAGCTTCTTTACCGCTTTACTCATACTTAAGAAGAATGTGTCTAAATCATCCATTTCCTGTTTTTTACTTCTTCTTGCGTGCGAGTTTTTCATAATTTCCACCAGATCGGCCAAGTTATTGTCCCTACTAGAACTGGCCTTTCTTTTGCTTGATGGATTGGATGTGGGAGTGTTGGTGTGGGATGGAGTGCTATCAGAGGAAAATGAATGAATTTCTTCGAGGGGAACGCTCTCTGGAGAAGGAAGAGGGGAATTAGCATCAGATACAGCAGCTTCCAGGTTTCCGGTAGTGTGACGGCCTTCTAAATATGGCTTCAAAAACGTTTAAATTTTATTCAAAATGTATATTTTCGTAATAAAGTTGAATATTTTTTACAAGATTAGTATCATCGGAAATTTGAGTCTTAGGCATTTCAACTAAATATGATGGGGAAGAATATGATGTGTAGGCTTGTGAAAAATTTCCAGAAGAAGAATTTATATTTTCTTGGTTTTGGCTGATTATCTGATCCTCAATAGTAACTGGTGCTCTCAATATATTTCGTTGCAACTCTGCTTGTTTGAGCTCTGCTTCACTTACAGCTTTAAGCAAATTCATTTTAATTGGAATTTGATCCTGCTTTGAGAGCTTCTTTACCGTTTTACTCATACTTAAGAAGAATGTGTCTAAATCATCCATTTCCTGTTTTTTACTTCTTCTTGCGTGCGAGTTTTTCATAATTTCCACCAGATCGGCCAAGTTATTGTCCCTACTAGAACTGGCCTTTCTTTTGCTTGATGGATTGGATGTGGGAGTGTTGGTGTGGGATGGAGTGCTATCAGAGGAAAATAAATGAATTTCTTCGAGGGGAACGCTCTCTGGAGAAGGAAGAGGGGAATTAGCATCAGATACAGCAGCTTCCAGGTTTCCGGTAGTGTGACGGCCATCTAAATATGGCTTCAAAAACGACATCTGTTCCTCGTACCGCCAAGGCGCAATAATTTTCCCTGCTTGTCCACTTTTTTTCTTGCGTCGTTTCATAGCATTGTTGAAGCAATTTCGCAACTTAGCCCAATTTTCTCTACACATTTCAACTGCAACAATAATAATAAAAATTCTTAAAAAGTCAGTAGCTTTTGCGCACATGTACCATTGTCTATTCGAGCCTCTTACAAAGTCGATAATGCTGAAATTATAGTGACTGTAGGCCTAAGTTTTGGTTCGTAGTAAGGACAGTAGGTACCGAATGGGTTCCAAATAGTGGGACAAACGCAGCGTATGAAAGGTTTCACCCAGGTCCAATTACAATAAACGACTGTGTGACTACTTTGAACGGTTCTTGGACCGTCTCAATTGCAAACCAAAAGAAGCCCTATATTCCCATATGGAAATATTCACTGTGTTATTTACTATTCACACAGCATCATCTAGCCCTAAACATACCTAATTTTTAAAAATTTGTATTATTTATTTTACAGATTCCTAGCTACGGGTAATTCATTTCGGAGCATTGGATTCAGTTATCGCATGGGTTTTTCTACTATACGTATAATTGTGCAGGAGGTTTGTGAAGCGATTTGGAAACATCTTGGACATATCGTGATGCCGCAACCCACAGCGGAAATGTGGAAACGAATAGCAAATGATTTCACCCGCTTTTGGAATTTTCCAAACTGCATAGGAGCTCTAGATGGTAAACACGTGAACATAAAGTGTCCAATTAAAGGCGGCTCAGATTATTGGAACTACAAAGGTCAAAATTCCATAGTTCTTCTTGCTTTGGTAGATGCCCATTACAAATTTGTAGTGATAGACGTGGGCTCCTACGGAAGAAATAGTGACGGGGGAATTTTCGAAAAATCAACACTGGGTAAACTATTGGATCAAAAGAAATTGAACATACCAGAAGATCGACCTCTAATGCCAGGATCAGAACCATTGCCGTATATTATAGTCGGCGATGAAGCATTTCCCCTTAAACAATATTTACTGAGACCTTACAGCAAAAATGCTTTGCTCAATAATGAATCGAATAAAATTTTCAATTATCGATTGTCTAGGGCCAGAAGAATCGTGGAAAACGCATTTGGGATATTGAGAGCAAGGTGGCGGGTATTTCAAGGGCCTGTTCAGGTACAACCAGAAATGGTGGACAAAATAGTTCTAGCAGCATGCTGCCTCCATAACTATTTGGGCACCACTTTTGAGCTGCAGGATGAAAGAGGAACAGAACCTACACCACAACAATCATTCCATACATTGGATGGTCTTAGAAGGAATCACACGAAATATGCATATAATATCAGAGAAAAATTCAAACAATATTTCATCTCAAGCGAGGGTTCAGTGCCATGGCAATTAAATATGGTGAGAAGAGGATTACAAAATCCACCCAACGAAAATGATTAGTTCATGGATTATTTCTACCTACTATAAAAATAAAATGTATTAATAAATAAATGAAATGTTTTTTTATTAACATTATGTGTATGACTTATGAAACATCAACTAGTACATAAGAAGCAAGTATGTACCTAATGACTTTAGAGAGACTACAACTCTGACTACAAATAAATACTCATGTCATTTCGAGTTAAAAGACAACAGGCTAAATTCGCATCATTTATTTTGGTGATTTGCTAAAAAAGTAATGAATGCATTTTGATAAACTTTTACCAATCGTTAATATCATAAATAAATAAGCAAACAAAAAAGGAATATGAAAATCCAATAGGTAATTGAGAAATACGTGCAAATATATCATACACAAGTATAGGTACCACCTACCTACGTTATGAAAATGTAATACAATCATATTTATATAGAAGGACTATTAGATCTATATGAATATATACGGGTCGTATTTTAACTCCTTTTTTTAGAGTGAATTATACAGAAATACCCCACATATTCATTTATTCAGTATTAAACGTACCTATACTGTGTATATATACTTACATAACCTACCCAATTCGAATTCATACAGTACGAATTTAGTAGCATGTATAGGTACTTGCTACAGAAATACCCACACATATTCAATTATTCAGTATAAAACGTGCCTATATGGTAGCCAATTCTTACAGTACAAATATGTTTTAGAAAATTATAGTATCAGGTAGGTACTTGCCAGGTTTGCCAATTTTCTGGGCTATTTCTTCCCATGCTGCATTTCTCAATGTAGCATCGCGATATTCCGCGGATTTAATATTGTAAATTACCTCGTAATTCTTAATTAAATCGATAAATTGTTCATCTGCCATCTTTTCAAAATCTAACTGACGTGTTTCGAATGTATATTTCTATAGAAACACACTAATCTACGCCACCTTGGCATCTAAAATCCCCTACACCTTCCCCCGTCGATCTGGATCGGCGGATATCGCGTTGCGTGGGCCGCGTGGGATAGCGTTGCGTATGATAGCGTCGGTGTAGTGTGTTTCTTGACAAATGAATTCAAGGGTCCAGATATCGCGTGGCGTCGCGTACGTGGCGTACGTGGGCATAGTCTGTTCCTACCTTAACTGTTGGGAACCTTTCAAAATTTCAGTAAAGATATGGTTTCGATATCAAATCTTGTATATTTCGTATACCATCCGTTCTCATCATTAGTATAGCTGAATATTTTTATATACGAATGATGCATAACAAATAGGGGAAACATTGCAAACAGTATTCGAAAAATCAATGTATGTTCTCTTGTTCATGTTGTATTATATGTTCAATATCTTTATTTATATTATAAATTCTGCTAAAATTCAGATAGTTATGACATTAAGTATGCAAAGATAAATGCAACAATACAACGCGATTAGTTAAACGGTATAAGCAAAAAGTTCTGATATTTTTCAGCAGTCAGATGTTTTCTACAGATAAATGCCGTCTCAATTTCCAATAGTCTGATAGGTTCTATTACATGAATATGACCCCGAAACTAACAGATATTATTCGCATATTTACTATTATTGAAGAATTTTATGCTTATTGAAGATTCACTAAGAAAGTAACTAGATTCTTGTCCACTACAGTTTTTGTCGTCTGACATATGTTTCGAAAACGAAGTTTCCATTTTCAAAGACGAAGCGTTACTCTATACCAGAAATATTTCTTCTTCAAAGAAAAATAAAATCGGTTTCAGAACTTCAGGAAGCAAGATCATACCAAGGTACCAGTAAATGTTCATGTAGCAATGTATGTTTCGAAATATCAATCTTCACAAAACGGTAAAGTTATGTACCGTTGTGTGTGTTCTTGGCGATCCCCCTATTTAGCCCTAGATATGTGTATGAAATAAATGAATCGCTTGAGTAGTGGCTCTATAAGTTCAGTCTACTTTCGATCCATCTTTCCCTTGGTTTCTTGGTTGCCTTGCTTTGAGGATGCCAATAATTAGCAGAAACAGGTGTTGGCAAGTACTGACAACATCTTATTTTCCTGCGCTTTTTGTGAAATATCACGATAATCCTGCTCTATTAAACCTACATCTCCGTGATATCCGATTTTATAACTAACAGATATCCATTCGCATTTTGATCACTGAACAATATTATCCTTGTTCAAGAGACACAAATAAAGTTTCAGATCTTCTGGAAGTAATATTATAAAGAGGACCCAGTAAGTATCCTTGTGGCAATGTATGTTTCGAAATATCAACCATCACAAAGCGGTCCTCCAATGTACCGCTGTATGAATTTTTGACGGTCCTACTAATTACCGGTGGATAATAAAAATAAAAAATGCAATATATTTCTGTTTTTACCATATACATAGGAGAATGAATAGGAATGTACACCTGTAAACAGAAAGTTTCATCAACATATACGATCCTTGCGATATGTACATTCGGTCCCGGTTTGTCCCGCGGTATCAAGATATATATTTATATATATAATATATATATATATATCGGGTGTCCCAAGGTGAGTGGCCTATTATATTATTATGGAAACTATTAATTATTATTATTATTATTATTATTATTATTATGACATATACCAGATCAATATCTAATGATTTGCTAAATTTTCTGATTCAAATCTCAAATATTGAGCGAACTAGAGTCATTTTCGTAACACGCCTATTTGATCTAAAAGTTCGAAAAATAATTAATAACTCAGAAACCGTTAAAGATGGGTATGAAAAAGTAGAATGAATAGATTCAGTATTTTATGGAGTATCATAAAAAAAATAGAAATACCGAATGTCCCATTTAAAATAACAAAGTTGTTGCCAAATGGTCGTACATCCGGCAACACTGGAATTGTGAAATTATTCTAAAAATGTACCTTACATGGCCAAATATCGTTCCACAAAATTCAAAATCTTTACCATAAATAGTTTCCATAATAATCTAATAGGCCACTCAGCTTGGGACACCCGATATATATATCTACTCAAGTTCACAGTCGTACTATCAATATGTGAATTGGTTAAGGGAATTCGACTGATATCTAGGATCTTTCAGTATTTCTCTTTATTCCATACCAAGCTTTCGGAACCTTTTTGTTCCTTCTTCAGGGCTACTACAATTTTGACAATTAAATTCACACACATATAAAATATCACAAAACTCTAAAACAGTTACTTACAGAATCTGAGGTTATTCTCCTAATAAAATATAATTCATCAAATAATGTAAAACGTCACGAAAATTAGTCAATGATTTAAAATGAATATGATGTCAATCAGCTAGCTGCTATATTAAAAAATTTAATCGAAAAAGAGGACGAAAACAACTCTGTCCCATTCCTGGATACGAGAGTTTGCAGAATAAATAGAAAAATCAAACTAGACTGGTATCAGAAAGAAACAAATTCTAATAAATTTATTCAATTCAAATCTGAACATCCAATAAGCATGAAATTAAATTGCATAAAGGAAATGAAAAACCGGATCCAAAGAATTTGCCACCCAGATTTGGTGGATGCGAACATCAGAAAATTACACAAGATCTTTCAAGAAAACTCTTACCCAAAACAAATGCTAAACAAACTTTTGTATGAAACAAGCACAACCACCATAGATGAAACTCCACCAAGACCTCAACAAAGTCAAACTGCAGATGAAATTGCCTCTATAATAAAATATGGCAGTCTTCCCAACCTAGGTAATCTAACCAACAAGATCAAAAATTGCTTCAAAGGAGAAAAAGTTAAGATAGCCACATATAACATAAAAACTATCAAGAAATTGTACAGCAGGTTGAAAGATGCAATACCAACCCCACTAAAATCTAATGTTGTGTATAAAATAAATTGTTCAGAATGTGACGGCACCAAGATGCATAGAATAACAAGGTGTGGACACTCCCTACTAATTCCTGCTAAAATTTTCGGCCGAAAAACGGACCAAGAACTGTCAAATCACGTACTTTATGTACTACTTCACTTTATTAACGATGGTGCCGCTAGGGTCGATTTCGAAGATTCTGACAAGCGAATAAATGAAAACTGACAAGCGACAAAGTTCACTTTTCACCGTTGCTAGTTCGTAAATTCAAATTAAAAGAATATAATGAAGCAGTTTATTGAAAAATCAATCCATTTTTTGATTAATCAGATATCTGTTCGGAGATAATATGTAAACCACATTGGTTTGGAACAGAAATTTCATCTTGCCAAGACATAATGAGGTCAAATAAGGGATTTATCAGTAAAGGAGTTTCTTTGGAACATTTTGAATGGAACTGTAAATGAAGAAATCTGTGAAATAATTATTTTTCCATTACGAAAGATCACATCCAACGTCATTAGAGTACAAGCATTTAATTTATGTATTTTGAAATACATTGAATGATACAGAATTTTCTGTAATACCTCTACATACAATATCTTTCGATATCATATTATTATTCAAATGTAGTAATTCCTTTATCATGTAAGGCTCTTTTAAATTGATCATTTTACTTATTATATTATATGTATAATTTGAAATTTCATCAAAACATTCTCATGTATACAGCATTTTTTCAGTCACCCAATACCCCTTGACAACTTTTCATGTTCTCAGCAATTAGATTGCTGAATATAGATATTTAATTCGATAGCTATTATTCAGAACTAAGTATATACTGATGAAATATCGAAAAATGATTCATTAAATTGATAAACTAACCAAATAGAGGGTAGTGTACTACGTTTCAATCTTTTATTCAATATACATATATTCGTTAGAAAAATATTTTGAACAAACAAATGTTCTAATTTTCGATACCCTACCTCTAGCACAAGCCAGTTGCCATTCTTGTCGTTTAACAATATCCTTGAAACAAATAATATTATAGTATAAGAGCGCCAAAAAGAATGACGCCTTAGGAAAGCTATTCAAATTGATGAAATCACACTGTGTGGTTGCTCTGAACTTTGTTCTCTGCTAGTCCTTTCATCGTTCACAAATAATATTGTTAGTTTTCATAACATGGCATTTCATTCCTTCTCAATATATAACTGAATTGTATAATGAATATATTTATTAATCAATAATAGAGTTATATCTTAATTTCAACTGTTAAAACAGTTTATGTTCATCAACCGGCAAGATTATAGTAAATCAACAAGTCTTACGTTCTCCTATGTTGATTTATTAACAATTAACGGTATCAGCGATCTTTCAATATTATTAATATTAAAATTAATAGCCATCTTGATACTAGAAATCTGCCCCTGATCCGGTAAGAATATACAATTGTTGAAAAAATATATTCGCATAAAAACGAAGTATTTTCGAAATGAAAATAGTATTTGATTAAAATGGTTCTGGATACTCGTTCAGAGTTCACACAGCAAACATTTGACTTACTTTCGGCGCGGCAAACGACTTTCCACAAGAAACTGGAATAAGCAAAGATTCAAATTTAATTTGACATGTCGGTAATTTTGTCCATAAAATTTCTACTGCCGGCATCTATCGGCGAAAATTGAAGTAAAACAAAATCCTTGTATTTTGACAGTATTTGGACCGCAAATCGGCCGAAAATATGTCAAAGAGTGTCTTCACCATGTATTCTATGCATCTATGACGGCACCTATGTAGGACAGACATCCCAGTGGCTGAAGAGTCGAGTAACTTTACACAAGAGTGATATTCGAACAACTAACCCTCGATGTGCGTTGGCCATACACTCGATGGAAAAAAATCACAAAATCGATTTTGATAATACAGAAGTACTATGCACTCAAAGTAAATATAATAAAAGGCTCATACTGGAAATGATAAATATAAAAAATCAAACCAACCCATTAAATAAAAAAACGGATGTACAAAAACTGAGTAATGCATACACCTACTTGTTGACATATCCAAATCGTGAAGAAGAAGAATTCTACGATGGTCCAGTAGACGAGTGAACATATCAACGTACCAAAGATGACAACTCTCTGTGATATGAACCATAGAAAATTTTTTATTAGGTTAAGTTAAATTAAATTTTTTAATATAGCAGCTAGCTGATTGACATCATATTCATTTTAAATCATTGACTAATTTTCGTGACGTTTTACATTATTTGATGAATTATATTTTATTAGGAGAATAACCTCAGATTCTGTAAGTAACTGTTTTAGAGTTTTGAGATAGTTTATATGTGTGTGAATTCAATTGTCAAAATTGTAGTAGCCCTGAAGAAGGAACAAAAAGGTTCCGAAAGCTTGGTATGGAATAAAGAGAAATACTGAAAGATCCTAGATATCAGTCGAATTCCCTTAACCAATTCACACATATATATATATATTATATAATATAATATAATAAATAATACAATCATTCTCTTGGAGAGTTATTGTAGAAACAAAATTTAAAAATATTTTAATTTTTGTTTGACACTTTGTGGCAACGCGATCAATACAAAACTTCGCATGCATATAAAGGTCATTATTCTACAATTTGATGGTAAGTTAACGAACTCGTCCGAGATATTTATACTCCAAACCTGCCCTGCAAATTTCAACTTCTTTCGTTTGATAGTTATCGTGTTAACGGCCGGCCGGACAGAATCGACTTTTATTTTTACAAGTAAAAAAGTACTTACCTTGTGTCTGGGTATGATGAAGAGTGGTGAGGCCATTGTGAGTGGTGGAAACTGATGTCAAAACCGAACATATGGTTGACATTTAACCTAGAATTATCGTACCTAGACACCGGCAGAGTTTTCTGGCTACATCTAATAACATCGAATTGTTGAAGAATAATTGAATAATTAACTTTGTAATGATAGATTTACTTACCTTATGACCATTAGCTGTGAGTCCTTATCTTCGTATTTGTTATTTTGCTGATATGTCTGACAATGTTTTTTTACAGACCCTGAGGATGATTCCAAATAAGAATCGAAATATAGGTTTTTGCTAAAAAGGTTGTAGAAAATTGCCCTCGCCACATACCCTTATCCTAAAGTCACTAGATTTCAAGTATTTTGGTGATTATTCTTTTCTTATATTTATATATATATACAACAATAAATTTCATAAATATCACAAAAAAATTCTACAATATTGCAGGAATATTTCAAAAATTTTTTCTGCAATATTGTCACGTTAGGTTATGGGGAAGACATTCGGATATTTCTGCATATTTCAAATAGTCCCGAAACATATTCCTACAATATTTCATAAATTAGACTGTGCGCTGCGCTTGCTGAACTGAATTTAGGCAACATAAGTCTTTGCCTATGCTTGACCGAAATATCATCGAAGGGCTTATCTTTCTCAATATCGATTCTTCTTTCAACAAGCCTCGGGTGCCTCGGGTGATCGTTTTCTCCAGATGAAAAATTTAAATTCTTAAAAAGCACTAACGTGAAGTTAGGAACTTCTGCACGCATGTTCCATTGTCTATTCACCCCTCATACAAAGTCAATCGAGCTTAAATTCAGTAATTGATTGTAAAATGGTGGTCTGAAGGTATGTGAGGGGATTCTGGCGGATAGTTCCTGACATATAACTTTTTCGAAGAAAAATATTTTTTTCTAGTGATACAATATTTACGAAATTTGACAAAAATTAGCGATCGACATTTCACAAGTAATTACCAAGTTTTATATGGATCGGATTTGTATATTATGAGTAATTGAGGAAATTACAACCAAATTTTAGATGGGTATAACTCCGAAACGGTTTAGCCGATTTTGCCCATTAGTTCGTAAGTGTCACAAAGGCATGTGCAACCTACCCTAAAAATTGCTAGTCGTTATCTCTTTCCGTTCAGAAGTAATTCTTGGTAATGATCTCCTATCCAGATACTGAACTTTCCTAACGCCGCTCTGTTCCCAGTATTTCTTAAATATCGCCACCCTTATAGATCCGTGTTCAAATTTGGAACTTGGCTATAGAATTAGGTTATAGAGCCTTTCGCGGTTTCAGCGATATCGGAGGGATAGTTTTCGTGTTACAGAATATATTTGAAATTTTATTGAAAATTTTCTAGTGATACCTCACGAAATGTCTTATTGTCGGCATTCTGTGACTAGTTACCAAGTTTCAATTTGATCGGATCTATATTGTTTGAACACAAAATTTCAACTCAGAAATAATTTGTCCCATTATGCCCATTAACGAACTCAACCGTCTCATTCGGACGCGCAACCTACCATGAAAATTTTAAGTCGCTATCTGTTTCTTTTCAGAAGCTATCGTGCCAACAGCCGGCCGGACGACTGGACTCGTATTCTTCATCAGTGAGTCAAACCTATTCGTTTGAGACCATTTTCGGCAAAAAATTTGACAATTACAGTTGTCTGGAAAAAATGAGAAATTATTGTTCTAAAAGATATCAGAAACTTTGTGAATAGCCCTAAAACCATCCTGAAATATATTTAAGAGACAATTATCAACCAAAAGATCTATTGTTTCCTCTGCTTTCCTGCATTCACACCTAGAACTCTCAAGTGAGTTCCATCTGCAACGACTATGATCTATTCTAATAGTAGCAAGCTATATATGATTTGTTGTTAATGATATCACAATCAATCATTGAGGCCAATTGAAATGCTCAGTTAGCTGGGTAATCAGAATGTGCACATATAATAGCATGGTTGCTGCAAGTATTGTTTTTATCAACATCACAAGTGACTATTTTGTTTTTCTCTTTTTTATCAATCCACACCTGAGATTTGTTCCTCTCAATTTAGGATATCTTTAGTGAAAGTGGCGCCTTAGCCCGTATTCATATTCTGCCTTCAAGATGAGGTACGAAAAACGGGTTCTCCTTTTGGTTGTTCTGATTGGCACAAGCAATAGGAGAACTCGCTCTTCTTACCTTATCAGAAACTTAATGGTTGCATAATCCTGAAAGAGCAAAACTGAGTCGAAGCAATTGATGTTTTGGAGTACTTCATATCAATTACCCCAACCTGTTTACTGTGCCCATCGCTAATTTTAATAAACATAATTATTTCAAATCTATTCAATGAAATCCATAACTGATGATTTTTAAGTAATCGATAGGTATGCGTATTTATCCGAATAAACAAACTTTGAAAATGACCATATTGCCCATATGAATACTGTTTTCTTGATTTGACGGATCTCTGATATCGATCAATTTCATTAGTGTATGGCTCGCTAAAACTCAGGGTGCAACGTCACTGCTTACAATTTTTTTAAATTTATTTCATATTTTCCAGGTTCAATACCTAACGTGCAAAGGGCCGCATTAGTCAATCTTGGGGACCTCACGACGTATGATACTGCTAAACGAATGATACTGAGAAATACTTCACTTGAAGATAACCATTTTTGTCATTTATTATCCAGTGCGTGTGCGGGCTTGGTAGCTGCAGCACTGGGTACTCCTGCTGATGTAGTCAAGACAAGGGTGATGAACCAGCCTCTAGATGAACTTGGAAGGTATTTATTTTAGTAGTTAGAAACCAACTTTCTGAGATTCTCATATCTATACAGATTATCTGTACAGGGGTGTCCCAGCCAACTGAAACAGATTCCATATTTCATTTATGGAGCATATTTATAAACTAGTTGAAAATGCAACGACGTGAGACAGGAGCTTTGGCGAGCTTGTTCAAATTGACAGCCAAAGCAGTCACATATTCAGGTAATGAACTCGCCCGATGCTGCTTTGCTTCCAGGAATTTCAATACCTTGTATTTTCAACAATATAGATCCGATCGATTTTAAATCCATAACTTCACTGTAAAATATGGTTTTGAAGGCTCTTGGAAAATTTCAATGATATCTGACGTACCTATAGTTTTTGAGATACTGACCTTTTTTGCGCGTATGTTCTGGGGAACATCGCGTTATAGTTTTGCCCAAATGTCTGTAACTTTCGAATTTTTTGAAAAAAATGGTCTCAAACGATTAAGTTCGACTCCCCAATGAAGAATTCGAGGTCAAATTTGATTCTGTCCGGCCGGCCGGCCGGCCGTCCGTTGCCACGATAACTTGAGAACAAAAAGAGCCAGCGACTTGAAATTTTCAGGGTAGGTGGCGCATCCCAATACGACGGACAAGTTCGTTAATGGGCATAATCGGCCCAGTGGTTTCCGAGTAATAATTTTGTTTTCAACCAATATGAATCCGATCAAATTGAAACTTGGTGGGTAGTTGTAGAATATGAACCTAAGCACGTTCGTGAAATTTTGTGCGAATCGTATGGCTAGAAAATTTTAAAAAAATTATTAAAAAATATTTTTGTTGTCACGATAACTTGAGAACGGAATGAGATAGCGGCTTGAAATTTTCAGATTAGGATGTGCACCAGAACGCGACATTTCAGTTCGTTTATGAGCATAATCGGCCAAACGGTTTTAGAGTTATAGCCATCTGAAATTTGGTGGTTTTTTGTTCCTCATTAACTCGAAAAATACTGAACCGATTGATTTCAAACATGGTTATTAGTTGTAGAATACCAACGCGAAAATGTTTGCAAAATTTGGTGAGGATAGCATTTGTAGAAAATTTTTAATAAATCATAGAAAATAAAAAAATAAAATTCTATATATCAGTAACCATTCGTTCGAAATTGCTGAAATTTTGCAAGAGCCTTTATAACCTAACTCTACTGCCAAGTTTCAAGTTTTAATACGATCGGTTAAATATTGTTGGAGATTCGAGCATTCTTGTGTGAGTTCAGTAGATGGGTGACCGTTGCCTCGATAACTTTCGAACGAAAGGAGATAGGGACTTGCAATTTTCAGGGTAGGTTGCGTATCCGAAAGGGAGAGTTGAGTTCGTTTTTGGGCATAATCGGTCTAATGGTTTCCGAGTTATACCCACCTGGAATATTATTTCCTTAATAACTCAAAAAATAAATATTCGATCGAAATGGCGCTTTGTAACTAGTGGTAGAAAATCAACATAAAGACGTGTTTGAAATTTTGTAAGAACCGTACCCCTAGAAAATTTGAAAAAAATTACGAAAAAAAAAATTTTAAGAATCGTACCCCTAGAAAATTTAAAAAAAATCACGAAAAAAAATTGGTTCAAGCACTGACGTGAAGTCAGAAGCTTTTGCGCGTATGTTCTATTGTCCATTCTTCTGTATTGGACACCCTTAATCGAATTTACCATGGTAAATTATGTTGTCCATTATCCTGTATTGGACACTCAATTCGAATTTACCATAGTAAATTCGAATTAAGAGTGTCCAATACAGGCGAATGGACAACATAATTTACCATGGTAAAGTCGATTAAGGGTGTCCAATACAGAAGAATGGACAATAGAACATACGCGCAAAAGCTTCTGACTTCACGTCAGTGCTTGAACCAATTTTTTTATTAAGTTTTTTTGTAATTTTATAGTCATGTGATCCTAAATAAATTTTGCACAAGCCTCCGTGTCAATATTTTCTAACTAATTATCTAGTTTCAATTAGATCAGATCGGCATTTTTGGAATAAGAGTCAGTTTAATTATATGATAGCGTTTGTAGTATATTAATACGTAGTACTATTAATTTACGATCTATGTGATCTAATAGATCGTAAACCTGAAAACGGAGGCAAATGCCTCCGAAAAGGTGGCGAAATAAAGACCATTTTATTAACAAAGAAAATTCTAGGTCGCATACAACAGTTTGTCTCGATATGATGGCGTCTATTTTGAAACAAATCGTAAATTAGGGTAGTAACGTTGTTTTCTGCTGGAGGTGCGAAAATACGCGAACAAATGTGGCCGGGCCGGAGAAGTTCTGGAGGATACTGGAGGAAAACCGAAATGATAAACGATGTGGTAACGGCGATCTTTTTGCGAAAAAAACGGTTTCTTCGAATGAAATCGCGAAAAGTGAAATTTTTTTGAGATTCCAATGAACACAGGACCAGTGCCCAACTGCATGAAGGACTTAATTTATCTCAAGAAAGGAAATTGCAAACGAGAAAGTGCACAGTGCAGTGACGATTTATTGAAATTATCATCAAGAAAATTTCTATCGATCGGTAGTGCGCAAATAGGTGAATTATGTAAAGACCATACATAATACTACAAACTGACTGGAATTTACCTAATAGAAACTGCATGTAATATAACTAATAATTTTAAGTTTTTTTATAATGAAGGAGTTCCGACAATTTTCCATAATGTACCTCTCCCAAATATGAAATCAGAAATAATTGAAAATCTAACTATGTCAAATTCTTTATTGGATAATTCGACTATTCAAGAAACCATTTTTAATTGGAAAACCCACCCTTATCATGTATCTTCCATTTACTTCATTTTCAACCTGATTAATATCATAATGATAGCATATTTTCTGTATAAGATTTTTATTGACAAATTTACCAATATTGTAAAAAATCATAAAAATAATTCAGCAACCAGTGCTGAAGTTATTTCTCAAAGAAGGGGGACGTGTTATATGAGTTAGGCTTCCGCATTCCTTAATAGAATGTGACTACCCTCGAACACAGTTCAAGGAACCCAGTGTAATACTTTAATATTGTATTAAGTCAACATTTTCGCTTGTGTTCTCCAGGAACGTAATTATTTATCATTATTATTCAGACCTGCATATAATAAACTTGCTTCAAAAATAAAGTTGTTTTTTTTTTTAAGAGATCTTAGAGTGGAATTTTGTAAATATATGTCGAAACCCAAGTTGTTGCTACGTGAATGAGGCCGTTATTTCAAAGGAACGGTGGGATTATAGCTTACTGCCAGACGCCACAAATATATTCCATGAATATGCTATGCATGTTCCATCAGAACATTGGCATATGCCAGGGAGATTTCGTATACTCCAAAGCATATGATACGCATATTCTATGGATATCCAAGGTCACCATAAAACATATTCCATGAATAAGCTATGTAAATCCCACCGGAATGTTAACATATGCCAGGGATATTCTATATCCTCCAAAGCATATGATACGCATATTCTATGCATATCCAAATCCCTCATGTAACATATCCCAGGAATATATGAGGAGATTAGAACCTCCTCATATATTTCGTCACCACTATAATATATGCCAGGAATATATTTTCCTACTGCACAGCATTTACTTTTTGAATATGAATAGCAAAAAATTATACAGGGTGAATCTTTAAGCTGTACATTAAATTTAACCATAGATTGCTCTCATCAGATGGAATACTTTTTTCATTCAACATATTTTCCAAATTTGGCTCAAGTAAAAGATACAAACTTTGAAATTGAAAAAAAAAATCTGTATGCTAATACACTCCTGCATATAAATCATCTGTGACGTTGATGGTGTACGAGAAAAGGAAATATTGGAACCCGATCTTTAATAATAATAATAATATAACTTTATTTACCCAACAGGAATAATCCCAAATATAGGGTAACATAATATATATAGGTTTATTCTCAAAATATGGCAAAAATAAAAATACCAAAAATAATATCAGTTTTCATAAACAATATACAATAATATCAGTGATTAAATGAACATGTTCATTCTGAGTACATTCGCACTACTACACATACGATATACTGGTGCATGTTACAACAAATTTGTACGAGGTGTTGGCAGACGAAAAACCGGAGCAGACCTAGGGACCATCCTTGGAATTGTAATGTACATTCTTGACAATAAGTAGGACGAGTCGAGGTGACCCATCAGAAGCCTCCGGGCGAATTTAGCACATTGGTATCCATGTCTTTCGACCAACGATGATATTCGCATATTTTTTTTCTCTCCCAAAATATGAAAAATATCTATAAAATTAAAAAAATAATATTTTGTGATTTGCTTCTGCGAAGAAACACAAGATATTTGTCAGAAGCATTCAAACGAACAATATTGCCTAACATACAACAACGAAACAACATCACAGAAGAAACAACTATATCGTAACGTTGCGGAGTCTTTATCAGACTCCTTCGTCAGACACTTAACGCAAATCTTGTTAGAAAAATTTTGTTGATCACAAAATAATTCTGAAGATTTTCGTTAAGTGTCTGACGAAGGAGTCTGATATAGACTCCGAAACGTTACGATATAGTTGTTTCTTCGTTGATGTTGTTTCGTTGTTGTTTGTTAGGCAACATTGTTCGATTGTTTGCTTCTGACAAATATCTTGTGTTTCTTATACAGACGCAAATCACAAAATAATTAATTTCTTATTTTATACATATTTTTTAGAGTTTGGGAGAGAAAACCCAGAAATAAACCTTTTTATAATGGGGTGTGAAACTCAATTCAGCATCTTACCAAATACCGAGATCACGTATTTGATTCACACAGGTAAGGGGACGGTCACCAATTGAATGTAATGAAGTAATTGCCAATAAAATGTTGCACTCTTCTCGTGAAAGTCATCTGAAGCACTTTTCCAAATTCAACGTTAGTCCATTCCTCAAACACCAATCCCAGACGAACTGCAAACTAGACTGAAGCAGCCTCAAATCCTCCACACAACGTATCCTCCAGAACAGATTCAAATCATCAGCATACGCCAATGCCATGCACCCCAGGACATTCAACAGATTGTTTATAAACACTACAAACAGTAATGGACCTAGATTAAACCCCTGCGGAACTCCAGATTCCAAAACATATTCAAATGACTCAAAACCATTATAAAACACATAATTGACTATATCACTCAAGTAAGAACCAATCAACTTCAAGTATGCAGGGCTGAAACCGAATGAAGAAAGTTTGCCCAACAGAATCTTATGATGAACAGTATCGAACGCTCTTGAAAAATTAGTGTTTATCTCATCAACCTGACCACCATCATCCAGGGACTCCGTAATAAATTGTGGTAAACTAGCCAAGTTTGTGATTGTCGACCTTCCACAGCAGATGTCCTAGGAGAGAACTGGCACAATTTGGGTCATTTTTAACACGCTTTTATTAACACGCTTTTTTTTTTATTATTAGCTTGGGTTGTATCTGACTATGTATGTATGTAACGGAATCTTTGAACTTAATTTTCACCAGTTTCCAGAAGTCTGATTAATTTGAAACTTTGCATACGTATCAAGAACCGATGACAATGCAATAATTTGATAACAGTTTCCCATTATCCTTATTATCCACAAAAATTGATTATTATTTATAGCTTATTATCTCATACCGGGCACCTCCGCCAATTTGCAACGTGATGTTTCAGGTGCAGTTCATACTGATGCGATATCGCATGAGCGACAAGCGCAGACAGATACTCCGCCGTATTCACAAAGCATTCAATCTCCGTTAAGTCCTAACTGAGGTCCTCCGTTAAGAATAAATTTGAATCGCAACCTCAGTTAAAGTATTTAACGGTGGTGAAACTGGCCTGTTTCACGTTGATTTTCACTTTAGGTAACTGAGGTTCCGATTCAAATTTATCCTTAACTGAGTACCTCAGTTAGGACTTAACGGAGATTGAATGATTTGTGAATACGGTGGACTATCTGTATCTCATGTACAAAATCTCACAGAGTGGAGCCTGTCTATCGCAAGGCGATTTGTCGCATACGATATAACATTTTGGGCTCATATTCTAACAGTTCTAACATGTTCTAACAGTTTCCCATTATCCTTATTGGGACCGCCAGGATTAATAAAATTTTGAATGAAATGATGAGATTGCGAAATAATTTGTGAGACATTTCAATACCACATGTCAACAAATAACTAATTGATAAATCGAACTAAAAAATGAAAAATAAATAATAGTTTAAAAAAACTAAAAAAACACGCTTTTATAGCTAACTGAACTAAAAATTAGAAAATAATTTTTAATTTCAGAGAGTTTATAATACAGTAGTAGAAGATCGAACAATCAATCAGAATTTATCACCTCAAAATAAAATTATAACAAAGTTTAAGTTATTAACAAAAGAATTCAATTCAGAGTAAAAAGCGTGGGGTGCATTTTACTACTTTTCATAACTCTCTTCTCATAGATAGTTGCCAATAGAATGGTTGCTACATTTACTTTATCAAGCACCCCACGCTGTTTACTCTGAATTGAATTCTTTTGTTAATAACTTAAACTTCATTATAATTTTATTTTGAGGTGATAAATTCTGATTGATTGTTCGATCTTCTACTACTGTATTGTACCCTTTTGAACTCCGTATATGCGAAAGTCAAGGTCATTTGATAGGATGACTGAAGTGAAGAGTGAGAAGCTTTGCTTGGATTCAAACCCGAGACCTACTATGTTATGAGCCAAGTAAGTACTTTAGCCACAGTTAGTCTATACGGATTGGCGCTCAGAATTTGACCATAACCTCACATTTTTGGATCCGCGCTCAGAATGATTATTGCCGCCATGACAACGCCATCTAGACTTGGGTAGTGGAATTTTTGGAAGATTACTTATTTACTACGGTGAAGCGTCATCTAGAATATTGTTGGAATTTATGAAAAACTTCTCGGAGGCATTGACATTCAAACCCGCACCGATTATGTACATTTTATTATGAACCAGAGCATTTAACCCCCAAGCCACTGCCGCTATCCGATTGAATTACCTGTTTGGTTGTTGATATGGATGGAGTTTGATGCAGTTGGCAGAGCTCGTATCCGGCGTAGGTAATCGATCCTTTTTTTTTCAGATTATTCCTGGGTCTCATTTATCGTTCATTTGAAAGGGACTACTTAAAATTAAAAGGGACTACTTGTAACGTGGATTGTTTAATATCTGAATCGTTTTTGAAAAAAACTTATGTGTACTCGATATAGGCATTTTGGAACATAGATTTAAGTTCAAGTCAAAAAGATCGAATATTTGCTTAGTACTCAGAATAAAATATGGATGCTCTTAGTAGTCTACACCGACACCACACAAACTAAATTGTCTTTTCCTGGGTGTAGTTCTGTGATTCTGCCCAATTTCCACTGCTGCGGGGGGAAGTTGTCGTTGATCAAAATTACTACACGTCATTTAAGGTTGTCCGGAGTCTCGCTGATGCACCATTTTGTGCGTTGTTGGAGAGTGTTAAGATAATCTCGAAACCATTTTTTCCAGAATTGCTGAATCAACAGTCTTAAGAGTTTATACCGGGAGATAAACGTGGTGCTGTTCGGGAACCTCAGGTTCTGGTAATGCCATCGTCGAAGTTCCAATAAGGAAGTGTCCTGGTGTCAAAATCTCTGGATCACTTAGATCCTCAGTGAGGGGATAAAGAGGACGGGAATTAAGGATTGATTCGATCTGTGACAATATTGTATAAAATTCCTCAAACTTTAGATGGACATTGTTCACAATACGTTTGAGATGGTATTTTGTTGAACGCATGGCGCTCTCCCAAAGACCACCGAAATGCGGGGAACGCGGAGGAATAAAATGCCTTTTAATTTTTGAATCTGCTAAATAGTTTTGGAAATCTAATTTCCTAGCAATCTCGATACAAGTTTTCAAATGATGATTTGCGCCCACGAAATTTGTACCGTTGTCAGAATAAATATCGTCGCAAACACCCCGTCTGGATATGAATCTTTCGAATGCGTTTAATAAAAATTCACTCGTTAAGTCGCTCACTAGTTTTATATGAACTGCCTTTGTAACAAAACATACAAATATAAGCTTTCAACAACTTCCTGCTCCGCAATTTACTATCCTTAATTAGATATGGTCCGGCATAATCGACACCACATACAGAAAAGGCTCTAGTAGGTGTGACACGGGTTGCAGGTAAGTCTCCCATAAGTTGAGCAAGCGGTTTTGGTTTGACTCAAAAACAAGTAACGCAATATCTCAAAACGCGTCTGATAGAGTTTACACCTCCTAGTGGCCAAAATTGATTTCTTATATAAGATGAGACCACTTGACATCCTGCGTGTAGATTTCTGGCGTGTTTATGTGAGCGTAGTAAGGTGGTGTTTTTTAGGAATGATCGTAGGATGTTTTCGTTTGAAACTTACATTGGAATTGGATAATCGTCCGCCTACTCTGATTATTCTGAATTCATCTAGAAAAGGATTGAGATTATGAAGTTTGCTGTTTTTATTTATCGTTTGTGACGTATTGAGTTACTCGATTCCACGAGAAAATTCTTCGTTTTGGACGATTTTCACTATCACCTTGATGCTCCGTTCAAACTCTGTTCTAGTGATCAAACCAACTCCTCTTTCGTGAGGCGCAACCCGGCAGTTATTTTTGAAATGGAGTAGGTAGGCTGTTACCCGTACGAGATTATTAAAATTTAAAGAACGTGATAATATATCGTTCTTGGATTTCACGCAAGTATGTATTAACGCAATGGCCCGTTTTTCTTAAGAATCTTCGATATTATAAGCAGTTTGTACTGGCCAACTATCCTGTCCTAAAGTTATGAATGATGGACCTTCCCACCATAATTTAGATTCGATGAGCTGATCGGGAAATGTTCCCCTTGATATTAAATCTGCCTGGTTGAGGTGCGATGGTACGTGTAACCATTTCTTACCTGTTGTTAAAGATTGTATTTGTGAACCTCGGTTTGACACAAACGTTTTGAATTTACTGGGATCCGATCTTAGCCACGATAATACTGTTGTTGAATCATACCAAAAGACCACGTTATTTGTCTTTAATTTTAGTGATTCCAAGAACTTCTGTAATAACTTGGCCGCTAGTAATGCAGCGCATAATTCTAAACGCGGAATCGCCTGAATGGTCAACGCGGCTATTTTAGATTTTGCACAAACTAATCGAGAGAGTTTATCTTCAACAGAATTTTTTGTCATCATATAAATGCACGCACCGTATGCTTTTTCTGAACTGTCGCAAAAAATGTGCAGTTCCATATGATTGGAATTGCAAAGCCTTATGTGATGAGGGATTCGTGCCTTTTTCATGTCGCTAATACTATCGAAGAATTGCATCCATTGGTTTGTTATTTCAGGTGATAGTGCATCGTCCCACTGAATATTCAACTTCCATAAATTTTGAAGAATAATTTTGGCCTTTATCATTACAGGACCGATGAGACCTAAAGGATCGAAAATTTGTGAAATTAAGGATAATATGAT
Organism: Halyzia sedecimguttata; assembly: GCA_937662695.2. Taxonomy (NCBI): domain Eukaryota; kingdom Metazoa; phylum Arthropoda; class Insecta; order Coleoptera; family Coccinellidae; genus Halyzia; species Halyzia sedecimguttata. The sequence continues at coordinate 19,472,485 of OW569416.2, read as the reverse complement.
AGAAATTTAGTATTGTGACTCAAGTTTTGTTTGATATAAAAAACAATCTTCCTTCGGATTCCAATAAATACCTAAAGTTTTGGAGTTCTGGCTATTATCCCCGATCATATATGGTGTAGAGTTTGAATACAAAGCGATTTCGTTCAATAATTGCTCTTTGTTTGACATCCACTGTCTGAGACGAAAACCTGATTTTATGAGGATTTCATTAACAGTATAAATTAGCGTTTTCGCCGATTCGACATCTTCTGCTCCACTCAACCAATCATCCATATTGTATAAAAAAATATTCAGTGGTCTGATTTCGAACTTAAAAATTAAATGCGAATTCTGAAGGACCACTCGATTGCTCGAGAAGAGTAAGCGGACTGTAATGTCTTTGAATAAATTGTAGGGCAACTGGAAATTGCTTGGGTGGAAAAAATGTAAAACAAAGCGGCAATAAAGATGCGACTTACCTCTATGGAGTGCTGTGAAGGGTTGAGCTGGCCAGCGTTAAGTAGCGAAATCCAATTGCTCCACACTTGAATTTGTTTTCATTAGCGAGAAATTTTGATCAACGTAATTTTTTGGTAAGAGCGGAATACATCGAACACACTTTTTTGGCTAAGTCAGCGGCGATACTGCCACATATGTCCATAATTCCATATCAAGACACTGTCGCACCTTTATCTTATAAGATGCGCGAAAATAACAATTAAAAAAACCTATTTAGTAATTTATAATTTCCAATTACCCTAAGAAAAAATAAACATTGGTAATACTGCCAAAAGGAAAGGTGCACGTAGATGCACAAACTTAAATATTAATTTTATATTTACAAAAAAATTAAAAGAGCATAAAACTTGTTCATTCCGGCCCACCAAAATGAGAATCATTTTCAAGTGGAAGAGGATATAGTTTTACTAACGGGCGTTTGAAATCGCCATGTATAGTTCTCACTGTTACAACGCGAACCTGTCCATCAGGACCTTTGAACACTTCAATGATCCTAGGCGCCACTCTAGTGGAGGGCAAGTATCATCTTGAATTAATACTAAAGTGCCTATGGAGGGTTCCAACCCCGATTTTAACCACTTTTGTCTGACCTGAAGGGTACGGAGATATTCTTGCGTCCAGCGACGCCAAAAATCGCGCTGCAATCGTTGAACAAGGTTCCAACGGTTTAACCTATTCAATGGCTTGTCTGAAAAATCTTCATCAGGTAGCGATACTAACGGTCCCTGAGTCAAAAAGTGACCAGGAGTAAGAGCTTGCATATCACTTGGATCTGCTGAAAGAGGAGTTAGAGGGCGCGAGTTTAAAACTGCTTCGATCTGGCATAGAACTGTGTTTAATTCTTCATATGTTAATATTTGTGAGCCAATAGTGCGAATCAAATGATGCTTCACAGATTTTATACCTGACTCCCATATACCGCCAAAGTGTGGTGCTGAAGGTGGAATGAAATTCCAAGAGATAGCCTCCTGATAACAGGCTCTTTTTGCGATTTTCAATAGTTCCTTACTGGATTTAACGAAATTTGTACCATTGTCAGAGAAAAGTTGCTTTACGTAACCGCGGCGAGCTACAAATCTACGAAGGGCGGCCAGAAAAGCCTCAGCTGTTAAATCAGAGACAAGTTCTAGGTGTATAGCCTTTGTGACTAAGCAAACAAATAAACATATATAACCCTTTTGTGATTTTACTCCTCTATGTTTATTTAACGTTAAGGATATGGCTCCACTAAAATCTACTCCACTAACCGCGAATGGTTTTTGCGGAATAACACGACAAGAAGGAAGTGTACCCATAAGAGGCTCATAATTGCGTGGCTTGACTTTGAAACACCTGATACATCATGACACTATATTTTTAATGAGTTTTTTACCGGATATTATCCAGAATACGTCTGATATCAAATATTGAAGAGTCTGGACTCCTACGTGTAGATACTTTCTATGCAGGTATTCAACATACCGGACAGCGAGTAAACTATCACGAGACATCAGAATTGGATGCTTCTTATTGTAGGAAATAGATGCATGCTGAATTCTACCTCCAACCCTCAGAAGTCCATCATTATCAAGAAAAACATTTAATTTCCTAATAGGTTTAGGGAATTTCTTATTTGCGTTTATGTAAGAAATAATGTCTTAAAAGTATTTATGTTGTTCATGTTTCGCCAAACATTTCAAAGCATCAAAAAGATCTTGAGAATCAATATTAGATACTTTTCGATCCAGTTTAGGCAATTTACAATTTTTTACAAAGCGTAGTACGGAAGCCAAAATATGTTGAATCTCATAAAAATCTGATTTATTTTCAAGTAAATTATCCAAGAAGTTTGTGGATATTTCAGTAGCGATCAAAGCTACGTGCTTTCTTTTTTCATTGTCTGAATGTTCCGAAACATCTAAATTTTTATTAGACATCGTTGGCCACTTATCACATGACTTCATCAGAAATGGAGGTCCGGCCCACCATAGCGAATGATTAAGAAGTTCACTCGGTGAACACCCCCGACTAGCGACGTCAGCTGGGTTCAAGAACGAAGGAACGTAATGCCAGTGCTCTGCGTTAATATTTTCCTGAATGAGAACAATTCTATTAGCTACAAATATTTTCCACTTACTTGGATGAGATTTAATCCAATGCAAGACAATATGAGCGTCAGAAAATGCATATATATTATTTATGCGGATTTTTTGGCGCTCTAGTTCCTCGGAACTGAGTGCTTATCAATTTGCCCAAATGTCTGTAATTTTGGAATATTTCGATGAAAATGGTCTTAAACGATTTGGTTCGACTCACTGATCAAGAATCCGTGGTCGAAATTCATTCTGTCCGGCTGGCCGGCCGGCCGGCCGTAAGCACGATAACTCTCGAACGGAATGAGCTAGAGAGTTGAAATTTACAGAGTAGGTTTGGGGGATGAATATCTCGGCTAAGTTCGTTATTGGGCAAAATCGGACAGATGGTTTCGGAGTAACAAAAAATAAATTTTTTTTTACGAAACAAATTCCAAATTAAATTTATTTTAATAAGCAGTTTTATCATAAGAATCCATTCATATCATTTTCAACTCTAACAAGCTAATACTTTCGGAGATATGATTTTTTATAATTTCAATGTAAATCGTATTTCACAGATTGATATAATTATTATTCTATGTATGAATTCTCATAATGTCAACTTGACAGAAGGGAACGAAAGGAGTTAGCGGATTGAAAATTGCAAGGTGGTTTTGGAGCGTAAATATCTCGGACAAGTTCGTTCGATCTATCTGAAATTTAGCATCAAATTGTAGAATCATGACCTTTATACGCATGTGAAGTTTTGTATTGACCAGATTACCGCAAAGTGTAAAAAAAAAATTTGAAAATTTAAAAAAAGTTTTTCCAAAATAACTCTCGAACGGAATGAGCTAGGTAGTTGAAATTTTCAGAGTAGGTTAGGGAGATGAATATCTCGGTTAAGTTCGTTATTGGGCAAAATTGGCCAGATTGAATTCGATTGCTTCCATGGTGCAGTTCTCATTTTCATGATTGCCCATTTAATCTTGATAAATAAACTATTATTTGAATTGAATTTCCTTTATGATGCAGCTCTATCACATGTATACATTGATATAATTCCCAACTCAGAGAAACCAATACTTTCGGAGATATAATTTGTCTGTTTGAACTAGAGCGCCAGAAAGCTCCTGTCCACAGGGCTTGAACCCATTTTTTCTTTAAGCATTCATAAGTATATTTCAGAAGTTTTGCTAATAAAGCAGCGGCGAGGAGTTCAATTCTAGGAATAGTTAAAACTTTATTAAGAGGAGCTATGCGGCTTTTTTCAATTACGAAAGATATATCACATTGACTACCCTTTATAACACGAAGATAAATAATACTAGCGTAACCTTTTTCGCTACCATCGCAGAAACCACACAAATCAATAGAATCCGCATTAGTTAAATCGATATGCCGCGATAATTTGAAATTATCTAAACATTGAAATTCTGTACGGTAGAGATCCCACTGCCTTATAATGTCAGGAGTAGGACTTTGATCCCATTCTAGACCCAATATCCAAATTTGTTGTATCAAATACTTCAATGTGAAAGTTATAGGTGTGAGGTAACCGTGGGGGTCATAGCAACGAGCTAAGAGCGATCATAGATTTCTTTTGCTACACTTCTCTTTAACAGTAACAATTTTAAATCTGAGTTCGTCACTTGAAGGATTCCAACAGAGACCTAGAACTTTGGTGACGTCATCAGAATCGAGATCTAAAATGTGAGGATTAATAAGTGAAGGATCTAAATGAGATAAAACTTCTGGTACATTACTACCCCATTTATGAAGCTTAAAAATCGCTTGGCTCAAAAGAAGAGTGAGCTGCTTCTGTAACTCGATTGCTTTGTCTGTTGACTCACATGATGTCGTGATATCATCGATATAGGTTTCGTTAAGAATTACCTCAGCGGCCAGAGGAAAGCTAGAAATTTCTGATTCAGCTAAATGTTGAAGTGTACGTAGTGCAAGAAAGGGGGAACAGTTTATACCATAAGTAACGGTGCGCAACTTATAAACCGATATTTTTTCGGACGGATTGAAACGCCAAAATATTTTTAGATATTTTTGATGTTCCGGAGTAACCATAATACCACGATACATTTTTTGTATATCACATGTAAGAGCTACAGGATGGATACGAAAGTAAAGTAAAATTTCGACAATATCTTTTTGTAATTTACGCCCCGGCGGTAATAAAGTATCATTGAGAGATAAATGAGTTGTAGGATCAGGTACACTTGCGTTGAAAACTACACGTAATTTTGTGGTTACAGCTTCTTTTTTCACCACGGCGAAATGTGGAATGAAATAACCATCGAGATCATGCTCATCTGCAATGACAGGTTCCATATGACCTAAATCTAAATATTCTTGCATAAATTTGGAATATTCTGAATACATTTCAGGATCTTTTAAGAGACGTTTTTCTAATGACAAGAATCTACCGAGAGCCACCTGCTCAATATCAGGAAAGAGAGGTGATTTCTGAAAATTATCTCTAAATGGCAAGGAAACCGTGTAAACACCGTTTTCATGTCTAGATACGGTCTTTATGTAATGTTTTTCACAAATTTCATCTTCTGGACTCATCAACATTGTTTGCGGCGCTGAATCTACATCCCAGAATTGTGAAATCAAATTTGTGAGCAACTGGTTGTCAGTATGACAGAAAAACGAATTCACGGCGTCATATGAATTTAGAGGATTTTCCAAAGGCATAGGACCCATTAACACATAACCGAAAATTGTGTTCATGGCGATAGGATGACTTGAATCGGTACTGATGATCTTTACACCTTTTATGATTTGCGGAAACAAATCCATGCCGATGAGCAAATGTATTTGAGAGGGCTTGAAAAAAGTTGGATCAGCTAATTGTAAGTCATTTATGAAATGCCAATTTTCAATATTAAATTTTTCTGCTGGTAAATCAGGACATACTCTTTGCAGAATTGTAGCTTGAGTAGTAACAAAAATATCAGGCTGATAAATGTTTCGAATTTTGATAAAAATAGATCCCAGACTGGATGACAAATTTTTTCCACCTACACCCTGTATAAGAATTTGATTAGATCGTTTTGGAAAACCTAAACGTTGAGCTAGTTTTTGACTACAGAAAGTAGTTTGAGAACCACAATCTAAAACTGCTTTAACTGATTGATAATTACCGCGAACATCCTGAATATTCACCAGTATTGTGGATAATAAGACTTGTGATTGAGCTGAAGTAAATGCACATTGAGTGAAACTTTGTGCAGGCGATTGAGAAGTATTCGAGGTATTGATTTTTGAAACTCCACATTCAGAGGAAGTTGACGAAGACTGACTTTGAGTAACTTGATGATTTTGAGTAGGAACACTATTGTGGGTATTTTGGCGTTCAAAGTGGAGTAATGTATGGTGGCGTTTATTTCCAGGACAATGACGACAAAAATTTGAACTTTGACAATTTTTTGTATCATGTTTACTACTGAGGCAATTAAGACAAAGTTTTTGATTTTTGGATATCTCATATCGTTCATGAGCGGTCTTATTTTTTAAAGCGGCACATGTGTAAATTGAATGAAAGCCTTTGAAATAGACACATTTTTCTGTTTCGCGTTTACCAGTTTTGGGCGACTGAGCTGCAAGAAAGATTTTTGTGTTCGTAGAATGAACGTTTTTGGGCGAACTAACTTTTGAGCTACCAAGTTTGTTTCGTGAATGAAGTGAGTAGAGTGAATGACACTGAGTCTCCAGAAAATCATATATTTTTTGATAAGTCGGCATTACATTAGCTTTTTGATTAGCGAGTTCAAAGCGAGATAATAAAACATCAGGCAATTTATCTCGAAGAATATTAGCCAGCGGAAAACACCAATGTTTACTGTTGTAATCGAGACGTTTAAGAGCTTCTAAGTTTTCAGAAAAAATATCTAACAGTGTACGTAACGATTCTGGATCATCATTTTTTAGCGGCTGAAAACTGATAATGTTGCGCCAATAAGTTTGTGCAGTTAAGCGGGGATTGTCATAACGTTTATGAAGAATATCATAAGCGATTTGGTAATTTGAGTCATTAATCGGTAAATGTTTCACAACATTTAGGGGCGATCCTTTGAGATAGGAAAGAAGTCAATTAAATTTAGCGTGTGTGGGAATAGCGGGGTTGTTATGAACCGAACTGTTATACATATCTATGAAAGTAGAGAATTTCGTAATGTCTCCATCAAATTCTACTAAGCGTAACTTAGGCATTAAAGAAGAAATGAAGCGATCTGAATCTGCGGAAGGGGAAGTGTGAGACAAATTTCGCTGAGGTTCTTCCTTACATTCAAATAGTCTAGTATTTATTTCTTGAATCTCGTAATAAAGATCTTCGAAGGCTTGAAAAGCTTTAACCTCTTCATCTAAATTTTCTGCGCTTTGCGCTTGCAACTCGATAATTTGACTTTGATACATCGCGTAGGTTTCTTTTATGTCAGAAATATCCAAAATTCTAGCCTGAAATATCGACCTTTTTGTTTCATCTTCCTCACACAATTTCGCCAATCGATGGAGACTGATCATACGATTAAGCTGAAAACTGCGAAGCGCTTCCATCTTTTTAAGTGCTGTAGCCATTTTAATTTCATTCAAGAAATCAAAACCTCAAAGGGATGTTTCGATATCTACGATCTACGAATTTTGACGTATCAATAATAAACAAAACCATGAAACAGGTTAGTTGCAGAAACGTATTTCATGCAGCAATAGAAACACGCAGGTACAGTAACTCGAAATGCGTGATGATTGATTTAAATTCTGGCTGAACGGAACGATCAAGTTTTGATAAAGAACATATGTGGAATATGGCCCCTGAAGAATAAGTCTCTAATCTAATTGAAGGAAAGAAAAAATTTTGTACTAAGGAATTAAAATTAAATTCGAGATTAAATTCTCCTATTCTGATGGTAAAAGTATGAATTTTGCTTTTTGGCTAATCCGGCTCGAATCGGGACCAATGTATAAAAAAATATTCAGTGGTCTGATTTCGAACTTAAAAATTAAATGCGAATTATGAAGGACCACTCGATTACTCGAGAAGAGTTAGCGGACTGTAATGTTTTGGAATGAATTGTAGGGCAACTGGAAATTGCTTGGGTGGAAAAAATGTAAAACAAAGCGGCAATAAAGATGCTACTTACCTCTATGGAGTGCTGTGAAGGGTTGAGCTGGCCAGCGTTAAGTAGCGAAATCCAATTGCTCCACACTTGAATTTGTTTTCATTAGCGAGAAATTTTGATCAACGTATTTTTTTGGTAAGAGCGGAATACTGAAATCAAACTTACTAGCTTGCCCGTTACTAGCTCAGTGACTTATGCTAGCAAGTTGATGATGAATGGAGAAGTCAGACCACAATCCCGATTCAGAAACTTCATGACCTGGGTCTTATTTACGTTGGCAATCAGTGAGTTAACTCTGCACCAATCGGTGAAACGCCGAACAAGTTCACCGCACAAAACCTGCAACTCCCAATGGCTGTCGGCTCTAACTGCCAATGATGCATCATCAGCAAACAGTACTAGAGTACATGTAACCAAGAAATCTGGCAAATCATTGACAAAAAGTAGAAAAATGAGAGGCCCCAAGACTGATCCCTGTGGGACACCCATGTTATTCTGGTATTCCCCAGAAGAAATACCACCATGCCTTACAAATAATGTGCGCTGGGACAGGTAACTTTGAATCCAGTTCAGGAAGATACCCCTAAAGCCCATTTGATAAAGTTTATCAACAATAAACTTGTGCTGCAAACAATCGAATGCACGTGACAAGTCAAAAAATATCCCAGCCACATGTTTGCCCTCATCCAAGCAGTTATAAACAAATTCAATGAGCCCAGTACACGCAGTTTGAGTTGACCTGCCGACACGAAAGCCATGCTGGTGATTGGACAAGATTGAAAACTTAGTTAAAAATTTATACATCCGCTGGTGAACTATCTTTTCGAAGACTTTGGACAACTGGCTCAAGATAGATATAGGGCGATAGTTTGCGATATCGTTTACAGAGTCCTTCTTATGCACTGGTATGACTTTGGCCAGTTTCAGTAGTGCCGGGAAGCTGCCACATGAAATTGAGAAATTGAATAAATGACTCAAATGTTCAGCTATATAAGGTGCTACTGATTTTAGTACCTTAGCCGAAATTGTGTCTGGACCTACACTGCCACCATTCTTCAAACAGTGCACAACAGATAGAATCTCCTCAGTTGTTATGGGGAAGAAAAAGAAATTGTGGTCCAGCAATCTCAGAGTAGTGCAGGCTCCTGAGATACAGTGACCATAGTGATTCCTCAGTGACTGCTCACTGATTTCAGTGAAATACCTGCCAAACGTTTCAACCACCAACTCTGGACCAGTTATAGAACAGCCATTAATATTGAGTGTTATACGGCGATCCTTGCTGACCGCACGGCCCAGTTCACCATTGGCCATCCTCCACACTGTCTTGTTAATATTCTCAGATTTGTCCAAAATGAGTTTATTATAGTTGAGTTTCGTTGCCTTGAGTAAACGAGAGTATTCGGTTTTAGCAGTTTTATATTTGTTGGAAGCTTCAGGTGTTTTCAAACTTCTAACCAGCCAGTGTAGATTCCTTAATAGCTGCCTCGCCTCCACAATCTGTGAATTTACCCATCTGGGACGTCCTCTAGGAAAAGAACGTAGAGCCAGCAGAGGACACGCAAAATCTACTAAGGACTTCAGTATGTCAACAAAGCAAGAAAATTTTTCATCGACCGAACAACATCGGTATACAACCTGGAAATCGGTCCGCTCAATCAGAGCAGCAAGAGTGTCAAGATTATCTTGCGACATTGACCTGGAAAACCTCAACCCTGATGAATCGTCTTGCACCAACTTAGGCATTATGTAATCGAGTACAATTGCCCTGTGATCACTCAAGTGTGGTTCACAAACAAAAACACTAGTGCAACTCCTCAGGCCATTAGAGACCATATAATCCACCTTGGTAGAAGAAGTGACTCCATTCTTATTCGTGACAACTCGTGTGGGTTCATCAGAATCCAGAATCAGACTGTATCGCGTAAACAGATCGTCTAGTAGCCGTTTACCAGGATCATCGGCATTTAGATAGTTAACATTGATATCTCCACATAAGAATATAATACCTGATACAGAAGTACAGTAATTTAAAACATATTCTAAGATATTCATGAATAATGAAAAATCACCTTTGGGAGGTCTGTAGACACTCAAAATGCATATCGTGACATCACCTGACCTGGCTCTGGTCCCACATATCTCACACGTACCGGCAACTGAAAACTTGTCAATATTCAGTACTTGCACCTCATAGTCGGAACGCACATACAAGGCACATCCTCCATGCTCACTGTCAGGTCTGCAGTAATAGGCAGCCATTTGGTAATCATCAAGAACCATAAAACCGATTATCTCGGAAGAGCACCAGTGTTCAGCCACACTCACAAAGTCAGGGTGAACTGAACCGAGAAAAACCAGTAGGTTTTCTACTTTGTTCCCAATACTCTGTATGTTTATCTGCACTAATCTCAACCTATTTCCGGAATTGGCACTTCCGTGGTATCCATTGCTGTCAACAGGGCAGGAATCTCGAGCCAATGTTACACCTTCCTGATAGCCGGATGGTGAGGCCTTAAAAAAAATTTGTTAGTATTAATTCCCTCTGGCCAAAACGATGGGTCCATAACTTGGGTCTGAAAATCGGATGGAAATGATATCTTGAACGATGAATAAATTTCGGGATGTTTAGATTTTAATTTTTCACAGCTGAGATTTGGAATAATGTTGTTGAAAAATTTCTTAAGATCCTCTATGGATGTATTTGGGCTAAGTCTCGACACATGAATGTGGGTAAGCTGCTTCTTGGGTGCACTCGTTAGTGCAGTGGAAGCAGAGGAGCCAATGATAGGCTTTCTCGTGGTCCTTGAATGGTTCTTATCGGTATTCGAAGAGCTTGTGTCAGTCTTTGACCCTCTCATTCTTGATTTGGTTTTCTTATTAACAACAATCTGCCATTTTTCCGGCTCGGAGATGGTATGAAGTGATTCGTTTTCCCTAATAGTGACCACCTCAGCATCAGACGCGGCCTCCGCCGACCCGGGATCAATCTCAGATACTCGCTCTGTAGTGGATGGAAGAGGTGTAGATACTCCATCTGTAGAACACACATTGGACGTTGTATTATTCGGGGGATGCGTCGTTATCTTATCTTGGGGATTCCGCTCAGCTGTTTTAATCTTCGTGCGGGTGTTTTTGTTAGATTTTAATGACTGGATTTCCTCGATAAGCGATAAGATTTGTTTACTCTGGAAATTAATCAGATTTTTCAACTCAAAAATTTCAGATTTTAAGGGAGTAACCAGTTCACTCATCATTGCACGCATGTTCTTGTTAACTGGATCTTCGTCTAATACTGAATCAACCGGAGGACATACCGGAGAAGAATCAGATTTATCTGTTATTTGGCAATTTTCACGAATCCGTTTTTCTATAATTCTACTTGCACGCATTTCATTGAAAGAATCAATTGAAACATTCATGCAACCAACATGAAAACTACTCTCGCAATTTCCACACTTGATGGGATCATCATATCGATCTATTTTACTTGAACAACGAGAGCAACTTATTCCGCGTACGCGTGACGACATGTTGATGAACACTGTTTGTCCAATATAACTTTTATCACAACTTGCACATTCCACCTGGTATACCACATTACTTTTTAATGGTACAGGGATTGGATCTTTTATTTTGCTGTATAGATTTCCAACAGTTTTTGTATTATATACTGCAATTTTCACGTTTTCCTCTTTGAATATATTTTTTAATTTGTTTGTAAGGCCATTAATATTTGGGTATGATGCGAAAAGTATATTATCTGATGATATATTTTGTCTATTTTCTTTATGTGTATTTGATGTTTCTTCTGCTGCATAAAGTAGCTTGTTTATCATTCCAGTTGGATAGCCGTTTTGTCTTTGAATTTCTATTAAGTTTTTTATACATTCTTGTTTGAAAGAGTCATGGCCTATTTGATTTATTCTATTCTTCATTTGTTTAATTATGTTAATTTTTACATTTAAGCTGTGATTTGAATTGAAGTGAATGATCTTATTGAAATGAGTATCTTTCCTATTTATACCACTTTAATTTTACCCTGTTGTTTTGTCTTATTACTTTGGTATCTAAGAATGGTACTGCTTGTTCATCATCTTCTACTTCAAGGGTGAACTGAATACTTCTGGTGTGGGAGTTGAAACATTCTAGTGTGGCTTCAATATATAAATCTGTAACCATCATGAGGATATCATCTACAAATTTCTTCAGGATTATTACTCTGTATGGCAACTTAACAACACTTGAATCCAATACATGGTCCATAAGGTATTGTGCCAAGATTGGTGATAATTTTGAACCCAATGCACATCCAAAAACCTGTAAATAGAAATTTCAAAAACTGTTGGAAATCTATACAGCAAAATAAAAGATCCAACCCTGTACCCTTAAAAAGTAATGTGGTATACCAGGTGGAATGTGCAAGTTGTGATAAAAGTTATATTGGACAAACATCCCAATGGGTCAAGAGTAGGATGGCATTGCACAAATCAGACATAACCAAAAACCATGAAAGATGTGCACTGGCTACACATGCATACAATATGGACCACCGTGTAGATTTTGAAAAAGTGAAAATATTAAAAACAGAAAAAAAAATTATCAGAAAAGACTCATCCATGAAATGATTCAGATAAATAAAAGTGAAAATGCTATGAACAAGAAAACGGACACAAACAAATTAAGCTCAATATACAGCTATTTATTGGAAATGTCTGGACATGAGGATTTCTATGATGGCCCTCTAGATGAATAAAAAAAACCAAAAAATAAGAGTTGGCAGTAGGAACATGACAATAGTTTTATTGAACGTCAATTTTATTAAATGTCTATATTTAGCTTTGATGAAAGTTTTTTATATAAATCTCACATTCGGTGAGTGAACATTTGTAAATTTTTGTATATTTTATTAAACCATGATTTTGTAGAAGTTCAATAAAGTTGAAATGGTACAGAAAAGCCACTAGTTCTAATAAATTCATTAATTTTCATTCAGATCACAACATCAACATAAAAATAAATTTCATCAAAGAAATGAAGAATCGAATTATGAAGATTTGTCACAACACTTTTCAAAAAGAAGGAATAAAAAATCTACATGAAATATTACTACAAAATTCATATCCGAATAGTATGATAAAAAAACTATTGTATTCGGCAAATGCAGTAAATGAAGAAAACCAAAACGAAAAATCTACATCAAAACAACTTTATGCATCCCTACCAAACATAAAAAACATAACAAGAAAAATCAAAAATATATTCAAAGAAGAAAAAGTACAAATAGCGACATGTAATCAAAAGACAGTTAAAAACCTATATAGTAAGATCAAAGATCCAATTCCAATACCGAAAAAAAGCAACGTGATTTACCAGATAGACTGCCGGGATTGCGAACGAATATATATTGGCCAAACATCACAGTGGGTGAAAAATAGAATATCTCTTCATAGATCTGATATAAATACAGGTAAAGATAGATGTGCCCTTGCAGCACATGCGCATACCATGGACCATAAAATAGACCTGAACAACATAAAAATACTGAAAACAGAAAAAACTACCAAAAACGGCTGATATATGAAATGATAGAGATAAAAAAAAGTAATAATTCAATAAATAAAAAAAGTGACACACAAAATTTAAGTAACATATACAGCTATTTGTTGGATGCAGTGACGTGAAAGAAGACGAGAAGAAGAAAAGTGACATTGAGAGGTGACAATCTTTGGGAAAAACGCAATTAGACAACTGTGATAGACAAATCAAAATAAAAATAAAAAAATTTTATTATAGAACGTAGAAAGATGAAATTTGAGGATTTTGAGAATGTACAAATTGATATCCATGAAGTTCGAATTAGTGTCTTGCAATTTATGTAGAATATTTAAGTGTTAAAAACGTATTGTGTCATGATTGTTGTTGCTGGTTTCATGTTTAACCTCACTTTCGGTAGGAACCATGTAATATTGTGAATGTTTTTAATTTATTGATAGATGTTCTGTATTATAGAAACCCTGAAGAAGCAATAAACAAATTGCGAAAGCTTGGTTTAGAAAAAAGAGTACTTCCTTTTACTCCAACAACGAGAGTCGTTATACCCTGAAAACAATACATTATATATTTCAAGTGTATATATTTATAATTTTCCTCGACGACGAACAATCATTAAAGGGTTAGATGATCTCTGGCTAATGGATTTAGGACAGCTTGATAAGCTTGCCACAAGTAATGATGGATACAAATATATTCTCGTTGTAATTGATTGCTTTTCTAAATTCATATGGGCTCGACCATTGAAAAGGAAAACTGGTGAAGAAGTGACTAGGGCTTTTCTCGATATCCTCAAGCATGGCCGAATACCTAGCAACTTGCAATCTGATCAAGGAACTGAATGCTGATCAAAGATATTGTGGCGTTGAAGTTAAAAGATCCAAAGGTGTGATGACCCGCGTTGCCAAATGGGAAAACTGCATGTATTTCAGCGATGCCGACTTGAATAAATTTCGCAATTAAATACTGTTATAATTTCCAATAGCCTAGAGATGTTGAAATATCTAAAAACATCATTTTACTATTACAAGTTCCTAGGTATCATGAAAGATCTATCTCAGAAGAATAATCAAAATTCGATTGAAGATTTAATATTAATAATCTTAAAATACATGTACTTTTATAAGAATAAAGTGTTAAATGATGTAGATTTTTCATGTCAATAAAAATATGTCCTTAAAATTGTTTTTTTTGTGTTGTGCGTTGACCTGTTCCCATCCAATCAATTGCGTTCCAACATATTAGTCCAAAAATATTTTTATGATAACTGTCGCCCTTGAAAATAAAAAAATACACAAAATTCTTTCTGCATTATTTCGTAATGGGTCTGCTGAAAATCACCACATAAATTGTTTCACAAAACACTAGAATTAGTTCCCTTATATTTCTCGTCTGCGTAAACCAAAAAAATATTCGATTCAGATAATCCATGTTATAAGTATTCCCTTTCAACTAAACGATTAATGCTACCAATAATAATACGAAAAAAGGATCTAGTACCTCTGACTCATGCATCAAACTTCATATGACAACTTGGATAGAATTATTTAATTCCAATCGCCTAGAGATGCTGAAAATTCTTCAAAAATATCATATATCAGAATAACCTGAAAAAGGGTCCCTACGCACAATGCAAAGGGTTATATACCTGCGGTTGACGTGGGACCAAAAAGGTACCTCTTAAGGTTAGTGGCCGTGGCTCGTGGGTTAACGCCCCCGACTCTGTAACGTATCTTTTCCTGCCTGACGGCAATTACCGTATCTTTCTGCCAATCAATTTTTTGAAGTTTAGAGCGGCTATGCAGTACCCTATTGGAAATTTGAGCGTAGCTCGTGACTTACTTTGAAGTTTTCTTAAATCTGTGAGTCTCGTAGAGATTCTTTTGGTCGTATCTTTGGATACAGTTGTTGTTTGTACCGACAGACGGACACTTCTCTTTCCTTAACTCACCTATTCCTATTATCTATCCCTATTACCTATTCCTATTATCTATCCCTATTTCCGCTACCTTATAAAGAACCTAATTCGCGATTCTTAATCGCTGGCGCCCAAACTTATCTTTCCTTCCCTACGCATTTCCGGGATTTTGAGCTGTTTCTCTAATTTAACTTTCATTATTTTCAAATATTAAGTGTAACTTCATAGGAGAGGCTGGGTTGGGAAGTGATCTCTTGATATTATTAGTTAGATCATCTGCACATACACATTTAACATCTACTGTGAAATAAAGCTGTAAATCTTGAGCTTTGGAAATTGGAAAGACGCCTCAGAATATGATCGATAGTACCTAACCTGATATTTTTTTTCTTACAGTGCATCACACTCCTCGTCCTATAAAGAAAAATTTAATTTTGTAATTTTTTTGTCTGCATCGTGCCACTCGTCATCCTTCAATGCTCCAGGAAGAAATATCTTTACCTAATCCACCATTGATTTTTGCCAATTATTACCGATTTTGAGTACCTTAGTCTGGATGATCTCAGGTTTTGATTCGTGTAGACTATATTACCTGTCGATGAGTCGATACATACCTCTTCTTATATCTACACGTCTTAGATCCTGTCTTTGTCTAATGACTACTTTAACTTTATAACAACTACTACCTAACGCTACTTCCGCACTTGGCATCAGCTTGTGTTCACACAGGATGTGCAAGTATCTCTTCCCTTGCCTGATTATTGACATTGTCAATTATTACCGATTTTGACTGCCTCGCAAGGTGATCTCGGAATTTGGCTCGTGTGGGTATTGTTTTTATTTTATTTATTTATTTATAAGATGGAACACAAACAGGTGACACAGTCACCCAAACAGTATTCACATATTTGTATTTAATGGAAGCTAGAAAAATATTTCAATGAAACTTAAAAAAAAAATGATTCACAAAAAAAATCAAAAACAAAACAAAAAAAACCTCTTTCCTTACCCAATCATGAAAAATTATCTGAAAATATATGTCAACTTTCGTTTTATAATAATTTTGCTCTGATGGAAGATGTCAAAATCATCCATATGATCATTACACAGCTGAAGTACTCTGCATATTGGTGAGTTATAAGCTCTATTAGTATTGCTGAAGGGTATGTGGAAGGTGTACTGACGTCTGAGAGATCTTACAGGTATATGAAAAGATATTCTACTAAGAATTTCGGCGGAATCAATTCTGTTGTTAAAAATTCTGTGGAGGAACAATATAGTGTCTATTTTCCTTTTGTTCTCCAGACTCAGCAAACCGAAATGCCTTAGCCGTATAAAATAATTATCCGGGTTACCTGGGCTCAGATGGAAATTAGATCTGTAACACAAAAACCTTAAGTACCTATTCTGCACTTTTTCCAACCGAGAGATATATGTATTGTAAATGGGATTCCAAATAAGAGACGCGTAATTTAATTTGCTGGATATATATGAGCGATATAAGATAATCAGGGAATTCACATCATTGAACTGACGACACTCTCTAGTGAAGAAACCTGTCAATCTATTACAAGATCCTACGAGATAATTGATATGTGCATCGAATATGAGTTTTGAGTCGAAAATTATTCCAAGATCCCTCACATCCTCCACTCTTGACAGCTGAGCATCACCTATTTTATAAGGTAAGTTGAATGGGTTTCTGTTACGTGTAAAAGAAATGACACTGCACTTAGACAAATTCAAATACAGGCCATTTCCCCTGCAAAAGAGAGCAAGCCTGTCAAGTTCATACTGCAAAGCCATACAGTCCTGAAGGGATCGTATCACCATACAGATCTTCAAATCGTCCGCAAATAAAAAAAATCTACATACTCTGAAACACAGGATGATATTATTAATATAAATTATGAACAACAACGGTCCCAGGTGAGACCCCTGGGGCACACCAGAAGTAACACCAAAGCAAGCAGTCCTAAAACCCCGCACCGAAACAAACTGCTGTCTATCAGTCAGATATGATTTGAACCACGCCAACAACACGCCCGACACCCCAACCTCAACAAGTCTCACCAACAATGTATTTATGTCAGTTTTATCGAAGGCCTTGCTGAAGTCGGTGTACACCACATCAACCTGCAAACGTGCATCAAGGTTTTCATTTAGGAATTCTATAAAGTTTAGTAGGTTGGTTTCAACAGATCTTCCCTTGAAAAAGCCGTGCTGCTGCGGAATGATCTGACCTTTAATTAGATGAAGTAAATGGGGGTATACAAGAGATTCGAACACTTTCTCAAAAACGGACAGTTTGCTAATAGGTCTGTAATTTTTGATCTGATCCTTTTTACCAGCTTTAAATATTGGTACAACACAAGCGGTTTTCCACAACCTCGGAAATATGCCTAGTCTAAGTGAACAATTAAATATATAGGTAAGTGGTATACTCAGAGGTGCGCAAAGGAACTTAGCAAAACGAGGGGGTATATCATCCGGTCCCGCACCTTTACTCTCGTTTAGGCTACAGAGCGCCTGTTCTACTTCTCCTTCGGAAAATTGAATGGATGTTAAATAATTCGAAGATTTTAGTAATTCCGGACTTGTGACGAAGTTATTCTTAATTGGTGGAGTGTACACGCTCTTGAAGTATTCAGCGAATAAATTCGCTATTTGAGAGCCCGAGTTACCACTAGTGTTATTATCATACATAATATTTGGTATGCTATGGTTTTTTCTTTTCTCAGAGATAAAGTTGAAGATCTTTTTAGGATTAACCTTAACCTGTTCCTGAATGGACAAAATATAACGGTTATAATCTACTTTTATGAGTTTTTTCGATCTTACTCTCAATGCCTTAAACTCCATAAAATCGCTCATATTTCCATACACCTTCCACCGTGTATGTTTTCTTATTTTTTGTCTCACTATTTGCCTTGTCAATCTCGAAAAATACGTGGGGAAGTTATTACTCTTTGTAAACTTTGGAACGTTTTTTGGCATTTTATTCCTTTAATAAAAAAAATTTCTTCAAAATTTTTTTCCCTGGTAAGTGGTGTGTGTAACGTTACAAAACGCTCCACCATTGATTACCAGTTTAATCGCGAAAAACTCTCTACGGGTAGCTTCAATTCACACTCACAAACGCCTTGCCTAGATTCTATGTATCGCCCAGCGCGTTGATAGAGTTTATGTTTCGCATGCGCACGATCGGCAGCGTCACGCGATCTCAAGCGGACATCTTTGTTTTCTTTTCGAGTACTGAGAGTCAAAGCGTTAACATCTCGCCAGAGAGTTTAGCAAATTAAAGTACTATCGTAATCCATTATAATCGTGTGAATTGGCAATTTATTTGTTTCTTACAAGACGTCTATTTAAAAGGCGGTAAGTACTACGTAGATTCGAACTGCTATTTTCTGCTTTTGTGAATGCCAAGTTGTTATTTCCGTTTTATTTCATTTTCTGCAGGTTACACAGGTTAACACGTTTCTTTGTATAATACTTAATTTCTAGTATCATTCTTGCGATCGCATAATGTGCTCTTATTCCTGGATTCTAGATATTTAATCTCATATTTATTGCTCTGTAAATTATTTCAAGTACGTCTAGAGTTACTGGGAATGAGATCACGTGTTACATGCACTATCTTATGGGTCTGAATTTTGCCGTCTTAGTTCCGGAGATGACTTTCTTAGTTCCGGATTGAACATTCGGAGACGACTTTAACACCTGGAGATCTTTCTTGGTACCGGAGCATAAACTGGTGGAATATCTTAATACCTCAACACAAATCTGGTGGAATATCTAATACCTGAGCATATATCTGGTGGAATATCTAATAGGAACAACTTAGTCCTGGAATAACAGCTGAAGACAACTTCCTTACTACCGGAGTACCTTTGTTCCGAAGAGAACGTACATCTACATGTGACATTTTGGACGGCCCTACCTCATTACCTTTGTTCCGGAGAGAACGTACATCTACATGTGACATTTTGGACGGCCCTACCTCATCTATCGAACCCAGACTGCAAAGATAAGTGCCTCATCGATCTCAGACTTAGCATTGATCCCTGTATATATTACTGAAATATTTATTTGTAAAGTTGGAATATATAGATAGGAAATAAGAAGTTTTATCTTTGCCATCAGATCAACGATTTGGGATACATTCGGGAGTAGTATACTTTTTACTTAGGCGCTCTATGAGGCATTTTACTTAGGTAAGGTGTTTCCTAGGCGGACGAACAAACTTGCTAGCATAAGTCACTGAGCTAGTAACGGGCAAGCTAGTAAGTTTGATTTCAACTCATAATAAAATATTACGGGTTCGAATCCCGTCGTCTCCGAGAACTTTTCCATAAATTTATACAATAAGTCCCTTCACAAACGCTTCCGAAAAATTCCGTCCACCAAGATGGCGCTTTGATAGTTTCATTTGTCATGGCGTCAATCATCATTCTGAGCGCGAAAACAAATAAGTGAGGCTATGGTCACATTTGAGCCAGAAACCGTTTAGCACTAACTACTCATCAAATACTGGTGACCAGTTACCACCGGTTAATGATTCTTCGAATCACCCCAAAAATTATTTTTCTGTTCAGAATAATCCGTCCACTTCAAATATCATGTCTATACCTGTATATAAGTGGGGAGAAACATTTAATAGCGATAAAGGCAAATTAACTATTTTTCTAGAGAACGTAGAGGATTTAAGAAAAGCTTGCTATGTAACCAAATCTGAATTGTTTGATTCAGCTAGAGATTTGTTCGTAGATGATGCTTTGTGTTGGTTCCGGCAAGCGGTTTCAGAAGTTAAGGATTGGGATTCACTTGTCGATTTGCTTAAGAGAGATTTTCAATCACCTTTTCACGACGATGATTTATGGGAAATAACAAGAAATCGTGGTCAATTACAAAATGAAAGTGTCACAATATATTTCGCAAAAATTAATGAGTTATTCAACCGTTTGACACGTCCTGCTTCCGAAGCTACTAAACTCAAGTATATGCGTAAAAACCTATCTCCGGCATACAAAAAGGCCATTGCAGCGGTGGAGGCAACTACTATTTCCGATCTTTTTAAATTGATAAAACGTTCGTAGGATGATGACTTTTTAAAAATTGAAGCAGTCGAAGAATATCACGAAAAAGATAATACGAAGCGCAGAACTGATTTTAACGAGAACGACCGTAGTCAACATAGCAAATATAAAGTGAACTCACGCCAAGTTTCCTCCGTATCTCCTAACTCTTCTCACGATGTTCACAATGGCGCCAAAAATAGAGGTGATATCGAATGTTGGAATTGTCATAAAAAAGGTCACTATTATAGTGATTGTAAACTCAAAAGATCCAAATTCTGTTATCATTGTGGTTTACCTAATGTAACTATCCACACTTGTAAAAATTGCTCAAAAAACTAAATGATGGGATGTCTATCAAGGCCCATAGCTCATCCCACCATACTTTTCCAGAGGCCAGTAGATCGAATTTAAATCGTTTCGATAAAGTTGATTTAGAAAATGGGAAGTTTAAAGTACGAGACTTTTATAATTCGCCAGCAGTCGGCGATCAAATTTCACCTCTCTTCAGTGAACAAAAATTTGATAATAGACCTTTCATATGGGTAAAAATATTGGATTTTCCAGTTGTTGACTTATTAGATTCAGGCGAAACAATAGTCGGTAAGGGTGGCGCTGAATTGTTGAAACCTCTGAATTTGTTTAGTTAGTTAGTTTAGGTTCAGTTCATTTGCCTGTTGTGATTAATAGTCGATGTCATATAATTGAAGCTTTGGTAGTTCCCAGTCTCGGTCACGATTTCATTTTTGGAAGTGATTTTTGTCGCAAATTTGCTGTCAAGGTTGATTATCTTAAGGGTAGATGGGACGTTCAATAAAACAATATATCTTTGTGTTCTGTATTCGCGTGTGTGGTTCGATTAATTTTTAGAAGACCCACATACTTGCCCAGATTTTTACGCGTTTGAATACCTACATGTGTAGAACATTTTTTCCATCAAGCGCCCAGAGACGATTTTACGCACATTGTTAAGAATGAATTCGATCTTCTCTCGATATTCGGTGTATGAATAATTATAATTGCCTCCGTCGCAAAAACTATATTCAATACCTAATTTTCGATCAAGTGCCTCTGTCGCCCGTTTTAATAGACATAATTTCATTTAAGGAAAAAGGACCTCTTAGTTGGTTAAGTTTAGTTTAAGTTTAGTGCTAATTATTGGTTGGACTCTTCGGAGCTCAGCCCTTCAACGGGATCAGCAGCATCCAAGTCTTCAGAGGGGCCCCTCTTCAACAGTCCAGGACAGCAAACGCGCTCAGAAAGTGCTCATTAGTGATATTCGGGTAAGTCTGGTGCAAGTATTGGTACATATCAGAATTTGGTCATCATCATATTTTTTATACAGTCTACTTAGTGAACCACATACGAGCTACGGTTCGAAATTTGAGGGTTTATTCCTTCGAAATAAAACAGTTTGAATACTTCGAGTTCGTACGATTTCAAAGTAGAAACTTGTAGTGTAGAATGTTTGACTTCGGAACAACAAATTATCTTTGATAATCTGATATTAGCTTTTGAAGATATTAGCGCTACAGATCGGTTAGGCAGAACTAATGAAATTCAATTAACCATTGATACTGGAGAAAGAAAACCCATATCTCCATATATGATGAACATATTGAATGACGAATTGGACGAAATGTTGAAGTTAGGCGTTGTTGAACCTTCAATTTCACCATGGTGTAGTCCGGTCCTATTAGTCAAAAAGAAGAATAACAAATATAGATTCTGTTTCGATGGTCGTAAGCTTAATGAAGTCACCAAACACGATTCACACCACTTCCCCGTATAGATCGTATTCTCAGCGGCATACTGGATCAAAATTCATTTCTAGTATATATTTAAGAAAGTCTTTTTGGCAAATTCCCTTAGATCCGAAATCTAGAGAAAAAACTGCGTTCAGTGTTCCCGGGAAAGGCTTATTCCAATTCTCTGTTGATTCGCGTGTACACTCACGACGAGTAAACACCTGTTCTGTATTCTAATTTATTGGTGAAGTTGAGCGATAACGAGTGCAACGAATCGGCTTTTTCAAATAGTAAGTGGATAACAATACGACATTATCCCATTTTAAACAACCGACATCTTATAAATAATACAAACAGACACAGCTGTATCGTAATATTGTTTATATTTTACTGATAAAAAATAAGACCAGACGTTGCACGCTGCCGTTGACCAGCGCGACTGGTTACGGTGCGGCTTGGCGCCTGTTCATAGGCAACCAATATTACGTAGCGATGCATCAGCTAAACCGGCATGATAAATAGTGATAAAATGTTACTTTTGACTACAAAAGTGGCGGAATTACTCAAGAAAGAAACCCAACAGCCATAAGCAATACCATCTCGTCTCAAAATAGACAAAAACAAAGTACCGTCAGCTCTAATTCCTCTGCAACAAAATCAATAGCTAAACCGGTTTTTCCCAGAAGAGATCAAGCAATAGTTATACATGCTGAAGAAAGCCTTAAGTTATTCGATTACGTAAAGGCAGTAGGAGATATTTTAGGTCCCAAAAATATCAGCTTTGCCTCGAGGATCTCAAATAATACAATATGCATATATTTAACGAATAAAGACCTTGTAGACCAACTCATAAAATCATACCCGATCATATGCATAGAAAATTTCGAACTAAATATTCGAAGATCAGTATCTCCTTAAAAGAATCGTTATATCAAATATCAGCCCTTTTATACCCCATGATATAGCAGAATCTGCTATAAAAAATTTAGGCTCAATTTAGCATCTCCAGTCTCATTCTTGAGAGCAGGTATTCCAGGCGAAGAATATAATCACGTACTCAGTTTTAGAAGGCAAGTTTTTGTATTCTCTCCAACCGACGACTTTGAGCTGCAGACATTTATTATCATTCCATAAGACGAACAAGAGTACAGGATTTTTCTTTCTACAGATAAAATGGAATGTTTTATAGGCAAACAATCAGGCCATATAGCAAATAATTGTCCAAATCCACCTACAGTTGCGCCCTAGCTACATGATCCAGCATTCCATTAATGAAAAAATGCCTACCACAGAAGATTTATCACTTCAATCAGCGACAGACATCAACCCGCCTCAAAAAAGACAGCTTTCAGACATTGCATCTACAAGTGAAGATACTAATCTGCAAGAAGATTACGCCAATATAAATGTGACCTTGCCAGTTGCTACGAATATGCCACCACCTAAAAATGCTCCTAGTGAACATAAACTTGTAAAACAAGCTAAGAAAAAGCGCAAAACAGAACCACGGTCAGAACAAACACTATCAGACAATACCAAGACAATAATAAAAGAAAGATACCAAGCGAATCCTGAAAATTTTATACTTTCAGCTGATTACTTAATTGCTTTCTTGGAAAACACCTACGATAACAGTAACCCTTATCAGGAGGCCTTAAAATTCACATATAATGTCAAATCCCTTATTTCCAACATGTATGAAATATATCCATTTCTAAATGAAACATCCATTAAAAATAGATTCACCCGATTGCAAAAATAAACACATTTAACATCCGAAGAACTAGAAATGGAAAGTATTTCAAGTGAGCTATCTCAATCCTCAACAGACTCAAGAGATGAAGATTCTCAATCAGATATCTCTCAACTGTCACAAAAATCTTCATTCTAAAAGATAATTCACTCTGTTACAATGGAACTGCGATGGATTCTATAATCGAATCCATCGAATACAACAGTTAATTTCTGATCACCTACCTGAAATCATATGCTGCCAAGAAACAAACTTTAAGGATGAACATAAAAAACTTCTAAAATACTTTGAAGGTTATCATCAAATTCGGACCGAATATGCTCGTGCTAGTGGTAGAACTTCGATATATGTGTCTACTGACTTTTTTTCTCAGAATTTTCCTATTACCACAGATCTAGAGGCTATAGCTGTTAACGTTTGGTGTCCGCATAAAATCACAATCTGCAGTGTTTATATTCCGCCCAAACACAACTTGACAGAAGGACAAATCCGGAATCTTGTGAGTCAGTTACCTAAACCATTCATCATTGTAGGTGATTTTAATGCTCATAGTACAACATGGGGATGTAAACAAACATTTGGAAGAGGGAAAATAATTGAAAATTACATGAACAATTCCAACCTTTGTCTTTTGAATACTGGAGATAATACATTCTTCAATATCTCTTCTGGAACATTTTCATCAATTGACCTCAGTTTTTGTGACCCTAGAACGGCACCTGCACTTAACTGGCAAGTACTAGACAGCTTTTATGACAGTAACCACTTTCCCATAATTATCTCCGACAAAACACCTAAACTAGAGAAAACTCTAGCTGAGTGAAATCTGATGCGTGCCGACTGTAATATGTTTAGTTCCCGTGTTCAAGCACAGACAGACTATCTAGAGCTCGACAATAATGTTGAGCAAGGTACAAATCAAATAGTTGAATGTATAATTTCAGCAGCAGAAAAATTTATCGGTAGACACGAGATAGATCTTAGAAAAAGGGTAGTATCTTGGTGGAATGACGAATGCAAAACCACTGTACAGGACTGCAAAAAAGTGTTAAATAGATATCGAAGAACCCGTTCTCAAATTGACGTGATTACTTCTAAAAAACTAAAAGCTAAAACCAAACTTATATTAAAAGAAAGTAAACAGCAATCCTGGAATAATTATGTGAACACAATAACAATCAAAACACCCCCTAATCAAGTTTGGCCCAAAATTATTACTATTATTATTATTATTATTATTTACAATATACGAGTTAAGGATACCCTATATAACTCAAAAAAGTAACAAGTAACAGCTCAAAGTATAGTAAGAAGAAATTAAATAAATCATCAATTCCTAAACAAAACATAAATTCATTGGCAAATTTAAAAGCCAGCCCTGAACAATGGTCACATTGAGGCACTACATTTCCAGGAATCATATCTGTTCTTGAAGGCGTTAACACTTGGAGCGTTCACAACATCTTCAGGTAGCATATTCCAAGAGTGGAATATTCTATTGCTCAGGAAATTCTCCCTACTTCTGGAAAAAAAACTGTTCTCTACTGAGCTTGTAATCATGTCCTCTCAAATGGTCAGCATTCAACGGAAACAGAGCCGACATATCCACTTCAAAAAGTCCTCTCACAGCTCTGAACGTAGTTATCATGTCCCCTCTCAATCTACGATCGGCGAATCTATCTAGTTTCATTAGGGCAAGTCGGTCTCGGTAGTCAGGTCTTATGATACCGTATGGGATCCGCGTAGCTCTTCTCTGTACTTGCTCCAACTGTTCAGCATCTTGAATGAGGCTGCCAAACTGGATCGGCAAACTCCAATATGGGGCGGATATAGATCTTATAGAGTGATGCTAATGTTTGGTAGCTGCAATGGTTGAAACAACTTTGAATATGGTAGAGGGACTTTTTGTCCTTATTTGTTGTCTGTAATATATGAGACCTCCACATCAGATCACTATCCATTGAAACTCTCAAGTCAACGTACGATGAGCAGGATTCTATCGGCTCTCCATTCATATAGTATCTCCTTTTCGGATTGTTGGTACCTAGATGAAGCACTCGACAGTTTGAAAGGTTGAGAGGTAACAACCAGTCCGCAGTCCACCCCAGCACAACATCGCAGTCATTCTGTAGTGTATCACCAGATGTAATTGGATCATTGTAGAACTTCATGTCGTCAGCAAAGGATGCACTATCAGAAGATATCAAGCGGGGTAAATCACAAACATAAACGAGGAAGAGAAGTGGTCCCAACACAGAACCCCGAGGGACTCCGCTGCATACCGACCTGTAAGAAGATCGTTCTGAACCCACTCTGACCGAAAAGGTGCGACCCGAAAGAAATGCCCCGATCCACGCAAGTAAAGGGCCACGGACTCCGAAGTGTTCCAATTTGTGGAGCAGACGGTTGATTGGCACCCTGTCAAACGCTCGAGAGGAGTCCAGATAAACAACGTCAATCGGGATTTTCCGATCCAGAGATGCAGTCCACGATCCAACACATCCTAGGATATTTGTCAAAACGGACCTGCCTGGCACGAAACCATGTTGCTCAGCAGGAATTACTGAGGTAGCCATCAAAAATTCTGTTTCGAGGTAATGATCCTTTCAAAAACTTTGAGTACAGTTGATGTCAAACTAATCGGTCTATAATTCTGCGGATTGTGTTTATCATCGCCTTTCTTAAATATGGGTGTGACGGAAGACTGTAACCACGATTCCGGCAATTCACTCGTTGTTAGAGAAAGTTTATATATCACTGTCAGCGGAGATGCGACGGAAGAAGCACAATGCTTTAGGAAAGTAGTGGTAATACCATCAGGACCAAGAGATTTTTCAGCAACGAGATTAAGAAGATGTTTTTTCACTCTTTCCTCACTTATGTCGACGTTTTTTATGGCATCAGCATTTCGCGGTGTGGTTATTTGTGGCATTGGAGAATCTGGTTCGCTAGAAAAAGAATCAGAGAACGTTTTCGCAAAAGTTTCTGCAACCATAGAATGATTGGTTAGCAGCGTTTTATCATTGGACCGTAATGTTGGAACAGAAACAGTGGAGTTGAGGGTGTTGCATACGTATTTGAAAATTTTCTTCTTATTCTTAGACTGCACTAGTTTATGTTCAAAATATTTCTTTGCCTCTCGGATGGAGTTAGAGAGTTCGTTGGAATACATTCGGTGAGTTTGAAAATCCTGAGATGACCTGCTGCGTCTGAAACGTTGCCATAAGTTTCGTTTACATCGAACCATTTTATTCGTATTCTGGTCATCGAAGCGAGAGGTCGTACATGTGTGCCTAACTATTGAATTCAACAAATATGTCGAAAACTTCCATTAATTTGCGCCCCAAAGGCCGAAACCAGGGTGAGGACCTCAACTGTAGTGAGGACCCTCTGTTTAGTTCGTTCCTGTCTGTTCTAAAGGATTTCATTGAAGAAAAAATCAACACAGCCACGGCTGAATTGAGATCACACATCACTATACTGGAATCGAAAATCGACGATCTGCAGGGCAAAAATGACTACATGTTGCTGAATGTAAAAGCAGCACGTGTCGTTCCGAAAGTGGAATTGATAAGGAAATTGATAAGGAATCATCTGTTGGCAATGCCGACTTGGATCCCATATCCACCCGAATGCTGAGTAATGCGGTGTTGCCGCCAGTACCTCGACCACCGACTTCGTCTAAAGGGAAAGAATCGAAGAAATCCTATATGGATAGACCGGCGAAAGCTTCTGGTAATAGGAACATCATTCTTGGGAATAGCAGGGCCCAGCCATCTGACAGCTTTTCTGCCACTCCACGAAGTATGTGGCTCTATGTCGGTAGATGCAAACCTGACACTACTGTTGGCGATGTCCGTGCCTATCTCAATGCTAGGATACAGAACCATACCTTTGATGTCGTCCAGCTCAATACCAAGGGACATAATTCCAGTTTCAGGGAGGGAGCTGATCCTTCTCTTGAGAAAGTTCTGTACGATGCAGAGTTTTGGCCATCTGGAATACTTGTCAAGAGGTACTTTTTTCCTGGACGAGGAAACGCCTGAAGGAACCACCCCGGTGCCAGTTCATCGGCTTGATTCGGGCTTTTCTGCTGAGGCACGTTCGCTCCACGCAAGAAAAACAAATTCACTAAAAATTTTACACCTCAATGCTCAATCTATATCTAATAAGTATACATTAATTGATGTTATGTTAAAAAGTAGCGGTTACCCCGATTTTGTCTGTTTGACAGAACATTGGATCACCGAAAAGCACGATAAAGACGTTTTAAATTTATGTGGTTACATCCGTGTAGCTGAGTTCTGTAGGATCAATCGCATCCACGGAGGTAGTGTGGTTTTTGTTAGGTCAACGATTGAAACTAAATGCTCTAGAATCTCATATTTGGAATCTCTGTGCGAGGAACTTAATTTCGAGTGCTGCGGCATCTCTCATGATCACACGTGCATTGTTTGTATATAAAAATATAATCTCAACTCGAAAACACGTTTTAAAAAAAAATTGGGGAAGAACTTATAAAATGAACGTTTTATTCAAAAGACTATACAATGTTACATCTATCGAATCTATCTACTAACTCTCCGCAACAATGTGTCACATCCTTACTTATAAACTAATTATGCCTATTCAGCAGTTGACGGTCAGTGTCGCCGTCCTTATGGAATGCACAGGGTTGGCTTACATATTAATATATAGATCAGGCAAGGGTAATTTAGAGATATTCGAGAGTCGATTTACAGAAATGCTTGCACTTGTTCTTGTTAATTTTTAAAATTTATTTATTTATTTATTTATTTATTTATTTATAAACTGATTCGATTTGAGGATTAACCTATAGACTCGAGGGTACAAAATTATAGTGACATATCACATGCGTACAAACGAGCGCGGTTGAATAAAGTCTCAGAACATAACTCCAATATTCGAACACACTATCCACACACTGGCAACACACTAGAGGGTCGTCACTGAGAGGATATCCACCTATCGTAACCGTTCTTGAAGGCGTTGATGGATGATGACCGGACAACCTCCCCGGGCAATCGGTTCCAGTTGTGAAAAATACGATTGGGGAGGAAGTGTTGACGTTGGGAACACTTAAAGTTTTCTCGTCTCAGCTTGTAGATGTGCCCTCGCAAGTTGTTTCTGTTCAGAGGGAACATACTGCGAACCCTCTCACCGAAATGGCCCCTCAAGGCTCGAAACGTGAAAATCATATCTCCACGCACTCGCCTATCCTCAAAAAGTGTCAAACCCATAGCACTTAGTCGCCTCTCGTACGAGGGTCGGTTCGGGCCATAGTGAATAAGGACATCGGAAGCGGCCCTCGTGGAACACCTCCAGACCGGACCAGCATATTCAAGCGCTGGACGGATATATGTCCTATAGATTGTTCCGAAAGCTCGATCGTCGCAGCCTCGAAAGGTTTTGTTCAATATGTAGGCAAGTTGTTTCGCTTTGGCTGCAATACTTTTTATGTGGGCGGACCAGCTGAGATCTTCCGAAACTGTTACTCCAAGGTCTTTGATCTGAGAGACTGGAGTCAAGTTAACTCCACCAATGGTGTATCTCACACGAGGGTTGTTTTTTCCAATGTGGAGGACGACGCATTTACTAATGTTGAGGGGGAGTAACCACTTCTCACACCACCTCTCCAAAGTATCCAGGTCAGTCTGAAGAGCAGGGTGCTCCGTTATGGGATCATTGTAGAGTTTTATATCATCGGCGAACTGTGACAAGGTGGATTTGATCTGTCGAGGCAGGTCAGAGGTGTAAAGAAGAAAGAGCAGGGGCCCTAGAACAGAACCCTGTGGAACGCCTGAAAGTACGGGCCAAGAGGATGAAAATAATGTATTGCCCACACGAACGCGGTAAGTGCGGCCAGATAAGAAAGCTCTAATCCAGCCGAGCAGCTCTCCCCGGATTCCAATGTGCTCCAGCTTTGCCAATCAACGGTTATGCGGCACCTTGTCAAAAGCCTTGAAGAAATCAAGATATATGACATCTGTGGGCCGACCAGAGTCAAGTGCCCCCGTCCAATCGGATATGCAGGAGAGAAGATTTGTGGTGGTAGATCTTCCGGGGACAAAACCGTGCTGTTCATCAGGGATCAGCCCTGTCGAAAGAGAAAACTCTAGAAGTTGTTCACTTATTATTCTCTCCAGCACCTTTGAAACAGACGAAAGTAGGCTAATGGGGCGATAGTGTTCAGGGGAGAGCTTATCTCCCCTCTTGTAGATTGGAGTAACAGCCGCGAGAAGCCAGTCAGAAGGAAGTGATTGGGTTGCCATGGACCTACGAAATATGACGGAGAGTGGGGCAGATAGAGCGGCGGCACATCGTTTTAGGAGGAATGGGGTGATACCGTCAACACCAGGAGCAGAGGAAATATTGAGCTTAGTATGGTGGTGCTCCACCATAACCTCATTAATCTTGACGTCCACAATATCTGAGCAGCACCGAGACCCCTGAGGGGCAGACACGCACCTGGTGGCTCGGGGGTGAAAGTTTGAAAGAAAGACTTTGCGAGGATGTCGGCCGACACTTCGAAACCTCGACTCAGGCTGCCCGAGTCGCCCCTGACAACAGGAAAGCTCACGCTGGTGCACAGCGAAGATCTCACATATTTGAAAAATTTCTTTTTGTTCATGGAAGAGGCTAATTTATTCTCAAAGTTCCTTTTCAACTCCTGCAACAAGGTTGAAACATAATTGGAATAGTTGCGGTGAACGGAAAAGTCAAGTGTGTATCTAGTTCGCAAGTATCTTCGAGACTTCTTCCATCTGATAAGCTGCATTGAGTGATCGTTGATCCAGGGTTTCAGGAGGTTCCGTCTTTCTGTCATTGTATGCGTGTTCGAAAAGACTATTTGATTGACACGATCCGAAAAAGTCGTCCACAGCTTGTCTACGCCGTCGTGAGGAGGAAGCAAGGAGTTCCAGTCAAGTCCCAGCAATTCAGTGGAGACGCTGTCATAATCGATCCTCGTTCTGGTTGAGGTTGAGGTCACGGCAATTGAAGTCCCCGGCAGCCAGAACGTTGTCATAGTCAATGGACGCCGAGGCGAGGAAGTCGGCACAACTGAGGTCGGAAGAACAAGGACGCAGCCTGTAGACACATCCGACAAGGACAGAGAATTGGTCATCAGAGATCTCGAGGAAAATGTTATCGATATCAGTCCAATTATTGATTTTGGTTTCTACCTTATAAGAATCAGTTATACACTTGTGGAGGTATACGCAAACGCCTCGGTACCCCAGAGCATCCAGACTGTCAGCCCTATAGATAGTGTATCCTGGGATATGTACTACCGAATCAGGGATCGACGGCTGAAGCCAAGATTCAGCAATGAAAATCAATAAAGGATTGTGCAGCTGCGCGTAAGCTAGAATTTCTGAGTGCTTAGATGGTAAGGACTGTGCATTAGTATAAATGATGGGCCAAGAGTGCAGACTA
The DNA here is from genome assembly GCA_937662695.2 of Halyzia sedecimguttata. Lineage (NCBI taxonomy): Eukaryota > Metazoa > Arthropoda > Insecta > Coleoptera > Coccinellidae > Halyzia > Halyzia sedecimguttata. The sequence continues at coordinate 19,441,287 of OW569416.2, read as the reverse complement.
TCTAGTTTTTTGGCTTCCCACCCTGTGTTAAGGCTGGAATTTTGACGATTTTCGGGTTTCCTTTGACATACTTGATGGTGAGATTGGTCTCACCCGCAGCTAATCTGTTCCCCATTTCTGCCCTCAACGCTGATAACTGGGACTGTTGTTCCCTAGTTTTGTCATCTAGAATTTTAACCGTATGGTACTGGGAACTGCCAAGTATAGAGCTCTTCCTCCGGAGAATCGTGAGAACTATCTCTGGGTTCGTGAATGACATTCTTATCCAACGGGGTTGACTCCTGTCTCGTGACGGCATCCGGACTACGCCGGTAATATGCTGACTGGAAGATGCGCTTATTAGGTTACAGATACCCGAAACAGTGGTAGCATCCGTTGTCTTGTCGGATTTGGGCACGTTGGAGAAAATAAGGTTGTTTGAGCGTTTGACTCTTTCGAAAACCTCCGGAATAATGTTTTCCCTCGCGTCGTCAGTTGAAGAAACCTTCGATTCCAAACCACCGAAAATGTTTTCATTTGCGGTGACTTCAATATAGATGAACGTCTACCATGCGACGATTCAACAAGGTCTTTCTTGTCTGTCTTGGAGAATTTTAATTAGCGTTCACTCGTCTCGTCCCCCACCAGAGTTTTTACCAACTGCGCCAACAGAACATCTAGAAGTAGCGTTGACTATATAATATGTGGAATTGATAAACCCCAAATAGTTGATGTTCTGAATTATCATGCTGGTTTTTCAGATCACAATGCTCTGGTTGTTACGTTCAGGGATGAAACTACGCAAACCCATCAGCAAACTTTTAGGAGAGTATATCGTCGTAGGTTCTCCGATGTAGGATTTGCAGAGTTCGATTTCCTTCTGCGCAGGGATCTGGAGGCGAGCCGACAACACCGATCAGTCGAACACAGAGATAATTTCAGCCTATTTTACGATGACTTCCTTTGGTGTTTTAATGCTGCCTTTCCCAGATGAATGACAAAAGTATGTGTTGTCCTGCAATGAAAATCGCAATATTTCCCGATAATATAGAGCAGAAAATTCTGGAGCTCGAGCACGCCACTTGGCTGGCATCTAACCTTCCTTGTTTACAAACACGTAATAAGCGGGATCTCTTGAAATTCGAGGTGAATAATATGATTCTGTCTTATCGGCAGGACATATTTAATGATGAGATTGATACTAGTAGGAACAAGACGCGAACCGTGTGGCGAATTATCGATTCGGTTCGAAATAAATGTGTTTCCCGCGGTGGCATGGTATTGTACGAGGGTAGGCGGAAAATATCGGATACTGGAGAGTTGAGCAACTTCTTTGGTGTATATTACAGTTCGGCAGCCCAAGGGCTGATTGCTGGTCATTTCTCTCCAATACCTCTTCCGATTGGGTGCTCCACCACCTCCCGGAACGTTCCTAATTCTTTGTTCTTCCGTCCTGTCACTTCTGAAGAGGTTGAGCATATAATTGCAGCGTTACCAAATCGTCCATCAGCTGGCTGGGATGATATTACAGTTAGAGTCATGAAGCAAGCTGCCCCATACACCTGCGGAATTTTGGCAGACTCAATAAATCACTCTGTCTTGAGCGGATCATTTCCCGACAGACTGAAGATTGGTCTTATAATCCCTATATTTAAAAAGGGTGATCGAGGCATGGTCGATAATTATAGACCAATTACAATATTGAGTGTTTCTTCAAAGATTTTTGAGAGTGCCGTTTATACACGTTTGGTTGGTTACATCAAATCTCATAATTTGTTCACCGATTGCCAGCATGGTTTTCGCACTCACCGATCCACTGCGACTGCCATCTGCAGTATCGTGCAATCCATCTCAGACAGGTTAGATGTCGGCCACTATGTCACAATTATTAGCTTTGATCTGCGTAAGGCGTTTGATTGTGTTGATCAATTTTTTTTTGTCGATAAAATTGTATCACTTGGAATTCGCGGGTGTTTGAATGATTGGCTGGTGTCCTTCCTGTGTGGTAGGAGATTTGGCGTGAGAGTTGAGGAGTCTCTTTCCACGGAGTTTGACATTACCTTGGGGGTACCACAGGGAAGTTCACTGGGACCTTTGCTGTTTATCTTGCTCATCAACGACTTACCTGAACACATAGTCGATGGTGAAGTATGTCTGTACGCTGATGACACCAGTGTTGTTATCAGTGATCCATCCCCCAGGGTCCTGAAGGAGAGATGCGACGCCGTGCTCGAACAGTTTCTGGGGTGGTGTGATAGAAACCACCTGGTAGTAAATAATGATAAGACGAGTGTCGATATGTCGAGTTTCACAGTCCCTATAGGGAGCCTTGTCGACCTCTTCTGGTTTTCGGCGGTGTTGTCCTGGGGCTGTCGGATCGCGTTGGGCTGCTCGGCTGCATTCTCGACGATAACTTGTGCTGGACATCCGAAATTGATAACGTTTGTGCTAGGCTGAATAAATGTTACTATACCTTATGTCATCTTCGAAGACACACAAGCTTGCGTTGTGCGATGACTTACTATCACTCTAACGTTGCCTCAGTGCTTTTGGTGTGGGAGCGGGCCACGGGAGCCCTCCGGGCGTTTGTTCTGCAGAAGCGTATTATTCGCGTGCTGTTTGGTCTCGACCCACGAGTCTCTTGCAGGGGAAGCTTTCGTTCCCATGGTCTCCTTACACTTCCATCCTTGTATATTTATCATCTCATGATTTATATTCATGATAGGAAATTCGGTATTCCTAGGCTCTGTGACCACCATTCATACAATACCCGCGGTTGTCGAAAACTTTACCACTCAGGGTTGAGGCACACATTTCATGAGAGATCGCTGCTAATATCGGATATACACCTTTATAATGTTCTGCCAGAGTACTTGGTCGGGAAGCATCCATCGGGGTTCAAGCGTGAGCTGAGGTCGATTCTTGCCATTGGCTCTTACTATAGCGTCAGTGAGTTCTTCTCGGCGGTGGAGTCCCGGTAATCTGTTTGTTCTGTATGTCTTTATATTGTGTTACGTAGTTGTTTACTCAATTTTCACTGTGTATTGTAAATTTTGAATTTTTTTGACATCGCTGTAAATTCAGTGGAATAAAATTAATATTATTAAGAATCCTACCATTGATCCAAGGTTTAGACGGGTTAGTTTTCAAAATGTTTTCACTCGTACATTTTTCAATTGTCTTCTGTATCTTAGCGTTAAAGATATTCCAAACAACATCCACATTATTGCTGTTGAAGACCTCAACCCAATCGTACCCCTCCAAGATCCGGTTGACCTCATCATAATTCACAAATTTCATCTATCTCTCCTGATTCTGCGTCTGAATGGTAGAACTGAGCTGAATATTTTTTGCAGCTGTTAGGTAATTCAGATCTGAAACAAGATCATTATCATCAACAAGGATAAGATCTGGTGTAGTTGGATTTTGATTCATCCTGTATCTGGCTGGTTCATGCACAATTTGACTCAAATTGCATCTGTTCAGCATTTCAATAAAGGGGAAAGATGGAGAGATAGAATATGGCATCCTCCGTAAAGGCCATTTGCGAATATCAACGAAGTTGAAGTCCCCTGTGATTAGCACATTTCTCTTATTGTGAGAAACACTTTCTAGGTGATCGAACATTACTTGATCATGCACTGACGGACTTGGACGATAAATACAGCCTACACTGAGCGAAACTTCTCTCGACTTGATATCGAGAAAAATATTATCTATAGAATCTGATATGTATACACATACACCGGCGTGACCGGGCGTTGTGACACTATCACTACGATATAGTGAAAAACATGGAATTTTAAAGCAGCTGTCAGGAATCCCAGGGTGGAAACAAGTTTCAGTGAGAAAATTATAACTGGTTTCATCTCATGGATCAATAAAAGTAGTTCGTTAAATTTGGCTGGTAAAGATGCTAGATTGGTATATAAAATAGGCCACTCAATAACACATTGGCTTAGTTTTTTGACTTTGATTCCTCTGAGCTAACAATATTTGGTATCCCTTTTATGTATCTTATAGTTAAGTTAGTCTCGCCAGAAGAACGTGTAGTCTTTAATTCTGCCCGAACAGCCTGTAATTCTCTGGACTGATATGGTGTCTTATCATCAGATATGAAAACTCCATTATAAACCGCATGACTGGATAATAACTTTTTGTTGCGTAAGATTTTACGAGAGCAACTGCAGTCCTTAAATTCCACCTTAACTGGTCTATGATATCCTTCCTTCACAGCACCTACCCTTGTAATTGTGGTAACAGACGACACCACAGAAATGTCCACCATTTTAACAATATCCAAAACAGCGCACCTATCAGATTCATTGTTATCATTCTCAGGTAAATTACGTATTACAATGTTATTGGCACTTCTTATACGCTCTAACACTTTGTTGGGACTGATCATGGGGGCTATAGAAGTTGTGGCAGGATCCATAGCACCTCCTGTAGGTGTATTTTCTCTTAAATATTCGACCTCAGAACCCAACCTGCTGACGGAAGCCTCCAGCCCACGAACATTGAGAGATTCGAATTTTGATTTTAAGGTATCAACTTCTGTCCTCAGAGAATCATCTGCAGTTTTGAGAGCTTGAATATCCCGATCATGTGACTCTAAAGTGCCAGTGTGTTGACTCAGTAATTTTCCGCGAGACTCGATAGACTCCACACAAGCGGTCAGTTGCTTGCTCAGATCTGTTTGTGCCAACTTTATAGACGCAACATCCTTAGCAATAGAATCAAGCAAGGACAACTTTGACAAAATAGCATCAAGTTGACTATTTCCCGCTGTAATATCTCCCCCAGATGAACTAGAAGTACTGCGGAGTTGCCGCGACGCGTTAGAAGCTTGTGATGCTGACATTGTTGGAGAATTTAAATATAATTTATTAATCGAATGAAAGAGGTCAGAACATAGGGATCACAATATTCACTCTGCTGTGGCCGATCAGAGAGACTTCAATGACAAACATAGGAGGCCAAGGTAAATAAAAGGTAAACACACGGGAAAAATAACAAAGGATCACCCTCGTATAAAGTACATACGGTATTATGATAACGCAAATTAATTAATCATACACGCGCTGTTATTTCCACCGAAATTATCTGCTGGACATATGGTTCAGAAACAATAACGAACGTTGTAATATGTACCAATCAAACACTAAATAAACAACTATAAATAGTCAATTATAGGACGAATTTAGCTCTCAAAATTATGAGGAATGAAACAGAGACTCACTGAATTTCCACTGGTCATAAATAGCGGAATTATTTCCAAAATATACGTTTCAAACTTTCAATTCTTCGGAGAGTACTATTAAATGATACTTCACACACGTTGAGCCAATGCCGATATTAAGCGAATGCAAGGACGTAGCACAAACTCTAAAATATCTGCCATAAGAAATAATGATGGAATGATTACTGAAAGCCAGACTATCGTCAACGTACTTGCAGATCATTTTCAGAGAAAAGCAAAAAATAATAACGTACCCCAAACTATACACACGATCCAGCCAAAAACTATGTCGCATTCCACCTCAGTAAACCTTCCTTTCACGCAGCAGGAACTTATCTACGCACTGTCAACATGCAAAAATTCAGCAGCTGGACCAGATAATATACCTTTCATCTTCCAAAAAAATCTTTCCCCGTCTAGTTGTTCCCCTTCTAGAATTCTATAACATTATATGGTCCAGACAGGAATTCCCAGCACTGTGGCGTCACTCCATCATTCTTCCTTTTAAGAAAAACAATGCAGTTTTAACAGACGTATCCTCATTTCGGCCAATTTCGTTAACATGCACAATGTGCAAACTACTTGAAAAATGATAAATAAACGCCTTGACTGGTATCTTGAAACAAACAACGTACTGAATCAAAACGAGTCAGGATTTAGACCACAACGAAGTACCACTTGTTCTGTTACAGACAGAAATTGCAAATGCTTTTTCAACAAAGCAAGACGTTTTAGTGGTCATTTTCGATATCGAAAGTGCATTTGACACCACTTGGAGACCAGTCATTCATGAGAAACTGAAAGAAATAAACCTAACTGGAAACATATTAACGGTCATACAGAATTTTCTTTCTAATAGGACAGCTATAGTATCTGCCAACAGAAAAATGTCCCGCTACTTTCCATTAGAAGACGGTGTACCACAAGGAGCAGTACTCAGTACCACTTCATTCAACTTGGCCGTTAATGATATATGTGACAGTGTGCGATCACCAGTTAAATGCTCTCTCTATGCGGACGATCTGATACTTTACTGCGCAGGCCGAACTACCTTAAATACATGCACTCCCAAAATGCAGTTAATGAATTATTCAACTGGTCAAGAGAAACAGGATTCAACTTTTCCACTTCGAAATCTAAAGTTATCAGATTTAGCCGCAGAAAATCCAACTACATGCCACACATAACCTTAAACGGAATATCTTTGCAAGTGGTTAATGAACTCAAATTATTAGGCCTAAACTTTGATAGTGAGCTTACTTGGAAAAAAACATGTCCAGGAAATAAAAGCGGATTGTCTAAAACGTATGAATATACTGAAAACTCTTGCCCACTACCATTGGGGAGCACAAGAAACAATGTTGCTCAGAATTTACAGAGCGTTAATTCGCTCCAAATTAGACTATGGTAGCTTGATCTACACATCTGCCAGTGAACATACCCTCAAAATCCTAAACACAGTACATAACACCGCCCTCCGAATCTGCTTAGGAGCCTTTAGATCTAGCCCTGTAGAATCTCTCTACTGCGAATCACATGAAATGTCCCTCTCTCTACGTCGTAAACAACTGCTTCTGTTATATTCTGCAAGGGCATCTGCTAACACTGCAAAGCCTGTGTACAAAATCTTTACCACCAATCAAGCAGTACATACCAATATTTCCAGGTGTTCTCATCCAACACCAGAAATCTTAAAAGAACACTTAGAAAACAGTGACCTCTCAAAAACATCTCCAAACCAAATTTCAACAACTCCACCATGGACCAAACAGATGCCCCTTGTCAATACCTCCTTAAGTAAATATAAGAAATTCGAAACTTCCAATTCAGTTCTCAGACAATCCTTTCTCGAGCTCATTAGCATATACAACAGAGAAAATATATTGTACACCGATGCCTCTAAAGACGACAGTGGAGTGGGCTGTAGGTAGGTGTTTTATCCACAGTGAACTTTATTAGATTGATTAATAATTATGTACAAGTACAGCAAGGGAGCAATAGTACAATGTCAGCAGATGTTGCAATGATAACTATTCATGCAATTTATACCGTCATCAATAACCATAGTTGGTATTCAGGTAATTCGGTTGATGGCACGAAATTAGATCAATAATCCAAAACATCTCTTCACCTTCCCTTTCTGAAGAACGATCTTCACTATGGCCACTTATGAAGAACGTATTCTAGTAACGAGAAGATTATCAACAATTTTAAAATTTAAACATTCATATGAAGTACCTGTTACCAAAATTACCATAAATCTCCATGAGGATAAAATCAACAAAATATAAAAGTCTTACTCCTAAGTCACATATGTTTCCTTACCTACAGGTAAGGATCTTAACTGCTAATAATTCCTGGACATAAATAAATGAAAATTATTACATAACTATGTACCTAAAGCCTTATCTAACGTATCTCTTAATTCTATTTTTGTGCACAGTACTGTGTTTTCCATCTTTGTCGACAATTATGCAATTAGGTTCTTTCGAAACGATAACTGTATAGGGACCTTTCCACCAAGGGTCAAACTTTTGCCTGGCTTCATTCGTTATGAGAACCAAGTCCCCCACCTTAATATTCAATTGAGATGCATCTTTGTCATGCAACTCTTTACGCTTTATTTTGGCACTTTCGAGATAATTTCTAGCTCTGTTCTGCGCGAACTGTATCCTGAAACGTATTTCTTGGTCATATGCTTCAATACTATAAAGAGGATCAACTCGATTATCACTGAATATATCCGAGTTAAGGTTAGCTTTTCTTGCAAAAACTAATTAATAAGGTGTAAAATTGTGGTACGTCATTGGGGTTGTATTGTAACGAAATGCAAAATATCTTGTCCACGTATCCCAGTCAGACTGACTTTCATTAGTATACATTCTAATGAAATCATTTAAGACTCTATGATTTCTTTCACATCCTCCTATAGTCTGACTGTGAAATGCTGTTGAAATTTTGTGTCGTATATTGAGTAGTTCTGCAATATTCGAGAAAACTTTATTCTTGTATTCCGTACCCATAACCGTTCGAACTTCTTTCATTGGTCCATTGTGATGTACCCCGCTAGGGTAGGTTCGCTCAATCGTTATACAGTAGAGGGATGGCGAATAATACACAGCAGACTCATCGAAGGGTGTTTATTTCTTAAGCCATACTGAACGGATCACAAAAGACTCGACTACTATGATGTAAGTTTAATAATCAATGAAGTATCAATCAATACTGAATTCATCTTCCGGCAGCCAAATGTTATGTATATATTTATAATATTGTTTGCTTATTGTATTGATAAACATGAACGACAATGGTTACAAACAAACGTGTCTTCTCAATATCACTTTGATCTATCTGAGACACGTTCTTAAGATGATGTAAGGTTATACATCTTACGTATGAAAATATACAGCTTGTTCATACTGATACATACTACACCTTCCCTCTTTGAGAGAAAAAAAAAAAAATTTCTACACAATTATAATTTTTTTTTTTTTTGACTTATCTATCATATACCTAATATCACAGAATCACTTAAGCCTATACATATATACAATTAATTGTCTCTATTCAGAAAACTAAAATTAAAAAATTCACTACATTCCTTAATTCTAAGCACTGTTAAGAGTTATAAATTTTCACCCTATTTTTATGAACAGTTTTCAGTTTACGGTTGTCTAGTTTCACGACCAGGTTTGGATTGTCCACTTTCACTATTTCGTAGGGACCGTGAAACAAAGGGTCCAGTTTACTTTCACTACTTTTATTGTCCATAAGTACCTTATCTCCTACTTTATAGTCACTCTTAACACACTTTTTATCAAAGGTATCTTTCCTTTTGCATTTAATCTTTTCCAAATTTTCTCTTGCGTCTTGCCATGCTCTTTGCAATCTATATTTCAATTCTATAGGATAGTTGTTGAAATTGTAAATAGGATCGATCTGTTTCTGAATATTTTGGGGAATTCTACTGGGCATACCAAAAACGAGTTCATAAGGAGTATAGCGAGTTGAAGAATTTACGGTATTATTGTATGAAAAACACCAGTACGGAACCCAATTACTCCAACTGTTACTTTCCTTAGCTGAGTGCATGCGTAGAAAAGCTCCCAAATGTTTATGAGAATTTTCAAGTGCACCTAGTGTTTCGTGATGATAAGCGGTTGAATTGAAATGATTGATTTTGAGCAGATCACACGATTCACTAAATATTTTTGATAAAAATTCGGTGCCTTGGTCGGTAACAATTTCGGAAGGTATACCATACCTTAATACAAAATTTTGAACAAAAGCTTTAGCGACTGTTTCGGCTTCTTTATTCGGCAAAGGATATCCCTCGACAAATTTCGAAAGATCACATTGAATTGTGAGTATGTATTTATTTTCTTGGATATCGACAGGTAAAGGACCTACTAGATCTAAAAAAATTCTTTGAAAAGCAAAAGAAGCGGTTGTAGTGATTGTCATCGGTTCTTTCCGCGGTAAAGAATGTTTATGCCTTTGACAATCATCACATTTCTTGACGAATTTTTGAACGTCTGCTTTCAAATTGTTCCAGAAATATTCTCTTTTAATATTATTATACATGCGTTCTATACCCGCATGTCCACCTGTAGGTAACATGTGGAAATCATTAAGAATAATTTGTCTCAATTCCTTATCTTCTATATGTCTTGCGTCTCTAACAACGTTTATCTTCAATGATTTTCCTAAAATTTCATTTTTATATTTCATCAACACGTTCAGAAATTCAATATTGCTAGCTAGCTTCATTAAATATACTTCTTTTATATCATTTTCTGTGCACAAGTTTTCCAGAGTCCTCAACGTTATACCTAAGTCGTGCGCCGATCGGATTGTCTGGTTAATAAAAATGATTTGTGAATTCACATCGTATATCATATTATTATTATACTGAACTGTGTGTTGATTCGTTTTTAAATTGGAAAATTCTATTTCATGAAGTGGCCTCAACTCAACACTTTCTGTTGGACGTTTCAACACTTCGACAACTACAGGGTGATCAATCCTCTTGCTATCGGAGGTATTCGTCTCGTGTTGTTGGGAACCTACCTCGGTTTTTGCTCGAGACCGCGTTAGAACGTTAATTTTACCTACATGATTTTTCATCTCTTTTAGTTCGTCAGATTCTAACCTAATACGCGATAAGGCATCCGCTGTAACGTTTCCTGAACCTTTCACATAATGAACAGTGAAATCATATTCTTCCAAAATCAAGCGAAACTTAGTTAATCTACTAGATGGATTTGTCATACTGAACTGAAACGTAATTTAAAGCATTTATATTGAATTTTACATGATTATTGGCCACGAAAAAATTTTTTCAGGCTGGGGATTTTGTTCCTCGACCGAGTTTGAAGAGTTTTCGGTGAAATAAGCTCTACGCGAGTTCGAATAATTGTTGTTATTATTTATGGGACCACAATTGAATGGACGAGCGCGACCTTGACCATGATTTCTTTCTGCTGAATTGAAATATTGTTTGTTATTCGGATTTCCTTTGTGGTAACGACCTCGTTTCGGATAGTTGAAATTTTTCCCACGACTAAATGATTTACCATTTTGATTATTATTTTTCATGTGAAACATTTTCTGGCTAGTTGGTTGGGCTGAATTTTTCATGAGTTCTCTAGAATAAAGTTTATCTTCAATTAATTTATATCTATCGAGAAGCAATTTACTAGCTTCTGCAAGTGAATTCTCTATAACTGTTTGGTGAGGACTTGATGCTTCGAGAAAATTTGGATCCGACTTGACAATTTCATTTAGCTACATTCCACACTACTCAACTCACTTAACTCTGCAATTAGTTCATCACTTTCCATGGATAATCAGACATAACACGGAAGAGGAAAAATTCTTACGGTTTCATACCAAATCCTGGTGGCTTCTCCTCTGACCTCGAGCTGCACCTTCTTTCCAATTGCTTCCTTGATTCTCCCATGAAGATATATGAAGATAGGGACCTTGCTGCAACTGATGAAGTGGCTGCACTATTCCTTGTCTGATGGGCCATGATCACCTCTTCTTGATTGGATGGCCCCGATCCCATCTTGGTTTGGTGGTCGAACTATGAACTTCAAGTGGGATCACATAACCATATCCTGATGAATACCATCTGGACCTCTAACTGCATAGGACTGGCAGGATCGCCATGTGATGTACCCCGCTAGGGTAGGTTCGCTCAATCGTTATACAGTAGAGGGATGGCGAATAATACACAGCAGACTCATCGAAGGGTGTTTATTTCTTAAGCCATACTGAACGGATCACAAAAGACTCGACTACTATGATGTAAGTTTAATAATCAATGAAGTATCAATCAATACTGAATTCATCTTCCGGCAGCCAAATGTTATGTATATATTTATAATATTGTTTGCTTATTGTATTGATAAACATGAACGACAATGGTTACAAACAAACGTGTCTTCTCAATATCACTTTGATCTATCTGAGACACGTTCTTAAGATGATGTAAGGTTATACATCTTACGTATGAAAATATACAGCTTGTTCATACTGATACATACTACACCATATACAAGAATGAAATGCTCTAGTATTGCTTTCGCTACTGTAGGAGCTGCTTTATTCGGTATTGGTGATATAACTACATACTTCGACAATTCACACTGGATAGTTACCGCGTATCGATTTCCCAGCGGCGTTTCAGGAAATGGTCCGACGGTATCGATACATACTATATCGAAAGCATTCTGAGGGGTTGGCGTTATCACGAAGGGTTGGTTATGCCTTTTGTTAATTTTATTAATTTGACACTTGTGACATTGCCTAGTGTATTGAGCAACATCCCTCGACATTCCTTTCCAATAGTAGAACGATTTTAATTTTATCAGTAATCGCTTTTGCCCACAATGACCACCATACATAGGATCATCGTGATATTTTTCAATTAATTTGAAATCTTTCACCTCTATCCCTAATAACTTTATGTGGTTCAAGTAAAACGATGCTTACGTTTCGTAAAACATTTTGCCCAACTCTGTTCAATTCATTCACGTTAAATCTTGTAAATATGAGATCAGTCATATACATTCTTAATATCCTATAATTTCTTTCACCAGCTAACTGATCAAGCTTAGACAATACCTGCTCTAAAGCGAGGTTATTGCCATTAGTGATTGAAATTTTTTCATGACTACTCATTTTTATTCTATCATATATTAACACATCAATTTCATTATTCTCGAGAGTTCTTTTACCTACCTGTTTTATCTTGAACCTTAAAAGAGGAATTTTTAAGGAATTATTATTATCATTATTATTATTAATATATAGGAGAGTCGAGGCAGAACCTTTACGACTCAGAAATACAATATAAACACAAAAAAAAAAGCAAGCAGAATAAAACTAGTAAAGTATAAAGTTACAGAGTTCGTAGTTAGCCACTGAGTGAACAAATAAACTACTGCACACCCCACCAGAAGTCCAGGCTATTCTTGAAGATGTTGACACTTTCACTATTGACCACATTCGGCGGCAAACGATTCCAATTGTAAAAGACTCTGTTTGAGAGAAAATTTTCGCGTTGTGATGATCGAAACAATTCCCTTGATAATTTGAAATTGTGTCCACGTAGTCTACCTTGCGAATTTCTGGTATAGAGATGGGATAGGTCAGTGCCAAAGAAACCGTGTAGTGCCCTATATGTTATGATTAAATCTCCACGCAGACGTCTGGAACTAAATGTAGTCATTTTCATCAGTTGAAGTCTATCCTCATATGCAAGTCTCTGGTATCCGAACGGCATCCTAGTCACTCTACGCTGAATTTTTTCCAATGCGTTGGAATTAGCGGCCAGGTGCGCATCCCAGACTGGGCCCGCGTATTCCAAAATAGGCCTAATATAAGTGGTAAGTAACGACCGACAGGTTCCAAGACTGCATCTTCCGAAAGCTTTCTCAAACAAATAGCATAGCCTCTTCGCTTTAGTACACAAATGATCGACGTGTGTTGACCAGTTAAGATCATTACAGATGTGAACACCCAAATCACAATGACTCTCACAAGATGATAGAGTATAATCTCCCAAACTATACTGGAGCCTTGGGTTATTCTTGCCCAGATGTAAAACTACACATTTATCAGGGTTGACAGGGATCAGCCAGTCATCACACCATTTATGAATGGCAGCAAGGTCACGATATATACCATTTGAGAAAGGATCATTATATATTTTTGTGTCATCTGCATACATCGAATAGTGAGAGCTGAGAGTGCCGGGTAGATCAGACGTGTAAATTATAAATAGTAGAGGACCCAGGACAGACCCTTGTGGTACACCACTAATCACCTCATGAGCAGAGGACACCTTACCGCCGACTCTAACATAGAATTGACGGGATGATAGGAAAAACATGATCCAGTCCAACAAAGAACCTCTAATGCTGAAGTGGTCCAATTTTATCAGAAGACGCTTCAAAGGAACCTTATCAAAAGCCCGAGCAAAAATTGAGGTAAACCACATCAACACATCCACCCGTATCCAATGCAAGGGTCCAGTCATTCAGAAACTTCAGCAAGTTTGTGATAACTGAACGGCCAGGTATGAAGCCATGCTGATGTTTAGGAATAATTCCGTTTTCAAGAGCGAACTGCTGGACTTCCTTCGAAATTATTCTTTCAAGGAGTTTAGCAACTATAGACGTTAAAGTGATAGGTCTATAATTCAGGGCAGAAGTCTTGTTACCCTTTTTATAAATCAGGGTGACGGATCCGATCAACCAAGAGTTGGGCAAGGTACCACTGGATAGTGATTCGGAAAATATTACATATAAAGGGTGAGCCAGAGCTGCAGCACATTTTTTGAGAACAATAGATTGAATACCGTCAGGACCGGGGGCTGTTGAAGCCTTCAGATTTACCAGATGTTCCAACACAACATCATGAGTTAGCGAAATACGTGACAATTCAGCAGATAGCCTCGGGGAATTCACAAGAGGAACAGGACCGTCAGGTTCCAGTGTAAAATCCGAAGAAAACGCATCAGCGAATAGCTCGGCAGTAGCCTCGGAGCTGTCGCACATCTGACCGGAGGAGTTCCTGAGAACAGGAGTTGAAACAGTCGTCTTCATCGAGGATCGCACGAATTTGAAGAATTTTTTACGATTCTTTGAACCAGCAAGCATTTCAATGTAAGTGCACTTAGCAGAGGCCACTATCTTTTTAACTTCATTTGAATAGGACCTATGAATTGCATAGTTCCTCTCCGATCTATGACGAAGATAGCGCTGCCATAGTGATTTTTTATGTCGAAACATTTCCTGAATGCTGTCATTCAACCAAGGTCTACTTGGGTACTCCGTGACTGTTTTCAATCTGGTATGCGTTGTGATAAGATTCCCCAAAATAAGCTCAAACTCATTCCACATTTCATTGACATTTTTATCGCCAAGAGCAAGGGTCCAACTGACATCAAGAAGAGCTTCATTCAGCGCAATAAAATCTACTACGTTAATCGTTTTCTTCTTCCTATTAGGAATGACATTCACCGTATATTGTAGGCTCGATAAAAGGCATACATGGTCAGAGGCACCCAAAGGAGGCAGATACTCAATATCGGAGAGCAACTGTTTATCATTAACTAACACAAGGTCAAGCAGAGAAGGTGTTTGACTGCCTCTAAATCGCGTAGGTTGATCTACAAGCTGGAAAAGATTAGCCTCTTGCATCATTTGTACAAAGGTATTTGAAAGAGAGGACGCACTAGGAAGAGAGTGTTGCGCCAAGGGCCATTTCACATCAGGGCAATTAAAATCACCCACTATTAGTAATGGAGAGGGTGATGAAGATAAAAGAGCCATATGGTTGAAAACATCAACGTCGAATGCGCATGCTCTGGGCCTATAAACACAACCCACAGAGAATGTAAAATTCCGACTATCCAGCTTTAAGAATATACTATCAATACCAGGGGTGGAAAGTTTCGAAATGGAAATACTAAACATATCAGAAATACCGCTATCAACATATACGCACACACCTCCATGGCCAACTGTAGTAGAACTATCATTTCGGTAAATGGAATAACCAGTTAGTGAAAAAATCTCGTCAGGAATGCTAGTCTGTAACCATGTTTCAGCGATAAATAAGAACTTGGGCTTGTAGACATGAACAAAGGCTTTCAGCTCGTGGAACTTAGAATTGAGAGACTGAATATTTGTGTACATAAATGACAACTCAGTGAGCAGGGGGTTGTCGTTTGGGTCTAGTTTTTTGAGGCATCAACGTTAGGAGCAGCATTTACGATTTTCGGTTCTCCTTTAATATACTTAATCGTTAAGTCTTTTTCACCAGTATCCATTCTTCTTTTTGATTCACTACGTAGTTGTTTGAGATTTTCCGATTGGAGTGGTGTCATATCATCCGTGATTTTAATTTGGCGAAGTTCAGGAGTCTCTAAAAGGACTTTCTTATTACGTAGAATTTTGCTGACTATATTTGGGTTGCCAAAGGAGATCTTCCATAAAGCAGCAGGATCCCGCCCAAGTCGTACGCAATCCACAATTTGGGTAGATGCACCTCTCTCAATATTATCAATGCATTTCCTTAACTGTGCCATATCTCGATTTGCATCTCCAGATGGTTTCAAGCCCTTAATCACAATATTGTGGGATCGTTTCACACGCTCCACAATCTCTGAAGTATTTTCATCATTACTCTTGAGGTTAATCCGATTCAATTCAGATGCCAAAGAGGAGACTTCATTACCAAGAATAGTATGCGAATTGTCTAGAGACTTAATTTTCATCTCATTGGATTCAATCAGAGAGCGATGTTCTGACAGCGTATTGCTATGTTGAAGAATGAGATCTCTAGACGACCTCATTTCAGATTCCAGATTGGTCTGTGAGAGCTTTATAGCTACAATGTCCGATTGAAGCTCTGTATAAGAATGTTTCATTATCGATAAATCCTCTGCTATGCCCGAAATTTTATTCATGATTTCTCGAAAGTGGGCGATTGTAATGGGAGCCTCTGAAGAAACTTCTTCACGTGAAGGAGAGTGGCTAGTATAACTTCGCAACTTGACTTTAGACAAGCAGCCACAGCACTTCCAAGCCTTTTTGTTCTCCTTGAGGAAATCATGTTTGCGCAATCATTATTATATGTTTTGCGGCACACAGAACAAGCAATAGTGTGCTTATCCTGAGCCTGAACAGGCTTGGTGCATTGACAACAGATTGGCATTTTAGATGGCAAAAAAACAGGATTTAATAAAGACAGGGAAAACGCACTTCACTCTCACGGGCCTATATGAGAGACTTCACAAAACAAGACACAGGTAGGCCGCGGAATGGATAGGCGAATAACAAAAGGAAAGTTTAACAAAGGCTCAAGGTAGATTCAAACAAATTCTGTAATCAGATCATTTACACCTCTTCTGATTGTCCGATAACACAAGCTCGAATGTGTTTGCATAAACGCAGCAACTCACAGTTCCTATCTGTAAACGTTTTTCAGATACTGCCAGATGCGCGATAAGCGAGTACCAAAACCGACCGCTACAAATTATAGAGAATTCAAGGGATTACTCTCCTCAATTATATATAAAAGCAAGTGAGGAAAAAAAAAATAAATGAAAGAGTAAGATCAATTCGATACTCTTACCACTAAAAGGTACCACCCTGGAGAAATAAATATCGGTATTAACACCGTAATAAATCAAATTTATCGTACGACAACTAAATCGACCGAACTCTGCAACGCACGCATGAATATATAATCAATGATAATAATTATTTACAGAATTATAGACTTTTACCTGATTTGTTATTTGAGCAGTTTCAGCACCTTTTATGATGGGTGTGTTGTTCGATGACCTCGAAATTGACCTAGTTACGACAAGAATTTGAGACGTGTTATTACTTATCTGTTTGAGGTCATCAATGTTTATCCGGGATAATGCGTCCGCACAAACGTTCTGTTCACCTTTGATATACTCAATTTCAAAGTTGAATTCTTCCAAATCTAGTCGCATACGTGTTAATTTAGAACTTGGATCTTTCATCGAAAACAAATAAATTAGCGGTTTATGGTCAGTTTTTATTAAAAATTTTTGTCCATACAAATAACAACGAAAATGTCTGACAGCCCAATGAATCGCTGTGAGCTCTTTCAGAATCGTTGGTTTATGCGATTCTCCTTTGGTAAAGGTTTTGGACCCATACGAAATTGGAAATTCTTCTCCTTCAACAATTTGAGAAAGGACAGCTCCACATGCTATATCTGAGCTATCAGTTGTCAAAATGAATTGTTTTGAAAAATCGGAATATTTTAATATGCGTGGATGGATGAGAGCTGTTTTCAGTTCAATAAAAGAATTTTCACATGAGCTGGACCATATAAATTTGTTACCTCTTCTTGTTAACTGATTTAACGGTTGAGTTATTTCCACAAAAAGAGGAATAAATCTTCTGTAGTAGTTACAGAACGCAACAAATCTTTTAACCTCATCAGTAGTAATACTACACGGTTTCCCGACCAAACAATAGAAATCATGACGTCACATTTTGGGTGACCGCTTTGTAGGAATTAATGAAAAAATTCTCGGCGACGTAGAGATTCGAACCGGCACCCTTCAGATTATGAGCCCGACGGGTTACCCGACCCGGCCACCGAGGCTCGACGTTATGGAACCGTCTTTGGAACTACATATAGAGATCGAGCAGGTAGATCCTTTTCAGAGGAACATTCTAGAACTAATTAGCATGTTTGAATAGACATTGTGGGTGGGGTCGAGTATTTTCATTGTGAAATGCCTGTTATCGGAATCATTCAATAACATATTCATATATACTAGTTATGATTGAATGCAAATTGACCAATGAAATAACGTAATCAGCTATGATTATATAATTTTCAGAGTATATTTGAGAAATTAATATCCTGAATAAGTTCGACATTATTGGGTAAAATCAAAAACAATTTTAAAGGCATTAAGTATTTTTGGGCGCATGTTCTAGGGGAACATCGTCCTATCATTTCGTCCAAATGTCTGTAATTTTCGAATTTCGAGCTGAAAATTGGCTAATAGACTAATTCGGACTCCCTGATCACGAATCCGGTGTCAGATTTTTGGGTGCCGTCCGGCCGGCCGGCCGGCCTTCCGGCCGTAGGCACGATAACAGGAGCACCGAAGGTCCTATCGACTTCAAACTTTCAGGGTAGGTTTCTGATCAAAATGCGACGGTTGAGTTCGTTAACGGGCAAAATCGGCCGGACGGTTTAGAAGTTATAGACATTTCAAATTTAGAGGTTATTTCCCTGATATTTCAGGAACTAAAGAAGATGTTGAATCGAAACTTGGTAGTCAGTTCGAGGATATAAACGCGCAACTTTTGGCAAAATTCTGTTATGATCGAAATGTTGGTAATTTTTAAAAAAATATTTCTTTTAATTTTTTCGAAAAAAAAAAAATTTTTTTCGTGAACTATTCATCAGATTGCAACAAAAACTTGTACTAACGTCAATTGTAGTATTTTGCAACATTGTGCAAAATTTTGGCTCTATACGATTTCAATTTCTGGAGATATAAGACAAAATGTGTCAAATTTCCTGGGTCTCTCTCAGTATTTTCATCGATTATTATATAATAATCAATAATATTAAGGTATTCAGCATGATACTGCTTTTTTTTTCTTTATTTTCTTTACTGGTCAGTACGGGCCACAAGGAAGATGAACATGCGCCCAATAGCTCCTGTCCACAGGGCTTGAACCAATTTTTATTGACATAACGTGAAATGTCTATTATCCACATCATTCAATACCTTATTCTTATAGTAATACATACATTCTAAGATTACATAACTTTCAACAGAGGGATTAATTCTACAAAAGGAATTTATTAAATCTTCAATCGAATTATGACTATTCTTCTGAGATAGATCTTTCATGATATCTAGGAACTTGTAATAGTAAAACGATATTTTTAAATTTTTCAACATCTGTAGGCGATGGGAAATTATAGCAGTATTTAATTGGATCAATTTATTCAAGTCGGCATCGCTGAAATACATGCAGTTTTCCCATTTGGCAACGCGGGTCATCACACCTTTGGATTTTTCAACTTCAACGCCACAATCTCTTTGATCAGCATCATTTTCAATTAATGCAATAAACGATCTCCATTGCCAGTCGTCAAAAGATATTATACATTCATTAGATATGAGCATGACTGCAGGTTCAAAATTTCTTGCGGGACTTATACGACAATCAATAGAAGCAGACCCACATTCCATTTCCAGATGATTTTTATGTGTAAATTCTTATGAGGATTTCTAAGCTCGATTTTAACAAAAATGGTTCTGTTCACATGAATATATGTAGATTTCTCAGCATCGCGAGATGATTGGAAAATTATTACTGCTCTCCACGCAATACTTTTTCAACCAAATAAACATCATGCTGCCATGTTTTTTGCAATTCTTCTTGATAGAAAGCACCACTTATTGGTCTACCGCTAAAGTAGGTAACTCACTGGGTTGGTAAGTTGGACTTTTGTGATTTTAAATAGTTTAGTAGTCCATCGATACCCTTTTGTGAAAACGTGTCTAAATTTACGTACAATTCTTCTGAAATTTATGAGGTCGTGCTATTTTTATGTGACTGAAGGCTAATTTATCTATGTCGTTCTTTGTATTAACGTCACGGGGTTTCATGCCAATAGTTCACTGTTTTTGGGTGTATGTTCTAGGGGAACATCGTCCTATCATTTCGTCCAAATGTCTGTAATTTTCGAATTTCGAGCTGAAAATTTGCTAATAGACTAATTCGGACTCCCTGATCACGAATCCGGTGTCAGATTGGGAGCTAGTTTGGAAGAATTAGCGTCGACATTAATTCTTGACAATTTTCAAAATTTAAAAAAAGAATTTGCAAGTTTTTGTGATGACGACTTTGAACTCCTAACAAGGAAGGGTATTTTTTGTTATGATTACATGACGGACTGGGACAAGTTGAATGAAACAACACTACCATCAATAGACAAATTTTATAATAAATTGAACGATGCGCACATTGACGTGAAAAGATATCGTCATGCTCAAAACGTTTGGCAAAAATTCGGTATAAAATCATTGGGTGAATACAGTGACCTATACATGAAAACAGATAGACTTTTGCTCGCTGACGTGATGGAAAATTTTAGTCAAACAGCATTAATGACATACAAACTTGACCCAGCATGGCATTATACTATGCCTGGGTACAGCTGGGACTGTATGTTAAATTATACTAAATGTAAACTGCAATTACTTAAAGATATCGATATGATCATGTTCGTGGAAAAGGGTATACGAGGGGGTATGAGCTGCTGCATGCACAGATTGTCTGAAGCCAATAATCCCCAGATGCCTAATTATGACGTCTCAAAGCCCGAGTCATATCTGCTTTATCTTGATGTTAATAATTTGTATGGCTGGGCAATGAGTCAATATTTACCATTTGGGGGTTTTGAATGGGTAGACATATCTGTAGATGTGAGCATCATGCCTGACGATTCTCCTGAAGGATATATTCTTCAAGTAGACCTGGAATATCCTCACCACCTACATGATCTGCATAAAGACCTCCCGCTGTGTCCGGAGCACAGCATCCCCCCGGGCTCAAAGTTTTCCAAATTACTCTGCACACTCTCTGATAAGAAAGACTATATAATTCATTATCGGAATTTGAAAACTGTTTTAGAATTAGGTTTGAAAGTAACACAGATTAAAAAAGTTTTGAAATTTAAGCAGTCTCCCTGGCTAAAACCCTATATTGACCTTAACACGGAATTGCGAGCAAAAGCAACAACAACATTCGGAAAAAATCAATTTAAATTTGCAAATAATTCAATTTTTGGTAAAACGATGGAAAATATTAGATTGCACAGAGTTGTACGCCTGGTATCCAAATATGAAACCAGGTACGGGGCAAAGCATTGGATTAGTTCGCCAAGAGTCCATAGTCGCACAATTTTCGGTGAAGATTTGATGGCAATCGAACTTAATAAGAATGAGCTCTTATTTAACAAACCACTTTACATAGGTCAGGCATAGTATGCATTACCACTACTTTTTAGCAATCGACAAATGAGAGTATTGTTGAAACATATCTGGGGCGGTTTTAAGATCGAAACACCCAATAATTGTTAATATTTCCCCTTTTTTACCCAGATGAAGGAACCTCCTATATTTCCTTCTATCTGGGCGTTGATATACATTTTGAGACTGAAACAACTCACTACTACAAATACCATTGTAACTATTACATCTCTTAGTGCAAGAGACATAACTATTCTTGATCTGTCGCGAAACAATAACATTGTCTTGTCTTCGTTGGCAACTTAGTAGTCACTTCTGCCCTTTTCCTATAGAAGGGAGATTTTATATTGTATCAATAGTGCATTGTACAATAATTCGTGCTTGTTATCGAAGTAACGGTAACAACAAAATACAGTTAATTGTTTATTAAAAGTGCGTTCGAATATTTCACCACTTCCCATCCTCGTAATTGTTACTTTATTACAAGTAACAACTTACGCAGTAATCAATGAGATTACTACTGGGTGCTTAATGTTAAGTATACCCCCTTCAAGCATCACCCTGATAAAACAATCAGGGTGTATAATTCTGGTCCTTCGAAAATAATTATATCCTGATAAAAGCATCAGGACTCACATATTATCCTTCGAAACCATAACAGTCCTGATAAACTAATCAGGATACAACAAGAGTATTTTTAGAAATTCTTGAAAATTGTATGTACAGGATGTTTTACAAGATGTGGAATACAGAAAATAATTTTCTCAGTCTAGACCAGCGCTATCAACAAGTCATTATGAGTAAATATTAGGCATAGGCCTATACTCATTCCCTGAAATTGTCATCAAGATCCATGCAGGCTTTCAAGGATTATGCCGAATGAAAATTTTTGATGAAATACATCCTGTATCTCTTAAACGAATATAGTTAGGACAAATTGCGAACACTGATTTAGACTCACCAAAATGTCCTGCACCTGTACTGAAAGCCTGCACAATCATTCGTGAAACACCCTGTATATATCGAATACCACACCTATAATGGATGATTACGTTGGAGGACTGATAGTTAATTTAACGACAAATTTGATAATGTCCATCCGTGGGACCGTTTGTACGCACTGTAACTTTAGAAATTACTTAGTTACTAACTGCATAGCTGGGCATGATGCACCCAGTAGGTCTCAAAATAAAATCCTTCAAATTTTAATTATATAATAGAATATTTTACGAAAAACGAATTGAACCAAGTTTGAAGCCGCTTTAACTTTATGCCGAATTTCCTCCATATCAACCGAAGAAGCATAGATAAGCTTATTTTAACAAATTTTTTTAAAGGGTTCTGTTAAAGTGCGTTACGCTGCCATAGCTGCCAAACCAGACTTTTTAGAAATTTCCTTTGAAAGCATTTAAAAAATCACTCATTTGTTGAATAATTTTATTTGGGAACACCCTGTATATTAGAAAATAATTTCCTGAGATACAGAATTGAAACTACAAAGGGCGTGCTTTCAAACGAAATTTCTAAAAGGTCGGGTTTGGCAGCTATGGAAGCGTAACGCACTATTGCAGGACCCTGTATACCTCGAGAACAACTCTCCATGTGCATCTTGGAATTTGTATACAAGGTGTTAAAAATAACTGTAAAAGAGCTCAAATACGTCTAGTTTGTTATATAAAACTTTTTCGAATTCACACCCCTAGCTGAGTTATAAACCCTTGAAAGGATGAATTGATTTTTCAGTTTTCAATTTTAATGTACCGACCCAAAATATTCAGACACATTCATTTTAAAAAGTATTAATATACGATACGTGGTATTAGTACCACTAATTTTTAAACCCGCTACTATATTTACTTGGGGTTGAAACAAACAAGCCCTTCTATAAATTATTCCATAACTTCTCAGACATTCGTGAAATTAGAAAAGTGAATATATTTTCCGAAAGAAAATGCAATTATGGAAATGTTTTGTCTCTCGTATTTAATTCGTAACTTCAGTAGTTTCGGAGGCAATTATTGAAATGTAAGATCAATTTTTCTACGGTTGATACCAGGACCCCGAGATATCTGTAACTTTTAACAACTTACCCCCTTAACGGGGGGGTGCAAGTCGGAATATTAAACTCATGAAACTGGGGAAGTTTCCGAAGATCCAGAAACATTTAATCTGGTAGGTAAAGTAAAATTAGCGAACAAACAAGATAAAAATTATTAAAACTTTGTGTGGGTCTGTGTAGGAAACTAGGATAGAATCCTAGAAAGCTGAGATTTGGTACCTAGGCTAGAACAAGCATACAAACAACAACAAAAAATGAGAAATTTATAATTTTCTCCCTCTATTCCCTTATTAAAAGAAGTGCAGTTTTGTATATAATTTTTATTAAATTCAATTACATTTGATGTAAATCCGGATGCAAAGATTCACAAGAAGCTTTTACAGTTAAAAAGTTATCAGATCACATAAATATGGAAGCCTCTAGCTATACAAGCAGTTTTTCTAGAAGGTCGAAAAGTATGGCTAGGCTAATTCATAGAACTATTGCATGACACAACTTTCTAACAGTGAAAGCTTCTTGTGAGACTTGGCAACCATCAGTTTTACATAAAATATTTTTGGTGCTAAAAGTATATCTGTAAGATAGTAAGTTTTTCAAAATATACCTAATTTTTTTGATGTACAATCATTTTCATTGAAATTCAATTGATACTTAAGGACTCAAAATAAGATAGCAGTTCACAAATGACTTATTAATTTTTTCACAGGAAGGATAATGAAAAAATATACTAATAGATGTATAAACATATTTCAACTGTATCCGCTTTGTATCCGCTTTGTATCCGCTTTGTGTGAGCTTTGTATCCGCTTTGAATCCGCTTTGTGTGAGCTTTGTATCCGCTTTGAATCCGCTTTGAATCCGCTTTGTATCAGCTTTGTATGAGCTTTGTATGAGCTTTGTATGAGCTTTGTATGAGCTTTGTATGAGCTTTGTATGCGCTTTGTATGAGCTTTGTATCCGCTTTGTATGCGCTTTGTATGAGCTTTGAATCCGCTTTGTATCAGTTTTGTATGAGCTTTGTATGAGCTTTGTATCCGCTTTGTATGAGCTTTGTATGTGCTTTGTATGAGCTTTGTATCCGCTTTGTATGCGCTTTGTATGAGCTTTGTATCCGCTTTGTATGAGCTTTGTATCCTCTCATCCGTTGTAAGTTTACTTTTGTAAGGCGAATTCTCCGTTTGGGCGGCAGACGAGCGTTACATGCAATGCTCGTAGACCGTCCACACGGACATTTCGCCTTACATTACGCGTTACATTACACTCGTCTGGACCCAGCATTAGAATGAGTTATCGGACAAGCTTGAGCAGCAACTGTTTTGGCGCGCCAAAATAGTTGCTGTATCCTTCAGGAAGCTTAGGCACAGCACTGTTAATTGTAGTCATGACAAAAATAACTATATACCTACTAAGCAAACTTTCTGGTACATTCACTTGGTTCAATATTTTTCTTTGAATTTTTAACAATATGAAAATAAATATCTCAACATAAATCTTTCCGAATTAAAATATATCACAATATATAACAACTATGGCACAGGAAATGACTAGAAAATAAAGGCAGTACAACTTGAGACATGAATCAATATTAATTATATCAATAAACATTCAAAATAATTTTGGAAGTGGATTTACAATATTGAAGTTATTTTCAAAAGAGTCAAAATATTGTCGGGAAAACCTACACCTTAATTTCTGTAATGAAAATTAGCGACCATGACCAATTCCAATAACAGAATATTGTGAGTTATCCTGATTCAACCAGTCTCTCACATCAAATATTTTGTAAATTCTTTCTTAATTTCTATAAATAAAGCAACTGAATTAATTGAAGCAATTTCGAACTTCGAATATCCAAAATTTGACAACGCATGTCAAACCAACATCTCAGATCAAGCAGGCATTCTTAGCACTACACACAAAAATATATTAGGGATGGCAAGTTTATTTCCAGGTGTGACATTATTATGTTTTAAGATGAAGAGGAACGTGATTCTGAATTGGGCTCAAGCTTGTCCGATAACTCATTCTAATGCTGGGTCCAGACGAGTGTAATGTAACGCGTAATGTAAGGCGAAATGTCCGTGTGGACGGTCTACGAGCATTGCATGTAACGCTCGTCTGCCGCCCAAACGGAGAATTCGCCTTACAAAAGTAAACTTACAACGGATGAGAGGATACAAAGCTCATACAAAGCGGATACAAAGCTCATACAAAGCGCATACAAAGCGGATACAAAGCTCATACAAAGCGCATACAAAGCTCATACAAAGCGGATACAAAGCTCATACAAAGCTCATACAAAACTGATACAAAGCGGATTCAAAGCTCATACAAAGCGCATACAAAGCGGATACAAAGCTCATACAAAGCGCATACAAAGCTCATACAAAGCGGATACAAAGCTCATACAAAGCTCATACAAAGCTCATACAAAGCTGATACAAAGCGGATTCAAAGCGGATACAAAGCTCACACAAAGCGGATTCAAAGCGGATACAAAGCTCACACAAAGCGGATACAAAGCGGATACAAAGCGGATACAGTTGAAATATGTTTATACATCTATTAGTATATTTTTTCATTATCCTTCCTGTGAAAAAATTAATAAGTCATTTGTGAACTGATATCTTATTTTGAGTCCTTAAGTATCAATTGAATTTCAATGAAAATTTCAAAAAAATTAGGTATATTTTGAAAAACTTACTATCTTACAGATATACTTTTAGCACCAAAAATATTTTATGTAAAACTGATGGTTGCCAAGTCTCACAAGAAGCTTTCACTGTTAGAAAGTTGTGTCATGCAATAGTTCTATGAATTAGCCTAGCCATACTTTTCGACCTTCTAGAAAAACTGCTTGTATAGCTAGAGGCTTCCATATTTATGTGATCTGATAACTTTTTAACTGTAAAAGCTTCTTGTGAATCTTTGCATCCGGATTTACATCAAATGTAATTGAATTTAATAAAAATTATATACAAAACTGCACTTCTTTTAATAAGGGAATAGAGGGAGAAAATTATAAATTTCTCATTTTTTGTTGTTGTTTGTATGCTTGTCCTAGCCTAGGAACCAAATCTCAGCTTTCTAGGATTCTATCCTAGTTTCCTACACAGACCCACACAAAGTTTTAATAATTTTTATCTTGTTTGTTCGCTAATTTTACTTTACCTACCAGATTAAATGTTTCTGGATCTTCGGAAACTTCCCCAGTTTCATGAGTTTAATATTCCGACTTGCACCCCCCCGTTAAGGGGGTAAGTTGTTAAAAGTTACAGATATCTCGGGGTCCTGGTATCAACCGTAGAAAAATTGATCTTACATTTCAATAATTGCCTCCGAAACTACTGAAGTTACGAATTAAATACGAGAGACAAAACATTTCCATAATTGCATTTTCTTTCGGAAAATATATTCACTTTTCTAATTTCACGAATGTCTGAGAAGTTATGGAATAATTTATAGAAGGGCTTGTTTGTTTCAACCCCAAGTAAATATAGTAGCGGGTTTAAAAATTAGTGGTACTAATACCACGTATCGTATATTAATACTTTTTAAAATGAATGTGTCTGAATATTTTGGGTCGGTACATTAAAATTGAAAACTGAAAAATCAATTCATCCTTTCAAGGGTTTATAACTCAGCTAGGGGTGTGAATTCGAAAAAGTTTTATATAACAAACTAGACGTATTTGAGCTCTTTTACAGTTGTTTTTAACACCTTGTATACAAATTCCAAGATGCACATGGAGAGTTGTTCTCGAGGTATACAGGGTCCTGCAATAGTGCGTTACGCTTCCATAGCTGCCAAACCCGACCTTTTAGAAATTTCGTTTGAAAGCACGCCCTTTGTAGTTTCAATTCTGTATCTCAGGAAATTATTTTCTAATATACAGGGTGTTCCCAAATAAAATTATTCAACAAATGAGTGATTTTTTAAATGCTTTCAAAGGAAATTTCTAAAAAGTCTGGTTTGGCAGCTATGGCAGCGTAACGCACTTTAACAGAACCCTTTAAAAAAATTTGTTAAAATAAGCTTATCTATGCTTCTTCGGTTGATATAGAGGAAATTCGGCATAAAGTTAAAGCGGCTTCAAACTTGGTTCAATTCGTTTTTCGTAAAATATTCTATTATATAATTAAAATTTGAAGGATTTTATTTTGAGACCTACTGGGTGCATCATGCCCAGCTATGCAGTTAGTAACTAAGTAATTTCTAAAGTTACAGTGCGTACAAACGGTCCCACGGATGGACATTATCAAATTTGTCGTTAAATTAACTATCAGTCCTCCAACGTAATCGTCCATTATAGGTGTGGTATTCGATATATACAGGGTGTTTCACGAATGATTGTGCAGGCTTTCAGTACAGGTGCAGGACATTTTGGTGAGTCTAAATCAGTGTTCGCAATGTGTCCTAACTATATTCGTTTAAGAGATACAGGATGTATTTCATCAAAAATTTTCATTCGGCATAATCCTTGAAAGCCTGCATGGATCTTGATGACAATTTCAGGGAATGAGTATAGGCCTATGCCTAATATTTACTCATAATGACTTGTTGATAGCGCTGGTCTAGACTGAGAAAATTATTTTCTGTATTCCACATCTTGTAAAACATCCTGTACATACAATTTTCAAGAATTGCTAAAAATACTCTTGTTGTATCCTGATTAGTTTATCAGGACTGTTATGGTTTCGAAGGACAATATGTGAGTCCTGATGCTTTTATCAGGATATAATTATTTTCGAAGGACCAGAATTATACACCCTGATTGTTTTATCAGGGTGATGCTTGAAGGGGGTATACTTAACATTAAGCACCCAGTAGTAATCTCATTGATTACTGCGTAAGTTGTTACTTGTAATAAAGTAACAATTACGAGGATGGGAAGTGGTGAAATATTCGAACGCACTTTTAATAAACAATTAACTGTATTTTGTTGTTACCGTTACTTCGATAACAAGCACGAATTATTGTACAATGCACTATTGATACAATATAAAATCTCCCTTCTATAGGAAAAGGGCAGAAGTGACTACTAAGTTGCCAACGAAGACAAGACAATGTTATTGTTTCGCGACAGATCAAGAATAGTTATGTCTCTTGCACTAAGAGATGTAATAGTTACAATGGTATTTGTAGTAGTGAGTTGTTTCAGTCTCAAAATGTATATCAACGCCCAGATAGAAGGAAATATAGGAGGTTCCTTCATCTGGGTAAAAAAGGGGAAATATTAACAATTATTGGGTGTTTCGATCTTAAAACCGCCCCAGATATGTTTCAACAATACTCTCATTTGTCGATTGCTAAAAAGTAGTGGTAATGCATACTATGCCTGACCTATGTAAAGTGGTTTGTTAAATAAGAGCTCATTCTTATTAAGTTCGATTGCCATCAAATCTTCACCGAAAATTGTGCTACTATGGAATCTTGGTGAACTAATCCAATGCTTTGCCCCGTACCTGGTTTCATATTTGGATACCAGGCGTACAACTCTGTGCAATCTAATATTTTCCATCGTTTTACCAAAAATTGAATTATTTGCAAATTTAAATTGATTTTTTCCGAATGTTGTTGTTGCTTTTGCTCGCAATTCCGTGTTAAGGTCAATATAGGGTTTTAGCCAGGGAGACTGCTTAAATTTCAAAACTTTTTTAATCTGTGTTACTTTCAAACCTAATTCTAAAACAGTTTTCAAATTCCGATAATGAATTATATAGTCTTTCTTATCAGAGAGTGTGCAGAGTAATTTGGAAAACTTTGAGCCCGGGGGGATGCTGTGCTCCGGACACAGCGGGAGGTCTTTATGCAGATGGTGTAGGTAGATATGTAGGTGGTGAGGATATTCCAGGTCTACTTGAAGAATATATCCTTCAGGAGAATCGTCAGGCATGATGCTCACATCTACAGATATGTCTACCCATTCAAAACCCCCAAATGGTAAATATTGACTCATTGCCCAGCCATACAAATTATTAACATCAAGATAAAGCAGATATGACTCGGGCTTTGAGACGTCATAATTAGGCATCTGGGGATTATTGGCTTCAGACAATCTGTGCATGCAGCAGCTCATACCCCCTCGTATACCCTTTTCCACGAACATGATCATATCGATATCTTTAAGTAATTGCAGTTTACATTTAGTATAATTTAACATACAGTCCCAGCTGTACCCAGGCATAGTATAATGCCATGCTGGGTCAAGTTTGTATGTCATTAATGCTGTTTGCCTAAAATTTTCCATCACGTCAGCGAGCAAAAGTCTATCTGTTTTCATGTATAGGTCACTGTATTCACCCAATGATTTTATACCGAATTTTTGCCAAACGTTTTGAGCATGACGATATCTTTTCACGTCAATGTGCGCATCGTTCAATTTATTATAAAATTTGTCTATTGATGGTAGTGTTGTTTCATTCAACTTGTCCCAGTCCGTCATGTAATCATAACAAAAAATACCCTTCCTTGTTAGGAGTTCAAAGTCGTCATCACAAAAACTTGCAAATTCTTTTTTTAAATTTTGAAAATTGTCAAGAATTAATGTCGACGCTAATTCTTCCAAACTAGCTCCCAATCTGACACCGGATTCGTGATCAGGGAGTCCGAATTAGTCTATTAGCCAATTTTCAGTTCGAAATTCGAAAATTACAGACATTTGGACGAAATGATAGGACGATGTTCCCCTAGAACATGCACCCAAAAACAGTGAACTATTGGCATGAAACCCCGTGACGTTAATACAAAGAACGACATAGATAAATTAGCCTTCAGTCACATAAAAATAGCACGACCTCATAAATTTCAGAAGAATTGTACGTAAATTTAGACACGTTTTCACAAAAGGGTATCGACGGACTACTAAACTATTTAAAATCACAAAAGTCCAACTTACCAACCCAGTGAGTTACCTACTTTAGCGGTAGACCAATAAGTGGTGCTTTCTATCAAGAAGAATTGCAAAAAACATGGCAGCATGATGTTTATTTGGTTGAAAAAGTATTGCGTGGAGAGCAGTAATAATTTTCCAATCATCTCGCGATGCTGAGAAATCTACATATATTCATGTGAAAAGAACCATTTTTGCTAAAATCGAGCTTAGAAATCCTCATAGGAATTTACACATAAAAATCATCTGGAAATGGAATATGGGTCTGCTTCTATTGATTGTCGTATAAGTCCCGCAAGAAATTTTGAACCTGCAGTCATGCTCATATCTAATGAATGTATAATATCTTTTGACGACTGGCAATGGAGATCGTTTATTGCATTAATTGAAAATGATGCTGATCAAAGAGATTGGGGCGTTGAAGTTGAAAAATCCAAAGGTGTGATGACCCGCGTTGCCAAATGGGAAAACTGCATGTATTTCAGCGATGCCGACTTGAATAAATTGATCCAATTAAATACTGCTATAATTTCCCATCGCCTACAGATGTTGAAAAATTTAAAAATATCGTTTTACTATTACAAGTTCCTAGATATCATGAAAGATCTATCTCAGAAGAATAGTCATAATTCGATTGAAGATTTAATAAATTCCTTTTGTAGAATTAATCCCTCTGTTGAAAGTTATGTAATCTTAGAATGTATGTATTACTATAAGAATAAGGTATTGAATGATGTGGATAATAGACATTTCACGTTATGTCAATAAAAATTGGTTCAAGCCCTGTGGACAGGAGCTATTGGGCGCATGTTCATCTTCCTTGTGGCCCGTACTGACCAGTAAAGAAAATAAAGAAAAAAAAAGCAGTATCATGCTGAACACCTTAATATTATTGATTATTATATAATAATCGATGAAAATACTGAGAGAGACCCAGGAAATTTGACACATTTTGTCTTATATCTCCAGAAATTGAAATCGTATAGAGCCAAAATTTTGCACAATGTTGCAAAATACTACAATTGACGTTAGTACAAGTTTTTGTTGCAATCTGATGAATAGTTCACGAAAAAAATTTTTTTTTTTTCGAAAAAATTAAAAGAAATATTTTTTTAAAAATTACCAACATTTCGATCATAACAGAATTTTGCCAAAAGTTGCGCGTTTATATCCTCGAACTGACTACCAAGTTTCGATTCAACATCTTCTTTAGTTCCTGAAATATCAGGGAAATAACCTCTAAATTTGAAATGTCTATAACTTCTAAACCGTCCGGCCGATTTTGCCCGTTAACGAACTCAACCGTCGCATTTTGATCAGAAACCTACCCTGAAAGTTTGAAGTCGATAGGACCTTCGGTGCTCCTGTTATCGTGCCTACGGCCGGAAGGCCGGCCGGCCGGCCGGACGGCACCCAAAAATCTGACACCGGATTCGTGATCAGGGAGTCCGAATTAGTCTATTAGCCAATTTTCAGCTCGAAATTCGAAAATTACAGACATTTGGACGAAATGATAGGACGATGTTCCCCTAGAACATGCGCCCAAAAATACTTAATGCCTTTAAAATTGTTTTTGATTTTACCCAATAATGTCGAACTTATTCAGGATATTAATTTCTCAAATATACTCTGAAAATTATATAATCATAGCTGATTACGTTATTTCATTGGTCAATTTGCATTCAATCATAACTAGTATATATGAATATGTTATTGAATGATTCCGATAACAGGCATTTCACAATGAAAATACTCGACCCCACCCACAATGTCTATTCAAACATGCTAATTAGTTCTAGAATGTTCCTCTGAAAAGGATCTACCTGCTCGATCTCTATATGTAGTTCCAAAGACGGTTCCATAACGTCGAGCCTCGGTGGCCGGGTCGGGTAACCCGTCGGGCTCATAATCTGAAGGGTGCCGGTTCGAATCTCTACGTCGCCGAGAATTTTTTCATTAATTCCTACAAAGCGGTCACCCAAAATGTGACGTCATGATTTCTATTGTTTGGTCGGGAAACCGTGTAGTATTACTACTCTCATCTGCATTTGTTGGTGTTGGATATTTATGAATGATATCAAACTTTGAATCGTCCGGTAAAATTCATTTGTCCGTAATTTTGTGGCCTAAAAAAGTTACTTCGTTCCTAAAAAAATGGCATTTTTCTGGATTCAATTTCAGATTGAATTTTCGACAAGTTTTGAAAACTTCTTCCAAATTTTTCAAATGATGATCTTCAGAGCATCCTGTTACAATGAGATCGTCCATATAGAGGAATGCCTTTTCTGGAGTTAGCCCTGCAAAAGCGATTGTCATCATCCTTTGGAAACTATTAGGACTCACAGATAAACCAGAAAGCAACCGTGTAAATCTGTAGGAACCTGAATCAGTACTAAATAAAGTTATGTCACGGGACACTACATCCAGTTCAATTTGATGAAATCCTGAATGTAAATCAATAACAGAAAACCATCTTGCTCTACCCAGCTGATCCAATATGTCATCTATACGTGGGAGCGGAAATTTATCAGCAATTAGTTTTTGGCGCTCTAGTTCCTCGGAACTGAGTGCTTATCAATTTGCCCAAATGTCTGTAATTTTCGAATATTTCGATGAAAATGGTCTTAAACGATTTGGTTCGACTCACTGATCAAGAATCCGTGGTCGAAATTCATTCTGTCCGGCCAGTCCGGCCGACGGCCGTAGGCACGATAACTCTCGAATGGAATGAGCTAGAGAAATGAAATTTTCAGAGTAGGTTTGGGGGATAAATATCTCGGCTAAGTTCGTTACTGGGCAAAATCGGACAGAAGGTTTCGGAGTAATAAAAAAAAAAAATTTTTTTACAGAACAAATTCCAAATTACATTTTTTTTAATAAGCAGTTTTATCATAAGAATCCATTCATATCAATTTAAGTTCTAACAAGCTAATACTTTCGGAGATATGATTTTTCAAAATTTCAATGTAAATCGTATTTCACAGATTGATATAATTATTCTATGTATATTCTATGTATGAATTGCCATAAAGTCAACTTGACAGAAGGGAATATTGTAACTTCAAGAATATTGGGGTTGAAATACTCGTATTTTAGCGATGCAACGGGGACCTCACCCGAAAATGTTTGAAAATATTACATAAATATTGAAAGCATAATTCCAAAGTTCGAGAGAGGAGAAAATTTTGTGAACGTAGATCAGGAAATTTTTGATCGATTACAAGGTAATTTATTATTTTATACATGTTTTATGGAATACCTACTATTTGTAGGTACTTTAAACCTGTTTTGGGCAATTGTCATACGAAACTTGTTTTTTTGGCGCTCTAGTTCCTCGGAACAGATTGCTTATCAATTTGCCCAAGTGTCTGTAATTTTGGAATTTTTGGCTGAAAATGGTCTCAAATGATTTGGTTGGACTCACTGATCAAGAATCCGAGTGCGAAATCGATTCTGTCCGGCCGGCCGACCGGCCGTAGGCACGATAACTCTCGAACGAAAGGAGTTAGCGGATTGAAAATTGCAAGGTGGTTTTGGAGCGTAAATATCTCGGACAAGTTCGTTAATGGGCGAAAACCATCAAGGGGTTTCGGAGTTATGGCCGATTTTAGTAAAAATATTCTTTATGAATATTTCCGAAACCGATCACTCGATCTATCTGAAATTTAGCACCAAATTGTAGAATCATGACCTTTATACGCATGTGACGTTTTGTATTGACCGGATTACCGTAAAGTGTCAAAAAAAAAATTTGAAAATGTGGAGCAGTTCTCATTCTCATGATTGCTCATTTAATCTTCATAAATAAACTATTATTTGAATTGAATTTCCTTTTTGATGCAGTTCTATCATATGAATACATTGATATAATTCCCAACTTTGAGAAACCAATACCAGATATAATTTGTCTGTTTGAACTAGAGCGCCAGAAAGCTCCTGTCCACAGGGCTTGAACCCATTTTTTATTTACGTTCCGAAAATCTAAGACAAGTCTTGAGGCTTTTTGACCGTTTGGTCCCTTTTTCGGTACTAATAAAATGGGGCTATTGTACTCTGACACCGAAGGCTCTATAATGTTATTTTTAAGCATGTTTTGAACATGATGTTTAATGTCTCCCTTTTGCGCCATTGGTTGCCTATAATTTTTTGTGTACATTGATTCATTAATTTTTCATGTCTATCAATATGGTCTGCATTGATATTGTAGATGTTAAACTTGTCGAGACTTATCACTTCTAGATGAAGGTTCTTCAAAACAACACTTTCGAAGGTCGTGTTCATAATGTTTAACAAACCTTCACCTGGTGACACGACCGTCCTTGCAATAAAAACTCCTGGTAAAGGCTCTTTATTCAACACTAGTACATTTTCCAAAACATTTTTGAGAGCTGGTCGAATTACTTCACAACGTGGCGGTATATGAATCTGGTTTTTCTCAACTCCGCTTAAAATAGGAATCATAAAGTTTTTATTACGGTATCTGAGATTCAAGTTCCACCGGCCATAATCCAAATTAGCACTATATTTGATAAGGAAATCCCTACTTAGTATTCCATCCCCCGGAATAGGAAAATCATCACTTACCAAATGATTTTGTCAGTCCCTGAGTTACGCTCTTAATATTAATTTTTTTTGAAACATCCACTGAATTAGGTAACAGAATTTTGCCCATTTTTAATATAGAAACATCAGCTCTGGTATCTACTAACAAAGTGACTTTTCCTCGAATTATGTTTGTTTCAACGACTACAAAATTTGAGAGAGATAAATCTAATTGATAAATATTTATTGCTCTGTCACCCCCAATCGAATCGGTTGGGGGTCCGGTTGGTTTTCCGGATTCGACATCTCCACAAATCTGACATTGGCATTTGTTCGTCCGTAATCTCTCCAATTAGGTCTACTATTAGTATTACTATACCTATTTCTACCGAATCGATATTGATGTCTGCCGGCATTGACGTTTTCCTGGTAGTGTTGTGAAGAGTTGTGTGAATTTCTGAAACCATGTTGAGAATTTTGAAAATGCCTGCCTGAACCACTCCGGCTATTATTGAAAGGGTTTCTACCACGTGTATTATTATTATTCAGATAGAACGCGTTGTTTGTTGACGACGGCTGAGTGCTGATATTAACAAATTTTGTCATGATTTCTTGGATTGTGCCAAAGTTTCCAGCTTCCACTACTATACGAGCTCTTTCAGTATTTGCATTCTGACTCAATGTCCGGGTAGTGGATTGGACTACATACTTTTCAGCTATCTCGTTAGGGACACCCTCGCTTATGAAAGCATTTTGAAGTTTCTGAGCCAGCTGTTCAACTTCTGTTGCAAAACTAGTATTGTCCTTATTGTTTTGCTACAAATTCAATAATTTGGATGTCAGAAGGTTTGAACTTTCAAATTTTATGCCATTTTTCAACTTCCTCACAATACCATCGAGATCATCTCCGTCAGAAATCAAACTACGCGCCTTCCCGGTTATTGTCGTTTTAACAAAAGACACGGCCTTATCCTGATGATCTGCGCAATTCGCCTGAAGTAGTTCTAACGAATCCAAAAAGGATCTCAGATTATCAGAATTTCCGTCGAACTGGTTGGGGATAATTTTGCTAGCTAAATTAAAAAATTCAATTGTACCCATCGCCATGATTTTGTCGTCTTCTTCGTCTTGAGACTCTTCTTCTAATGATAATGTATTAATCTGTTCTAGACAAGACACTGGCACTTGATATTTAACACCTATAGTTTGAAAAGAACGGATAACCTTGTCTCGGATATAGTGGAAATTGTTTTTTATTGATTGCCTATCTGAATTATCCAAATTTTGCCAAGAAACAGCTACGGTTTTTGCAAATTGATTGAAAAGAGCTACCAAATTATCTCGAATGTCTTTAAGAACTCATTTTCAATTAATTGACATACCTAAGTTTAAATTATCGAATCATTCATATTACCCAAAAAAAATTGTCACTTACTTCTACTGTTTGTCACTTCACATTTTTGGCGCTCTAGTTCCTCGGAACTGAGTGCTTATCAATTTGCCCAAATGTCTGTAATTTTCGAATATTTCGATGAAAATGGTCTTAAACGATTTGGTTCGACTCACTGATCAAGAATCCGTGGTCGAAATTCATTCTGTCCGGCCGGTCCGGCCGGCCGTAGGCACGATAACTCTCGAACGGAATGAGCTAGAGAGTTGAAATTTTCAGAGTAGGTTTGGGGGATAAATATCTCGGCTAAGTTCGTTATTGGGCAAAATCGGACAAATGGTTTCGGAGTAACAAAAAAAAATTTTTTTTTCACGAAACAAATTCCAAATTAAATTTTTTTTAATAAAAAGTTTTTTCATGAGAATCCAATCATATCATTTTTAACTCCAACAAGCTAATACTTTCGGAGATATGATTTTTCAAAATTTCAATAATAAATCGTATTTCAACGTTGTCACAGAATAATATTATTCTATGTATGAATATGAATTGTCATAATGTCAAATGATGTTCCTGAAACTAATCAATCATAGTATATCTTGTCTATGCTAATCAATCGAAGAATTGTGAGCGAAGTGAGAAAAATCTCAGATATGATTTTTCAAAATTTCAATAATAAATCGTATTACAACGTTGTCACAGAATGATATTATTCTATGTATGAATATGAATTGTCATAATGTCAAATGATGTTCCATGTTCCTGAGACTAATCAATCGAAGAATTGTGAGCGAAGTGAGTTAAATCTCAGTTGTTTGCTCCGATATTAGTTTTTCTCAGAAAATTCTTACATTTCGGAACTGAACATGAAGTA
Source organism: Halyzia sedecimguttata (assembly GCA_937662695.2). Lineage (NCBI taxonomy): Eukaryota > Metazoa > Arthropoda > Insecta > Coleoptera > Coccinellidae > Halyzia > Halyzia sedecimguttata. The sequence goes on along the minus strand of OW569416.2, from coordinate 19,404,240 downwards.
AGAGATCTGAGAGTAGTGAGACTGCTTTTCATCCATAGTCATAGATATAACTCTCGAAAGGAATGAGGTAGGTAGTTGAAATTTTCAGAGTAGTTTAGGCTATGAATATCTCGGTTAAGTTCGTTATTGGGCAAAATTGGCCAGATTTAATTTGATTTCTTCCATGGTGCTTTTCTCATTCTCATGATTGCTCATTTAATCTTGATAAATAAACTATTATTTGAATTGAATTTCCTTTAGGATGCAGTTCTATTTTATGAATACATTGATATAATTCCCAACTCTGAGAAACCAATACTTTCGGAGATATAATTTGTCTGTTTGAACTAGAGCGCCAGAAAGCTCCTGTCCACAGGGCTTGAACCCATTTTTGTTCTACTCATCACTGCACACTTTTCTGACGACTGCAGCCAGCTGTTGGGAAGACCTGGTTCAGTAGACTGCTCCCTGCTACTTCCCTGATCTGCTTTTCTATACGTCCTTTGGTCCATTTGTATAGGACGTATATGAAACCTAATATTGCCATTATGATGAATGTTCCTGCTCCTCTCTAATTGATGCTGATTTTTCCATTTGCCTCGGTTCGGTTGATGTTTTCGAACCCATCCTTGTTGTAATTTCTTCCATGAGGAGGATCACATTATTCGAATATGCAGGATCGCCATGTAATGGGATTCAGGTGGAATTACTATGTAGGTGTTTTATCCACAGTGAACTTTATTAGATTGATTAATAATTATGTACAAGTACAGCAAAGGAGCAATAGTACAATGTCAGCAGATGTTGTAATGATAACTATTCATGCAATTTATACCGTCATCAATAACCATAGTTGGTATTCAGTTAATTAGGTTGATGGCACGAAATTAGATCAATAATCCAAAACATCTCTACATTAATAATGTTACAAGATTCTTGAAAGATATTGATATGTACAAACGTCTTTAGCCAATAGTATACAGTTAAAATATTGTTTGCAGAATAAACAAAAGTACTTAGTGAAAATTGTAATATATATTAATGTAATTAGTCTAATAATATACCAATGTATAAATACATAGTATGTGCCAATGGCCATAAGCAGTCGAGGCACTTCAATAAATAAAAAAAAAATAAAAAAAAAATCTCTGTTGTACCTTTTGGTTTGAGAAACAGCGCACAAACACAACAACGACTTGTCGATAAACTTTTTGGTCCTAAATTTGAAAGTAAAATTTTTGTTTATATAGACGATATAATAGTTATTTCGGCCACTTTTGAAGAACATGTTGAACTCCTGAGCGAAGTTCTTGATCGTCTCAGGCGGGCGAATTTGACGGTTAACTTGGAGAAATGTCATTTTTTTCGAAATTCTATAAAGTACTTAGGATATATTGTTGACGGTCATGGTCTGAAAACTGATAAAATTTCGTGTATGGTTAATTTTCCTCGCCCGAATACCACTACGCAAATTAAAAGATTCATAGGGATGTGTTCTTGGTACTGAAGTTTCATTAGAGATTTTTCCACCTTAATATCTTCAATTAGTGATTTGACAAAGGGTAGAAAAAAACGTCAAGCTGTTGAATGGACTCCTCAAGCTAAAGAGGCATTTCTTAAAATCAAAGAAGCTCTGGTGGCTTCGCCCATACTTACTTCCCCTAACTTTGATCGTCCTTTCACTATACAGAGTGATACCTCCGCTACTGGCGTTGGTGGTGTGCTGACACAGCACCATGATTCCGATGAAAAGGTAATAGCTTATGCAAGCGGTTCTCTTTATTATTATTATTATTATTACATGTAATAAGAGCTGAGGTTTGAAACCTATAAAAGCCCAGAAATGAAATAAGAAAAAAAAATTTCAAAAGAAGTACACTAAAACGAGAAAATTAAGCATAATACATTAGAAAACATAAATGTAAATCGCACAAAACAACACAGTCACCGCCGCGCGCCGCCGCGTACACCATGTGTCGTATCTCGACTTGAACGCGTTCACTGAAGTGGCCCCAAGAACATCCACTGGCAGACTGTTCCAGACGTTGAACACCCGGTTTGGCAAAAACTGTTGTCTTGTAGTTGATCTGAAGTTTTGCTTCAGAAGCTTGAAATCATGACCACGTAGATGATTTTTATTGAGAAAGAAGGTGTGAAGATGATCCAGTGCGTAGAGCACTTGGTGTGGTGGTGGCTCTATATGTAATTATTAGATCTCCTCTCAAGCGCCGCTCTGCAAATGTTGGTAGATGAAGTAGTTTCAGACGCTCTTCATAGGTGAGTCTAGACCGACCATATGGTATCCTTGTTGCCCATCTCTGCACTTTCTCAAGTGCTTCGATATCTCGCACAAGGTGGGGGGAACTGGACCGGAAAACTCTAGAATTGGTCGAATATACGTAGTGTAAATCTTGGCACAAACCTCGGGGTGACAACCCTGGAAAGCTTTGCTCATGAGTTAAGTGGTTCGTCTCGCTTTAGAAACTACGTATTCGACTTGCTTGGACCACGATAGATCCTCTGCCACTATCACTCCCAAGTCGTTATGGCTGTCCGTTGTTTTTAAAATATTATTTTCCAAAACATAGCTATGTCTTGGGTTATTTTTTTCTACGTGCAAGACTACGCATTTTTCAATATTCGAGGGGAGTAGCCACTCAGTACACCAATGTGAAATCGTCTCGAGATCTTTCTGTAGGATGTCATGTTGCAGAAGTGGATCGGCATACAATTTGAGATCGTCAGCATATTGGGAACAGTTGGAATTCAGTAAAGATGGTAAATCAGAAACATATAAAAGGAAAAGCAGAGGACCCAAGACAGATCCTTGCGGTACACCAGTATTGATAGATCTGGGAGAGGACAACTCATCATGAATACGGACCTGAAATTCTCTCCCACCAAGAAAGGATACAACCCAATGCAGCAAATCACCACGCACACCGAAGTGTTCAATTTTGCGAGCGAGACGGCGAAGTGGGACCCCGTCAAAGGCCCTAGTGAAATCGAGATATACTACATTACTGATGCACCAGAATCGACAGATTTACTCCAGTCATCGACACACTTCATTAAGCATGTCAACACGGATCTTCCCTTTAAAAAACCATGCTGGCAGGCGGTAAAATGCTGTTAGTAAGGAGAAAATCCTGCAGTTGAACAACTACCATTCTTACCCGAGTTGAACGAAATTATTCTGTAACTGAACGAGAACTGTTAGCTCTGATATTTTGTCTGGAAAAATTTAGACCTTACGTCAAAGAAGTCAGATTCACGGTCATTACAGACCATTATTCTCTATTATGGTTAAGTAAATTATCAAACCCTTCATGAAGATTGGCACGGTGGGCAGTTCTTTTAAGACAGTTTGATTTTGAATTATTACACCGAAAGGGTAAAAATAATGTAGATCCCGATTTTCTTCGTCGACTCCATGAGTCCAGTGAAGTATGCCTTATATCAATTAGTGAAGAAAGTTTAGATAATTGGTATCGTAATATGCGTCTGAAAATCCTAAATGAAACGCAGAAATATCCACAATGGAAGGTTGAAAATGGCATTCTTTACAAACTCGTTCCATCTAATGTTCCGGTTCAGTCAAATATTTCTGAATGGAAAACCGTCATACCGAATAACAAGCGCAGTGAAATAATAAGAACATTTCACGATCCTCCAACCTGTGGTCACCTATATTTTTATAAAACGTTCGGAATCAGTGAACTTTATTATTGGCCTAAAATGAGGTTTGATATTCTTGAGTTTATCCGTCAGTGTAAAATTTGTGGAGCTCAAAAAATTTATAACAAACCCGGACTAGGTTTGATGGAAAAGGAGAAAAATATGAATTTTCCATGGCAACTCATTGCTTTGGATTTAATGGGTCCATTTCCCAGATCTAAACGGGGCAATACATTTTTGGTGGTTATAGCGGATTGGTTTACCAAATATGTTATACTGCATCCCATGTGAAAGGCGACGGCGGAGAACATAGTTAAATTTCTAGAATCCGATGTATTTTTGAAGTTTGGAGTTCCACAATTCATCATTTCGGATAACGGAGCTCAATTTGCTGGCCGTACTATGAAGAAATTTGCTGAATCTTATAAAGTCCAGAAGATTTGGTATACTGCCGTTTATTCACCCTGTAGTATTGTATAAAAATAATGTTACCAATTTGAATATCCCGCCTTAGTTTGAATATTAATTTATGTTATTCATTTCTCCTACTACTACTTCCGGTACACATATGCGCAAGAAGGCGTTGTACCACATTGTAATTCATTCCTTCTCTGAATGTCGAATAAATCAGTTAGCTTCAACTTGAGTATTTTATTCAACACCAGTAGTATTGGAATCACGTGGTCAAAGACACCACAAATTGGCGACGAGAATTAAAAAGAATATCCGCGTGTAAAGTTTAAGTAGTACAGTGAAAAGTTAATAATAAAATGACAGAAATCGGGCACCTGAGAGAATTTTCTCTAGCAAGCAGTGATTGGTCCATTTTCAAAGCAAGGCTGCTAAACTATTTCGCAGCTAATGGAATAAAGGAAGAAACAGATAAAGACAGAATGAAGGCAGTATTTCAAACCGCAGCAGTCCGTATTCGCCTTAAGGTACAAGTTTTACATGGCAAAGAAGGAATATGGAGGGACGGCAACCCAATGGGCTGGTAGAATACGAAGCTTGGCTGTAGGATGCGAGTTTGGAGCCGAGCTGGGAGTGTGTCTAAGGGATCGATTCATATTTGGTTTCGAGAAGGGGCCAGTTTTAGACCGACTCATGAAAGAAAACACCAATACGACTTTTGAAAGGATGGTACAAATTGCAGCATCAAAGATGGCGGCCAAAGAGGTGCAGGAATCCATGATCAAGCAGGAGCCCATGAATTTTCTACGCAACAGTTCAGGCAGCGCAGGTACAAGCGGCGCGCGCAATCAGCATGGAGGCGGCAGCGCACGAACCTACCAGCGGCACCAACAGAAGCATCAAAGTCATAGCAAGGAGACGGCCATGATGACAACTATGAAATGTGACGTCTGCGGGAAAAACAATCACCAAAAAGATAAGTGTTTTTATAAGTCTTTAAATTGTTTAGTATGCAAGAAAAAAGGTCATTTAGCCGTAGTATGCAGGCAAAACGTTAGAAATAGATACAACAATTTTATTGAAGAGAGTTCCTCTGTAAATGATCAAAAAAATTGTGATATTTGTTTGTTTACATTAGAACAGCAGGATATTTTTGGCATAGAACCATTTAAAATTGATATTTTACTTGAAAATAAAAACGTTCAATTTCAAATAGATACGGGCAGTGGAATGTCATGTTTTTCTTAACAATTTTATTTAAACAATTTTAAGGATTGGCCGATACAAAAGTCAAACAAAACATTTATTTTTTATAATGGGCAACAAGTGAAGCTATTGGGTGAACTTCATTTAAAAACTAGATATAATGAGAAAAATCATAAATTAACATTTTACATAATGGAAAATGGAGGACCTCCAATATTGGGAAATGATTTTTTAAATTTATATAACTTCAATTTAAGTATTTTCAACATAAGTAGGACTACTCAATATTTACAAGATGAGTTTCCACATGTTTTTTCTCCAGGATTAGGTTGTTTTAATAAAGCCAAGGAGAAAATAGATTTGAAAAATACTGAAATAAAACCTAAATTTTTAAAGGCTCGCCCAGTCCCTTTCGCTATTAAAAATAAAGTAGAAAAAGAAATTAAACGATTGGTATTTTTAGGAATATTGTCTCCAGTGGAGTACTGTTAATGGGCAACTCCAATTGTGCCAGGTATTAAAAAAAATGGAGATATAAGAATATGTGGAGACTTCAAGGTGACAGTCAACCCTATAATTGAGGTGGACCAGCACCCTTTGCCTAGAATCGAAGACCTTTTTAGCAAGCTGCAAGGTGGAAAGGAGTTCTCGAAACTTGATCTTTCACAAGCCTTTCAACAAATAGCCATTGATGATGAGAGTAAAGAATTGTTAACAATATCCACACATTTCATATATTCAATGTCTGATATTGCGTAGACGTGTATGAGTGTGAGCTCCTGACTAAATATTCAATATTGCGTTTTAATAGTGAAAGTAAATTTTGAAAGTTGGCACATACAGACGGAAAACAATTCGATAGAAGGCTGTGAAATAACTTTCAGCTAAAAATGGTCTTAACCAGGGAAATATGTGATGAAATCAAATCATCAATAAATCATATTCTAACAGTATGAAAGACCCACAGCTTATAAAAACCATCACTGATAAGTGATGACAATAAACAAGAGGCTGATGGAATTCGAAAGTAAGGTTGGTGTATTGGAGAGGAAAGTTGACGCTTTGGAAACTAAAAATGGAAATGTAGCTGCTGCTATGGAGAGAAAATATGATATCGTCGATCAACAAACAAAAATTAATAATTTGAGGATATTTAATTTCGCTGAGAAAGATAGGGAAGTTATAGGAGGAGATATTGTATCGTTCCTAAATAACAAAATGTCAACAAATTTGAAGGACGAAGATGTTGAAGTATGCTATAGAATTGGAAGAAAAGATCTGAATAGTGAAAAACCTCGAGGTATATTTTTAAAGTTGAAAACTTATAATCTTAAAATGAATATTTATAACAAAAAGAAGTTTCTAAAGGGCACAGGAGTAGTGATTCGAGAAGACCTCACAGCTTATCGAGTTGGGTTGTTATCGTCAGTAATTGAAAAAACGACGAGGAAAAATGTTTGGACAAATACTGGTCAAATTTTTGTAAACTTTAAACAGAAAATTCACAAAGTAGCATCTGATATGGACATAGCACAAATTTTTGCCTGACTGTGTGTTTCTTGGAATGTATTGTCTGAACATAAGTCAAATGATTCAGTTGGAATATGAGCCGAGATTATGTTTTGGAAAATTTTAATAAATCTTTAAGAGTTGGTCTGGGGCTCACAATGGAAATTAGACCTTGATTTAAGGTTTGTGTTGTTTAATTGGGGTAGGCAGAGTGCGCTTTACGCATTGTTGTTTTTTTTTTCATTTTGTTGCAGCTTTGCTACTGTAAATCTTCTGTTATTCTTTCCTTTTTGGCATATTGTTTCATTTTCTTTTACTTTTTTTTAATGGATACCTATATTAGAGATGTAAGTGAGAGACCAGTGGAAACGTTGGAGATTTATGATGTGAATGAACTTGATAAGATCTGGGATCACAGGGAGCAGAAGGTATTCTTTAAACTTTAACATCAAAATATAAATAGTCTTAACAAAAACATAGATGAATTTAAGATTACTATGTCTCAAATGAGTTGCCAGTATGATTGTATGGTATTTACTGAAACTTATAAAATATCAGATACAAATGTATTTAATATACCTGATTACTCAATGATTTACAATGATGGTAATTTCAACAAGAATGATGGGGTGGTAGTATATCTGAAAGAGGGATATAATTATAATTTTAACACAGTTTTTATCGGCTACTGAAAAGCGCTACAGATAGGTATAACACTAAATAATCACAAAAAAGTAATGTTAACATGTTTATACAGATCACCTTCAGCTAATGAAGAGGTATTTATCGAGAGTTTGAGTGGGTACTTGAAGCAAACAGAAAACAATAATTTTGCTCATATCTTAGTAGGCGACATAAACATAAAAATAAACACTAATTCTAATACTGTTGATGATTATCTGAATTTACTAAGCGAGCACAATTTTATATCAATGATAAATAAAAATACTAGAATACATGATCATACCAAAAACTGTCTGGATCATATTTTTTTTAAATGTAATACACCAAATTACGAACTTGATTGTGTTTCAGTGGTATTTGAAAATAATATTTCGGATCATAGAGCGACGATACTGGGGTTTCCTACTGAACCATGTAACAGAAACAAAAGTCGTATGAAAAGGGATATTTTATATATAAATTACCAAGGGGTGAGATTTGATCTAGAGGAATACAATTGGACAGTGTTTTATAATGAAGCAGATCCTGATGCGCTCACACAGATAATGACCACTATATTAAAATCCTCTATTACCAAAAATACCACGATAAAAAAAATAAAAAAATCCAAAGTTAAACGTAGTCAATGGATAACTGAAGGAATTGTTAATTCGGTAAATGAAAAAAATAGGTTATATAATCAATGTAAAATGGCACCTGACAATGAACAAAAGAAAATAGAATACAAAAACTACAAGAAAATACTCAATACACTGAGTTGACAAGCTAAGTTTAAATTCTCCAAAAAACAAATAAATATAAATAAAAACATAGACAAAAATCTATGGAAAGTTGTAAATAAAATATGTAATAGTGGAGCGGAAAGGGAAATCACGCAGGTTTGCGCAGATGGTGGTGAAATGTGTGATACTCCTGAACTCATTGCAGAGGCTTTCAATAATTTTTTTTTGTAAAGTGGGAGAGACATATGCAGGGAAAATTGTAAAGCCCAATACACCTCCACTCTGTAGCTCTAAACTAAATAAAAACTCCTTCTTCCTTACACCTACAAATGAGCAAGAACTTGTAACGGCAATAAATTCATTAAAGGATGGAAAGTCTCCGGGTTTTGACGGTTTAAAAGCGGAAGTGTTTAAGAAAACAGCTGATTTGATAGCATTACCGTTAACTCATCTAGTAAATAGAATTTTTATATCAAATAAAGTCCCAAAAGATTTTAAAAAGGCTATGATTGCTCCTGTGTACAAGAAGGGTAACTCAAAAAATATGAATAATTATAGACCAATCTCACTTATAACTAATTTGGCTAAAGTATTTGAAAAGATCCTGAAGAGAAAACTTATAAAATTCCTCGATAGCAATATGCAGATGTTGGAGGCATTGGGAGATGCGGGGGTACGGGGGGCGCCAAATGGACTCTTTGCGGATTACTTATCCAACCGCAACCAAATAGTCAGAGTAAATGATGTCTCTAGTGGTGAAAGGATGGTCAACTATGGTTTGCCCCAGGGAACTGTGTTGGGTCCGGTGTTGTTTACCATATATCTTAATAACATACTGACCACACGGTTTGCTGGTGATTTACTGAGCTTTGCAGATGATACTGCAATCTTATATACTGATGACACATGGGAAAATTTGAAAATCACAGCGGAAAAAGACTTAGAAGGAATATTCGATTGTTTTAGTCATAAATTATTAACAATAAACTACGAGAAGTCATTTTTCATGCCGTTTTCACATAATAAAACTGGCTTGCCAGAGTATGATGTTCTGAAAGTTAAAAATGCTAGTAGAGATATTAAATTAAACGTGACGCTAAACTACAAGTACCTGGGGATCACTATCGACTCACATCTTCGATGGGATGCACATATTAATAATACTGTGAGGGCGTTGAGACCACTATTGTACCGTTTTAGATACCTTCAAAATATTTTAGACTTGCAGTATTTAAAGACACTATACTACTCTCTGGTTGAATCACGATTGGGGTATGCTATATTGGGTTGGGGTGGTGCTGTGTACGCACATTTGAGGCCGCTCGATGTGATACAGAAAAAGAATATAAAAGTAATCTATGGTAAAAAAAGTATGTACCCTTCGAATATGTTATTCTCGGAAACTGGCTTATTAGACTTAAGACAGTTGTATATCCATCGAGTTATAATATTTACTTATAAAAACAAGAATATTCTGGAAAAAGTGAGCCACAACTACAGCACAAGATACAAGGAAAAAGGCAGTGTTACTATTCCAATTTTGTATAAAAACATCAGTTGCCGTTGTTTCTCTAACATTGCATTGAAAGTATTTAATTCCTTACCAGACACGTATAAAATATACCTTACTGATATAAAATCTCTCAATATTGTAAAATCGCTGTATAAAAAGTATATTGTTCATCTAGGTAGAAATGGCGCGAAGAAACTCATTGAGAATTGAGATTGGACCTTCTTCTCCCTTCACCCTCGTTTGGGGAACTGGGTCATTGCTCTGTGATGCGTACCTTTGTCTAGTTTGTATATGCGTCATAATATAAAAGTGTGATGCCCATGCACAACAGAAATGTTATAATGGGCGAATAACTTATTGTTTATTTAGACGCAATTATTGAATATTACAAAGTGTCCATATTATGTAAACTGTATGCTTTGCTGCTAATAAACATTATTATTATTATTTAGGTCTTTTTAGATTTAATCGCTTAACATTTGGCATATCGTGTGCATCAGCTAAATTTCAGAAAATAATGGATGCTTTATTAAGCTCAGTGTCAGGGGTGGTCGTTTTTCAGGACGATATTTTAGTCACTGGGGTTGATAAAAAAACGCATTTAGAAAATTTAAGAAATGTTTTAAGAATTTTAACAAATTCAGGGTTAAAAGTTAATTTTGAAAAGTGAGAGGGTTTGCATCCATCAAAAGAAAAAATATTAGCCATTGATAATGCTACGCCACCAAAGGATGTTAAAGAATTGCAATCATTTCTAGGTACTATAAATTATTATGGCAGGTTTATAAGAAACATGTCGATATTGATAAATCCTCTTTACGATCTTTTAAAACAAAATGTCAAATGGGAATGGGCTTCAAAGCAAGAACAAGCTAATAAAAAAATAAAAGAAATGTTAAAATCTGCTAAAGTTTTAGTTCACTTCAATCCTGATTGAGAGCTCAGGCTGTCGGTGGACGCATCACCGGTGGGCATAGGAGCTGTACTTAGCCGCCTTTTGCCTTCTGGCATTGAAAAACCCATAGCTTTTGCTTCCAGATCATTATCGGAGACTGAAAAAAAGGACTCTCAGATCGAAAAAGAGGGGCTAGCAATAATTTCTGGAGTATTAAAATTTGATCAATACTTATATTTAAAAAATTTCAAACTCATAACAGATCACAAGCCTTTATTAACAATTTTTGGTGTGCACAAGAGCATACCGCAATTTACAGCTAATAGGCTAAGGCGGTGGGCGGTAATACTATCAGGGTACAATTATGAAATCGAATACATAAAAAGTAGCAAAAACAATGCAGATTCCCAGGTAACTCAGGGACCTCCCAGAGATGTCCCGGCGAGCTCCTGCCGGGATATTGTGACGCCTATTGCGATATCGCTGGGAGGTCGCCAAGAGCTCCCTATCACCTCCAAATGTCCGCCACAGGGGATGAGCCCAGTAACATCGCAGAGATATCGCATGGGGAAGTTCTCAAACGGCTCACCCTGGGGAATATTTTGAGAGGTTTATTGCGATATCGCAGGGAGCTCGCATAAACCTCCCTATCACCTCCAAATGTCCGCCACAGGGGATGAGCCCAGTAACATCGCAGAGATATCGCATGGTAAAGTTCTCAAACTGCTCACCCTGGGGAATATTTTGAGAGGTTTATTGCGATATCGCAGGGAGCTCGCATAGACCTCCCTATCACCTCCAAATGTCCGCCACAGGGGATGAGCCCAGTAACATCGCAGAGATATCGCATGGGGAAGTTCTCAAACTGCTCACCCTGGGGAATATTTTGAGAGGTTTATTGCGATATCGCAGGGAGCTCGCATAGACCTCCCTATCACCTCCAAATGTCCGCCACAGGGGATGAGCCCAGTAACATCGCAGAGATATCGCATGGGGAAGTTCTCAAACTGCTCACCCTGGGGAATATTTTGAGAGGTTTATTGCGATATCGCAGGGAGCTCGCATAGACCTCCCTATCACCTCCAAATGTCCGCCACAGGGGATGAGCCCAGTAACATCGCAGAGATATCGCATGGGGAAGTTCTCAAACTGCTCACCCTGGGGAATATTTTGAGAGGTTTATTGCGATATCGCCGGGAGCTCGCATAGACCTCCCAGTCACCTCCAAATGTCCGCCACAGGGGATGAGCCCAGTAACATCGCAGAGATATCGCATGGGGAAATTCTCAAACTGCTCACCCTGGGGAATATTCTGAGATGTGTACTGCGATATCGCAGGGAGGTCGCACAGACCTCTCTATCACCTCCAAATGTCCTCCACAGGGGATGATCCCAGTAACATCTCAGATATATCACATGGGGAAGTTCTCAGGCTGCTCAACCGGGGCAGTACTGAGAGAAGATGGCTGCGATATGGATCTATAATCTATATATCCTCCAAATGTGCAGTACATGTGTGGCGCCGAATACATCACTTCGATGCGTAGATCGATATTCCACTCGGGTTATAAGCGATTGGGTTGTTCTTCCGGGTACAGAGTAGACGACTGCGCCATCTACCGGTGGAAACGAGACGTGCAGAGTAGGAATGGAGTAGATCCCTACAACACGCCACCTGATTTCCTATTCTTGTTGAATTTGCGAGGATTTCAGGACCTCGCAATGGAATGTGTCCTTCTCGTTACACTTGTGATATCTTGAGGAGCTCGCAATAGGAATGTCTTTTTCTAGTTATCTGCGTGATATCTTTAGGAGCTCGCAATGGGAATGTCTTATTCTGGTTACATATGTGACATATTTAGGAGCTGGCAATGGGAATATCTTATTCTTGTTATACTTGCGATATCTTTAGGAGCTCGCAATAGAAATATATTATTCTGGTTATCTGTGTGATATCTTTAGGAGCTCGCAATGGGAATGTCTTAATCTTGTTATACTTGCGATATCTTTAGGAGCTCGCAATAGGAATATCTTATTCTGGTTATCTGTGTGATATCTATAGGAGCTCGCTATGGGAATGTCTTATTCTGGTTACATATGTGACATCTTTAGGAGCTCGCAATGGGAATATCTTATTCTTGTTATACTTGCGATATCTTTAGGAGCTCGCAATAGGAATATCTTATTCTGGTTATCTGTGTGATATCTTTAGGAGTTCACAATGGAAATGTCTTATTCTGGTTGCATATGTGACATCTTTAGGAGCTCGCAATGGGAATGTCTTATTCTTGTTATACTTGCGATATCTTTAGGAGCTCGCAATAGGAATATCTTATTCTGGTTATCTGTGTAATATCTTTAGGAGCTCGCAATGGGGATATCTTATTCTGGTTACATATGTGACATCCTTAGGAGCTCGCAATGGGAATGTCTTATTCTTGTTATACTTGCGATATCTTTAGGAGCTCGCAATAGGAATATCTTATTCTGGTTATCTGTGTGATATCTTTAGGAGCTCGCAATGGGAATGTCTTATTCTTGTTATACTTGCGATATCTTTAGGAGCTCGCAATAGGAATATCTTATTCTGGTTATCTGTGTGATATCTTTAGGAGTTCGCAATGGAAATGTCTTATTCTGGTTGCATATGTGACATCTTTAGGAGCTCGCAATGGGAATGTCTTATTCTTGTTATACTTGCGATATCTTTAGGAGCTCGCAATAGGAATATCTTATTCTGGTTATATGTGTGATATCTTTAGGAGCTCGCAATGGGGATATCTTATTCTGGTTACATATGTGACATCCTTAGGAGCTCGCAATGGGAATGTCTTATTCTGGATATCTGTGTGATATCTTTAGGAGCTCGCAATGGGAATGTCTTATTCTGGTTACACATGTGATATCTTTAGGACCTCACATTGGGAGCTCGCATTTTCATCCACATTGTAACCTCTCAGAGACCTCTATGCGAGGTCTGTGTTACCTGGGTTGGTTATCGCGTATGTCGTCAAATGAAAATAATGATTCATTTAATGACGACAAGGCTGAAATAGAATTGTTATTTCTTATCAAAAAATAAAGATGTTTATTTAAATTTTGAAAATATACAAAAAGGAACAGCCTCTGATAAAATTCTTCAAAAAGTAATTTTTTTTATTAAAAAAGGTTGGCCTAAAAAACTTAATGATATTTCCTTAAAGGCATATTTTGTTAAAAGATTTGAATTTGACATAGTTCAAGATTGTGTAATGTGGAATCACAGAATTGTTATTCCAAGCTCAATGAGGCAGCAAGTATTACAAGAGTTACATAAATCCCATATGGGAGCTGTTATAATTAAAAGTTTAGCTAGAGGGTATCTCTGGTTTCCAAATTTAGATGTTGAAATTGAAAACTTAACAAAAAAATGTGACGCATGTGTTTTACATTCAAGTAGTGCTCCAAGGGCGCAAATATCTCCATGGCCTTGGCCGAAAGGACCCTGGGAGCGCATTCATATAGATTTTTTTGATTTTGGAAGAAAATACTATCTTGTAATACTTGACGCTTATTCAAAATGGCTGAAAGTTTTCGAGATGTCGAACATTAGCTCTACCTTAACTATTCAAGCTCTTCGAAAAGTTTTCTCTACTTTTGGATTGCCAATTATTTTAGTTTCTGATAATGGCAGACAGCTAGTGTCAGACGAGTTCGAAAATTTTTTAGCAAAAAACAATATCAAACATTTAACGAGTCCTCCTTACTCCCCAGCATCTAATGGTGCAGCAGAAAACGATGTTAGAACCATAAAAGCAGCTCTTAAAAAGGCTTTAGATTCAAATTCTGAGAATACCAATATGGCATTGTGCAGGTTTCTCTTAGATTATAGGGTCACTCCACATTGTACAACTGGGGTTAGCCCTGCGACTCTCATGTTAGGTAGAAATTTAAGAACTAGATTGTCCGAGTGGACATTCTTGTTATACTTGCGATATCTTTAGGAGCTCGCAATAGAAATATATTATTCTGGTTATCTGTGTGATATCTTTAGGAGCTCGCAATGGGAATGTCTTAATCTTGTTATACTTGCGATATCTTTAGGAGCTCGCAATAGGAATATCTTATTCTGGTTATCTGTGTGATATCTATAGGAGCTCGCTATGGGAATGTCTTATTCTGGTTACATATGTGACATCTTTAGGAGCTCGCAATGGGAATATCTTATTCTTGTTATACTTGCGATATCTTTAGGAGCTCGCAATAGGAATATCTTATTCTGGTTATCTGTGTGATATCTTTAGGAGTTCACAATGGAAATGTCTTATTCTGGTTGCATATGTGACATCTTTAGGAGCTCGCAATGGGAATGTCTTATTCTTGTTATACTTGCGATATCTTTAGGAGCTCGCAATAGGAATATCTTATTCTGGTTATCTGTGTAATATCTTTAGGAGCTCGCAATGGGGATATCTTATTCTGGTTACATATGTGACATCCTTAGGAGCTCGCAATGGGAATGTCTTATTCTTGTTATACTTGCGATATCTTTAGGAGCTCGCAATAGGAATATCTTATTCTGGTTATCTGTGTGATATCTTTAGGAGCTCGCAATGGGAATGTCTTATTCTTGTTATACTTGCGATATCTTTAGGAGCTCGCAATAGGAATATCTTATTCTGGTTATCTGTGTGATATCTTTAGGAGTTCGCAATGGAAATGTCTTATTCTGGTTGCATATGTGACATCTTTAGGAGCTCGCAATGGGAATGTCTTATTCTTGTTATACTTGCGATATCTTTAGGAGCTCGCAATAGGAATATCTTATTCTGGTTATATGTGTGATATCTTTAGGAGCTCGCAATGGGGATATCTTATTCTGGTTACATATGTGACATCCTTAGGAGCTCGCAATGGGAATGTCTTATTCTGGATATCTGTGTGATATCTTTAGGAGCTCGCAATGGGAATGTCTTATTCTGGTTACACATGTGATATCTTTAGGACCTCACATTGGGAGCTCGCATTTTCATCCACATTGTAACCTCTCAGAGACCTCTATGCGAGGTCTGTGTTACCTGGGTTGGTTATCGCGTATGTCGTCAAATGAAAATAATGATTCATTTAATGACGACAAGGCTGAAATAGAATTGTTATTTCTTATCAAAAAATAAAGATGTTTATTTAAATTTTGAAAATATACAAAAAGGAACAGCCTCTGATAAAATTCTTCAAAAAGTAATTTTTTTTATTAAAAAAGGTTGGCCTAAAAAACTTAATGATATTTCCTTAAAGGCATATTTTGTTAAAAGATTTGAATTTGACATAGTTCAAGATTGTGTAATGTGGAATCACAGAATTGTTATTCCAAGCTCAATGAGGCAGCAAGTATTACAAGAGTTACATAAATCCCATATGGGAGCTGTTATAATTAAAAGTTTAGCTAGAGGGTATCTCTGGTTTCCAAATTTAGATGTTGAAATTGAAAACTTAACAAAAAAATGTGACGCATGTGTTTTACATTCAAGTAGTGCTCCAAGGGCGCAAATATCTCCATGGCCTTGGCCGAAAGGACCCTGGGAGCGCATTCATATAGATTTTTTTGATTTTGGAAGAAAAAACTATCTTGTAATACTTGACGCTTATTCAAAATGGCTGAAAGTTTTCGAGATGTCGAACATTAGCTCTACCTTAACTATTCAAGCTCTTCGAAAAGTTTTCTCTACTTTTGGATTGCCAATTATTTTAGTTTCTGATAATGGCAGACAGCTAGTGTCAGACGAGTTCGAAAATTTTTTAGCAAAAAACAATATCAAACATTTAACGAGTCCTCCTTACTCCCTAGCATCTAATGGTGCAGCAGAAAACGATGTTAGAACCATAAAAGCAGCTCTTAAAAAGGCTTTAGATTCAAATTCTGAGAATACCAATATGGCATTGTGCAGGTTTCTCTTAGATTATAGGGTCACTCCACATTGTACAACTGGGGTTAGCCCTGCGACTCTCATGTTAGGTAGAAATTTAAGAACTAGATTGTCCACTCTTCTACCTGTTGATAATAACTCAATTTTAAAAGAAAGCATAAATAGAGATATGTTAAGTAAAAGGGTGAACAGGCTCAAAATAATCAAATAAACAAGCACTGACGTGAAGTCAGAAGCTTTTGCGCGTATGTTCTATTGTCCATTCTTCTGTATTGGACACCCTTAATCGAATTTACCATGGTTAATTATGTTGTCCATTCTCCTATATTGGACACTCTTATTTCGAATTTACCATGGTAAATTCGAATTAAGTGTCCAATACAGGAGAATGGACAACATAATTAACCATGGTAAATTCGATTAAGGGCGTCCAATACAGGAGAATGGACAATAGAACATACGCGCAAAAGCTTCTGACTTCACGTCAGTGCTTGAACAAATTTTTTTTTCGTGATTTTTTTTTTTAATTCTAGGGGTGCGGTTCTTAAATTTTTTTTTTCGTCATTTTTTTCAAATTTTCTAGGGGTACCATTCTTACAAAATTTTAAACACGTCTTTATGCTGATTTTCTACTACTAGTTACCAAGCTTCAATTCAATCGAATCTTTATTTTTTTAGTTATCAAGGAAATAATATTCCAGGTGGATATAACTCGGAAACCGTTAAACCGATTATGCTCAAAAACAAACTCAACTCTCCTTTTCGGATACGCAACCTACCCTGAAAATTACATGTCCCTATCTTCTTTCGTTCGAAAGTTATCGAGGCAACGGTCACCCGTTTACTGAACTCACACAAGAATGCTCGAATCTCCAACAATATTCAACCGATTGTTATAAAACTTGAAACTTGGCAGTAGAGTTAGGTTATGAACGCTCTTGCAAAATTTCAGCAATTTCGAACGGATAGTTACTGATATATAGAATTTTTTTTTTTATTTTCAATGATTTATTAAAAATTTTCTACAAATTCTATCCTCATCAAATTTTGCAAACATTTTTGCGTTGGCAATCTACAACTAATAACCAAGTTTGAATTCAATCGGTCTAGTATTTTTCGAGTTAATGAGGAAAAAAAAACCACCAAATTTCAGAAAATTTCAGATGGCTATAACTCTAAAACCGTTTGGCCTATTATGCTCATAAACAAACTCAAATGTCGCATTCAGATGCACAACCTAACCTGAAATTTTCAAGCCGCTATCTCTTTCCGTTCTGAGGTTATCGTGACAAGAAACATATTTTTTTAAAATTTTTTTAAAATTTTCTAGCCTCACGATTGGCCCAAAATTCCACAAACGTGCTTAGGTTCATATTCTACAACTACTCACCAAGTTTCAATTCGATCGGATTTATATTGGTTTAAAACAAAATTATTACTCGGAAACCACTGGGTCGATTATGCCCATTAACGGACTTGTCCGTCGTATTGCGATGCGTCATCCACCCTGAAAATTTCAAGTCGCTAGCTCTTTTCGTTCTCAAATTATCGTGGCAACGGACGGCCGGACGGCCGGCCGGACAGAATCAAATTTGACCTCGAATTCTTCATTGGGGAGTCGAACTGAATCGTTTGAGACCAATTTCGTCAAAAAATTCGAAAGTTACAGACATTTGGGCAAAACTATAACGCGATGTTCCCCAGAACATACGCGCAAAAATAGTAAGCCAAGTAAAAATGTTAATTTTAATATAAATGAAACTGTGTTAGTTAAAAACTATAAATATGTTGACAAACCAACTTTTATTAAGGGAGGTATTTCCAAAAAATTGGGTACAAGGACATATATGGTAGAAATACCAGAATTGAACAAGCCCTGTGGACAGGAGCTTTCTGGCGCTCTAGTTCAAACAGACAAATTATATCTCGGAAAGTATTGGTTTCTCAGAGTTGAGAATTATATCAATGTATTCTTATGATAGAACTGCATTATACAGGAAATTCAATTCAAATAATAGTTTATTTATCAAGATTAAATGAGCAATTTGAGAATGAGAACTGCACCATGGAAGAAACCAAATTAAAATAGCTGAAATGAATTTGACTCTCTCTTATAAAACAGGATGAAATGTACGAGTATGAACACAGATCATATAATAAAGCTTAGATAGAATAATTATAGCATTCTGTGAAAACATAGAAGTACGATTCATTATTGACATTTAGAACTTCATCTTAGCAGAAATTGAATTCAAACGTCATAGAAGAATTTAAATTCAACAAGAGTGCCAAAAATTATCAATCCAAATCCAATAGACGAATTCTACCCAACAACGAACTCATCCGAGATATTCATTCCGCAATTCCAGTTTTGTTTTTAGTGGAGATATTCTGAACTCAATATTATTAACTTACCATTACCATTCCCATCATCATATGGATTGACCATCGGCATGAAAATATCAACCAACAAAAACTATGATATTATATTATAATTCTCATATTTATACGATTGCTGGAATGAATGACAATGTTATTAACTTACCATTACCATTCCCATCATCATATGGATTGACCATCGGCATGAAAATATCAACCAACAAAAAGTATGATAATATTATAATTCTCATATTGATACCATTACTGGAATGAATGACAATGAGACAACGTCAAAGTTGACGTTATAACAATTCATAGAATAGCCACAGAATAATTCTATCATTGAAATTTTGAAAAATCATATCTCCGAAAGTATTAGTTTGTTAGAGTTAAAAATGATATGAATGGATTCTTATGGTAAAACTCCTTATTGAAAAAAAATTTAATTTGGAATTTGTTCTGTAAAAAAAATTTTTTTTTTGTTACTCCGAAACCATCTGTCCGATTTTGCCCAATAACGAACTTAGCCGAGATATTTATCCCCCAAACCTACTCTGAAAATTTCAACTGTCTAGCTCATTCCGTTCGAGAGTTATCGTGCCTACGGCCGGACGGCCGGACCGGCCGGACGGCCGAACCGGCCACAGAATGAATTTCGACCACGGATTCTTGATCAGTGAGTCGAACCAAATCGTTTAAGACCATTTTCATCGAAAAATTCGAAAATTACAGACATTTGGGCAAATTGATAAGCACTCAGTTCCGAGGAACTAGAGCGCGAAAAACAGTGAGACACGCTAATCAATTAAAAAAATTCGTTTTACGTTTTAAGCAGTCTCAAATCCCAACTTGTCTCAATTCTAGTGTTTGTACCAATGCGCCGAACTCAGAAATTGATCCGAAATTTAATGTACAAAGTGTAAATATAGATAATAAGGTTAGTAATAGTGGGGTAGAATTAGATGATAAAGTAAATAAGGAACAAACACTAGGTACACCAATTTCTAATGATAATGAAAGTTTAAAGACAAATGAACATATTGCAGAAGAGGGAAGACCAAAAAGGGTCATAAAACTTGTCATTAGACTTAGACATGAGTAAAACAATTAAAATTTTAGTTATGCCTAATTATATCAAGTTTTTTTTTAGATTGGATAATTTTTTGATATTTGGTTTAAAATTTAAATTCTTAATTTATTTAGGGTACTGTATTCTGTAAACAACACTGTAACTGAGATAAATTTAAACATAAATTAAGTATGATAATCAAAAATGTTGTTGCTTTAAACTTTTTTGGAGGGGGGTATTGTAGTATTGTATAAAAATAATCTTACCTATTCGAATATCCCGCCTTAGTTTGAATATTAATTTATGTTATTCATTTCTCCTACTACTACTTCCGGTACACATATGCGCAAGTAGGCGTTGTACCACATTGTAATTCATTCCTTCTCTGAATGTCGAATAAATCAGTTAGCTTCAACTTGAGTATTTTATTCAACACCAGTAGTATTGGAATCACGTGGTCAAAGACACCACACACCCCAATGTGATTTCGTGGAAAGAACGAATCAAACAGTAGGGACAACTATTCGCTGCTACATCGAATGCTTGAATCATTGCGACTGAGATATTAAAAAAATTGCATTTGCTTTGAATACTGCCAAGCACGAAGTGACGGGGTATGCCCCAGCTTATTTGAATTTTGGACGAAACGTTCCTACAAGTGGTGATTATTATAGACAAATCAAGTCTGCTAACGCTATTCAATTGCTACCTGAAGATAGGGATATTTATGCTGAAAATATTGAACTGCTAGCTAGCATTTTCCATGATATCAAAAAGAGACTTCATAAAGCTTATAATAGAAACGCCCGGACTTATAATTTGCGACGAAAGCAATATTCTTTCAATGTAGGAGAGAAGGTTTGGCGTCGAAACAAAGTTTTATCGGACGCTACAAAGAAATTTGAGTCGGAGTTAGCATCCAAATATGTGTTGCCTAAAATACACAAGAAAGCTTCGTCTGTGTTATTATTTGGAAAATTTAAATGGATTGCCTGATGGTAAATGGCATATTAAGGATATGACGCGTTATTTCGGTTCTAATTCCGATGTTTCCGTTTCGTGACTTTTTGGGTTTATTGAATTCGAAGTATCGTTTGCCTTTTTTGCGTTTATTATGCAAAATACCCTCCCTCATTATTGGATGATCACAACTGATATCGATCAGGATTTGTCTAGTAATTCCCCCAATCAAGCATAGGTAGATTTCCCAATAGAATAGCTTAAATAGAAATAGGTTAGGATAGATCGAACATAGGTTAGAATATAAATAGGTTAGGATAGATCAAAAATAGGTTATGTTAGGGTAGTCACAATAGATATAGGTAGGATAAGTTGCGATAGGTTAGTAGAGTCGAACAATACTATATTTATTTATTTATTTATTTAAATATAAATGAGGGTTGAGGATTTACCTATAAACCCAACAAAGGACAAATCACATACTATGAAAATTGAACGATGAACAATCGGCCAAAATGGCGATTGAGAAGAAAAAAAGAAAATAAAAGAAGCTGAGTGATTAATGCGATCTCCATTGGTCCAGTCCATTCTTGAATGCATTTACAGTTTGAGACTCCACAATCGTTGACGGCAGCTGGTTCCACGCGTTGAATACCCTGTTTGGAAGGAACATCTGGCGTGGCGATGTTTTGAAGGGTTCCTTGGACAACTTGAAGCGGTGACCACGCAAGCAGTTTGTGTTGAGATGGAAAAAATCTCTTATTTTTTCGCCAAAATGACAATTCAATGCACGAAATGTGAAAATAAGATCTCCCCTGGATCGGCGGTCGGCAAAGCTAGACAACCAAAAATAATTAGGCGATCCTCATAGGATGGGCGAAAGCGTGAATGAGGAAGACGAGTGACCCAACGCTGAACAGACTCCAGGAGATTTTCTTCGTGTTTGGTTGATGGCCACCATACCTGACCAGCATACTCCAATATCGGTCTTATGTAAGTCTTGTAGAGGAATTTCCAAGTTGATGCTTCGGAGTTTTTGAAGGTCTTGCTGAGGAGGTATGTTATTCGTTTCGCCTTTGCCGTAACAGACCCAACATGGTCGGACCATGCAAGATCTGAACAGATAGTAACTCCAAGATCGACATGGTGAGTCACAGACCGCAGCTGATGACCATCGATCGAGTAAGTTTGCTTTGGGTTGTTCCTGCCAATGTGGAGAACGCAACATTTCTGGATGTTGAGGGGAAGCATCCATACACGGCACCATCTAGCAAGGATATCCAGGTCCTCCTGAAGAGTGTGAGCATGAAGAAGGGGAAGGTTGAAGAGTTTGGTGTCATCAGCAAATGAGGAGAGGGAGGACTTGAGGAGGGGAGGTAGATCAGATATATATAACAGAAAAAGAATTGGGCCCAGAACAGATCCCTGAGGGACACCAGATTTTACAATCTTGTCCACGGAGGAGTAAGCATCACCCACCCTAACGCGAAACCTGCGGTTGGTCAAAAACGACTTTATCCAATTTAAAAGTCCACCCCTAATTCCCAGATGCTCCAGCTTAGCAAGGAGGCGCCTGTGGGGTACTCGATCGAATGCCTTTGAAAAGTCGAGGTACACAACATCGACAGGTGATCCCGAGTCTAATGCTTTTGTCCAGGCAGCGATACAGGACAGTAGATTTGTTGTAGTTGAACAGTTTGGAAGGAAACCATGTTGGGAACCCGGAATCAGTTTCATGTCCGAACAGAATTGTAGCAGGTGGTCGCAGATTATCCTCTCTAGAACTTTAGAGACGGAAGAAAGGATGCTTATTGGACGATAATTGGAGGGATCTAGTTTATCACCCTTCTTGAAGATGGGAGTGATTGATGCGGAGAGCCAATCTGAGGGGATACAGGATGAAGTAAGTGATCTGGAAAATAACATGTGCAGTGGAACAGAAAAAGCTTTGGCGCAGAGCTTAAGTAGACGTGTGGTGACTCCATCGTTGCCGGGGGCCGTGTCTACCTTAAGTATGGTTAAATACTCCTCAATAATTTGTTGGTCTATCAGGATGTCAGGTATTTCTTGCATTACGCGGACAACAGAAGGAGTTGGAGTAACCCCATCAGATTCGGCAGAGAAAGAAGAAGCGAAGATCTCAGAAAACACATCGGCAGACTCGTTAGCACTACCACACATGTCCCCGCACTGGTTCTTAACAGTTGGAATGCTGACCTTGCTATTCATTGACGATCTTACATATCTTATACAACTTCTTCCTATTCTTGGACGCAACCAATCCTTTCTCGTGTGAAGTCCTCGCCGTTTGAATGGATTGAGCCACAAAGTTCGAGAATGACCGGTGATTTTCGTAGTCCGTGGACAATTTGCTGCGAATATATCTTCGCCATAGTGTTTTTTTCTGCCTAACAAGTTTAAGAATCTTCTCGTCAATCCACGGTTTCAGTGGGTTCTCCCTCGTGGTTCTTGTCTGCTCATTAGCAGATACAGCCTCCCGAGTTAGCTCAAGAAAAACCTTCCACATGGAATCGACATCAGAAAGGTCCATGATGTTGCGCCAGTCGAAGGCACTGAGGTAGGCGGAAACTTTCTCATAGTCTATGAACCTCAAAGTCTTCTCACGTTTATATCCAATGGGTGAAAGGAGCAGCTGTATCTCCGACGTCAACACCAAGTGGTCGGATTTTCCAAGGGGGGGCAAATAATTAATTTCAGAGACAATGTTCTCGTCTGAAACTACAAATAGATCGAGCAGAGAGGGGACCTGGCCTGCTCTGAACCGTGTAGGCTGGGACACCAGTTGCCGACAACCAGAGTTATGAATAAACTCAGCATAGGGGTAGGATGGTGAGCTCTGCGAAGGCATCGTTGAAAGAGTCCAATCGATGTCTGGACAGTTGAAGTCCCCTGTGATTAAGATGTTGCTGTATAGTGACGAAGCTGTATTCAGGAATTGTATGCATTCGGAGTCTGAGGTGCATGGACGGGGTCGATAAACGCATCCAACAAGAAGAGAGGCTTGTGGGTTGGAAATGACCAGGAAAAGGTTGTCTATGCCTGGCCAATCATTTTGAATGACATCGAGTTTGAAACTTTTAGTGATCTCATCACTAATAAAGATACAGACTCCGCGGTGACCAATAGTTTCGGAACTATCGCCTCGATATACAGTATAACCTGGGATCAGAATAGTAGAATCAGGGATCGATGGTTGCAACCAAGTCTCTGAGATGGAAATAATCAATGGTTTAATTAATTGGGTCAAAGGAGTTCATCAAATTTAGGGCACATTGACTGGATATTGGTGTAGAGAATTGGCCAGACGGTAAGGTTGGTTAGTTTTTTGATCCCGACGGGTGGGCAGGTCGACGGGGAAAGCTTACGATTGTTGGAGTGTGGTCAACATATTTGATGGTGAGGTCTTTCTCACCACGCCTCTGACGGTCTTTCAGCTCTTGCCTGACCGTATTCAGTGTGGCTATTTGGTTCCTGGTTTTATCATCCTGTATTAATATATCATGGAATTTGGGAAGACCTCGAAGTGAGGCTTTATTGCGGAGAATATTAGTAACGATTTCCGGGTTTGAAAATGCTAATTTCATCCATCTAGGTCGGGAAGCGTCTTTAGATCGAAGTCTAGAAACAATTAATAGAGAAGCGCTTGATGATTTGTGGATGTGTTCCACGATACTAGATGCCAAATTCCTATCCTCTGCTTCATTGGTACTCTCTGGTGCGTTGGTTATTATGAGGTTATAAGACCTTTTGACTCGATCTAGAATTTCTGACGATGGAAGGGCACCCACGGTTACTGATGAACTGCTGCTAGATACGGAGGACTCAATGCAGACCACCCTATTCGCGATAGATGACAAATTATCAGATATTGCTGTCTGATCTGAGCGCAGTTCACAAATCTCCGCCTCACACGAACGTAAGGCCATATCGTGATCAGCTAGCGTTTTGGCATGGTTAGTGATAGCCTCTGAACAGTTGGATAGTTGTGAGAAAAGATCATCTTGGCGTTTTCCAATGCGTTCCACACTAGAAGTCAAATTGAGCATCTGCTCCATCAGCACCTCAAAATGCTTAACTGTCATCACCCCATCACCACCACTCACACCCTCGTCCGAGCCAGCAGCCACGGATTGAGATATTTTACTTTGGCCTTGGGAGTTACTTCGGAGTAGCCTCTCACCAGAAGTACATAGAGAACACGCCCAGTTATCCGCACCTTCTTTCAGAAAGGCTACATCGTTTTCAGTCAGGTTGACACAGCCATGATGGAATTGCTTCTTACATTTAGAACAATGCACCAACATCGCAGAGCCCACTCTGTTACAACCAGCACAAACGCGGGGCATAATCACGGTTATTTTTTACGCAAGGAATTGGTATAGGATAAACATAGAACTCTTCACCTTCTTGGACCTATAAGAAGGGCTTACAAAGAAAAGGACGGTCACGGTTAGGATAGGGAAGACAAGAGAAAGGACAACCGAGAATTTATATTACGGCCACCAGGCTCAAGCAGGCCGGACTGTGGGTACGCACCTTAAGAGTAAAGCGAGCTGGCTCCACAGGTCTAGGTCAAGGTCACCCGACGCGATGTCTAGTAGGAAAGAAATGTAAACAAAAATTTAAAATAATTAAATTAGCGCAAATTCTATGGTAGAAATGAACAAAATTGTTACTGAGTAGTCAAGTAAAATTGAAAGAGTGAACTGGGGAGTTTCTCAAAGATTAGTGGAGATTTACCAGGTATTTCGGCCAATAATCTGCACACCAATGCACACACGTTCAATATTCAATTGATATATAGAGATATATATAGTTAGACTGATGGTGAAAATAAGACGTTAAGATTATTCGGGCTAGTTGTAAATATTATCGTTTAGATTATGATTAATCTAGTTACGTGAGTACATATTTTAGAGTACGTTTGTTGAAATATTTGTCATAGATGAATCATTTTCGTTGATAATTACTCGAGAAAAAAATTGCATTTCAATGGGATAAACGACAATTTTTTTTTTATTCGAAGAGGGGTGGTGTAGCATTGTGAAATTATAATGGTTATTGAAAGTTTATTTCAAAACTTCTAGTAGATTTATTGAATTAATTCCTTCAGCATTGTGTTTAGTAGTATGCTGTACCATCTGTACAAAGAAACTCAAATTATTTATAGTCCATAAACTGGTATTACAGTTTCCTATGTGTGATCAAATGTTGGGGAGATGTTGATTTGGAGACGGCTGCGTATTTGAGATTTCATAAAACTTATCGCGAGGCGAACGAATTTGTTTTTCAAGAATTCATTCAGATGCTATAAGGAATATTTTTATAAGCTTCACTATATAGCCTTCCGAGGATTTGTTTTGTACCTATCAGAGCTGTCCCAAAGCCCTGTGCTTAGTGCTCGTCAAAGTGCTCTGAGCACTTTTGTGCTCCTAAGCACTGTACTCGCGAGCACTATATCGAAGCAGTGCTTAGTGCTTAGTGCTTCTCAAAATTTTCGAAAAGGCTTAGTGCTCAGAACTCCCGAAAAGTGCTTCCGAGCACTACAAAGTGCTCCCGAGCATAGCAGAGTGCTCCCAAGCACTAGAGTGCTCCCGAGCACCACAAAGTGCTCCCAAGCACTAGAGTGCTCCCGAGCACTACAAAGTGCTCCCAAGCACTAGAGTGCTCCCAAGCACTTCAAAGTGCTCCCAAGCACTGCAATGCTGCGGAGCACTTCTCGGGATAACCGATTCATACTTGTCACAACCTGAAAACATAAGACGATCGCATCATTATGGACATTCGACTCATTCGAGTGTAGAGTTAAAGAAGTTACTGTAAGTAGTGAGTGAAATGCACAGTTTCGCAAGAATCTAAGTAAAATTGCAATTCTTTATAACTTGTCATATAAAATGGTACCAAACATCAATATGTTTCAAATCTTGCACACACTCTGTGGTGCTACAAATAGTTCCTAAAACTGCTGGTTATTGTTTTTCCAAACCTGACTCTGCATTTCTTGGGTGAGTGAAAAGCTATAAACTTTTGCCATGAGCATTTATGGCGGAATACATAGCTTAGTCAGACACTTTAGGTAAACTAATTATCAAAAATTCCTGAAAAGCACTTGTGTGAGGTCAGGAGCTTTCGTGCGTATGTTGAAATGCATAGAGGGAGCGGGATCCAGAAAAAATATATATAACAAGCAATTATCAAGTTTCAATTCGATAGGAATAGTATTTTTCGATTTATTAAGAAAACTCAATTTTAGATGGTCATTACTCCGATATTATTGAGCGGATTTTGCCCATTAGTGCTACCAGGGTATTTCGGCCCTTAACCTAACCTGAAAATGTCAAGTCCTTATGTCCCTATGAATGTTTACGGGGATGGCCGAAAGGACCAACAGAATTTAATTTGACCAGGAATTCCCCATCAGTGAGAAATTCCAAAATTTCAGACATTTGGACGAAATGGTCCCGATCGTGGACTCAAGCGCGCAATAATAAACGGAGAAAAGCGCACATTTTCAAAATAATATCTACAATGGTCACTCACCTAGGTACTGAAATCTCCAAAGGTTTCCAAAAATAAATGTTTCCAAAATATTTCCAAAAATACCAGCCCTATCGATTTTTTGCAAAATTTCAGCAACATCTGATATTTACTTTTTTTTTGTCTAGTGACATGATTCTCACGAAATTTGATATAAGTCTTCGTGTACGTATTTTACAACTATTTCTAAGTTTCAATTTGATCACATGAACGAACTTAACTGGCGCATTTGTACCCTAAACCTACCCTGAAAATTACAAGAGTCTAGCTCTTTTTTTCGGGACGGACGGACAGAATTCAATTTTACCAAGAATTCCTCTTCAGTGAGTCCAACCTTATCCTTTGATAATATTTTCCGCCCAAAATTCGATAATTATACAGACACTCGGAAAACATGATAAAGTTCTCGTTCCAGGGAACGATCGCGCCAAAACAATAGGTGTACCAGTATAATTAACATATTATATAACTTTATCTTGAAGGAAGTGGGTTTTGCACCCCACCCCCCGTCAAATGTTTAACAGTCTCATCCGTTTGTAAAGTGCTTAGTGCTTAGTGCTCGCAAAGACGAATTACTTTCCGAAAGTGCTTAGTAATCGCGAGCATTTCATGAATAAAAGGGCTTAGTGCTCGAGATTCCGGAGCACTTTTCAGTCAGTGCTTAGTGCTCGGTGCTCGAAGCACTTTTCGTCAGTGCTCGGCACAGCTCTGGTACCTATATGATATAATTAGTGAACTTAGTGATTGCTCTTATTTCGATTAGATTATTTCGTGTTTTAAAAACCCCTTTTAAAAGGTGAGTTTAACGATGATTTTCTTTATTTTTTTACCGAATTTTTTTGAATCGTTCCTCAGGGTCTTTTTCTGGGTGTTTCTGTTCCCTCAGAAATTATCGATTTCTTTGTCGTATTGCCGTCTCGCCGAATATTGGATTTACCTACCGCTGTGAAAATCGAAGTCATCACCATCCCCAGATTGACATCTCCACCAACAAACTTATGTAAAAACTCAGTGAGTACCTATGCTGTCCCGAACATCAGGAAAATAATAAAGTACCTACATTTTATTTGTGAATATTTTTATTACCATTCACCATATAACATCATCATTTTATTTTTCACTAGCTGGCCCGGCGAACTTCGTACCGCCTAACTTCATAAAAAAAGGCTCGGTATGAATGAAGTTATATTATTATTTTCGATTAATTGCACATGATGTTACTTGCTCACAAAACAGAATTTTTTTCTGAAATACTGGCTATTTATAAGGTTTTAAGTTGATATTGACAGACACACACAGTTATGATACAGTCTCTTAATCAATTTAAAGCTTTCTGATAAACTATATTTTTTGTTTTTTTTGTGTCAATAAACAAAGATGACAGTCTTCCGACGCGCGAACACGCGACGTATAATTGTCCATGCGCCATGTCCATACATCAAAGGAAAAACAAAATTGTTACATTATGAGAATCCATCCAAGGTACCTATTTAGTTAATGCTTTGTTTGGTGCACAAATCTCTTCAATTGTGTACAATTGTGCCGTAATATAGAGAACACCCTGCATAGTAATGATTTATTTTCAATTATGTATACCTCGAAAGTATATTTTTTAACACAATTAATTGGCGTGAAAAATAGCAAGTTGCAATTGACGTTAAAAGAAAAACACCCTGTATGAAAATTTCTGACTAATACATTATGAGAATCCATTCAAGGTACCTATTTAGTTAATGCTCTCCTTGTGGCACAAATCAATTCAATCGCGTACAGTTGTGCAGTGATATAAATAACACCCTGTCTAGTAATGGTTTATTTTCAATGACGTATATGTCTCGAAAGTATAATTTTTGAAACAATTGAATGAAATTGTACGATTGGCGCGAAAAACAGCAAGCTGCAACTAACGTTAAAAGAAAAACACCCTGTATGAAAATTTTGGACAGATACGACGTTAAAAGAATAACACCCTGTATGAGAACACATCCAAGGATCCTAGGTACCTATTTAGTTAATGCTTTGTTTGTGGCACAAATCACTTCAATTGTGACGTTAGAAAAATAATTCAAATAATAGTTTATTAGATAAGTAATAATAAATTACCTTGTAATCGATCAAAAATTTCCTGATCTACGTTCACCAAACTACAGAATTATGCTTTCAATATTTACGTAATATTTTCAAACATTTTCGAGTGAGGTCCCCGTTGCATCGCTAAAATACGAGTATTTCAACCCCAATATGTTTGAAGTTACAATATTCCCTTCTGTCAAGTTGACATTATGAGAATTCATACATAGAATAATAATTATATCAATCTGTGAAATACGATTTACATTGAAATTTTAAAAAATCATATCTCCGAAAGTATTAGCTTGTTAGAACTTAAATTGATATGAATGGATTCTTATGATAAAACTGCTTATTAAAAAAAATTTGATTTGGAATTTGTTTCGTAAAAAAAAATTTTTTTTTTTGTTACTCCGAAACCATCTGTCCGATTTCGCCCAATAACGAACTCAGCCGAGATATTCATCCCCCAAACCTACTCTGAAAATTTCAACTCTCTAGCTCATTCCGTTCGAGAGTAATCGTGCTTACGGCCGGCCGGACCGGACGGACAGAATGAATTCCGACCACGGATTCTTGATCAGTGAGTCGAACCAAATCGTTTAAGACCATTTTCATCGAAATATTCCAAAATTACAGACATTTGGGCAAATTGAAAAACACTCGGTATAGTAATATGGTTTATTTTCAATGATATGTGCCTCGAAAGTATATTTTTTAACACAATTGAATGAAATTATACGACTATGGCGTGAAAAAGAGCAAGTTGCCATTGACGTTAAAAGAAAAACACCCTGTAGACATTTTTATATTTATTCACCTTTTGAACCTTCCTTGGACTTCCACAAATAATCCAAGACCAAAATTAGCCAAATCGGTCCTGCCGTTCTAGAGTTTTAGCGAGACTAACGAACAGCAATTCATTTTTATAAATATATAGGTGACCCGGCAGACTTCGTACTGCCTCCTCAACGCCTACCCAACGCTAACGACAACTCAAACCCCAACGCCAACTCCAATGCCAACGCTGACACCAACTCTAACCCAAACTACAACGCCAACTCCAATCCTAACGCCAACCCCAACGCCAACTTCAACGCCAACTCAAACTCCAACTCCATTTCCACCTCCATCTCCACCTCCAACTCCAATCCAACTAAAACTCCAATCCAACTACAACTTCAATCCAACTACAACTCCAATCCAACTACAACTCCAACTACAACGCCAACTCCATAACCAACGCCAACCACAATGCCTACTGCAACTTCAAGTTCAACTCCAACCCCAACGCTCACTCCAATGCCAACTCCAACACCAACTCTAACCCCAACTACAATGCCAACTCCAATCCTAACGCCAACCTCAACGCCAACTTCAACGCCAACTCAAACTCCAACTCCATTTCCACCTCCATCTCCACCTCCAACACCAATCCAACTACAACTCGAACTACAACGCAAACTCCATAACCAACGCCAACCACAATGCCTACTCCAACTTCAAGTTCAACTCTAACCCCAACTACAACGCCAATTCCAATCCTAACTCCAACCCCATCGCCAACTTAAACGCCAACTCAAACTCCAACTCCATTTCCACCTCCATCTCCACCTCCGACTCCAATCCAACAACAACGCCAACTCCATAACCAACGCCAACCACAATGCCTACTCCAACTTCAAGTTCAACTCTAACCCCAACGCTAACTCCAATGCCAACTCCAACACCAACTCTAACCCCAACTACAACGCCAACTCCAATCCTAACTCCAACCCCAACGCCAATTTCAACGCCAACTCAAACTCCAACTCCATTTCCATCTCCATCTCCACCTCCAACTCCAATCTAACTACAACTCCAACTACAACGCCAACTCCCTAACCAACGCCAACCACAATGCCTACTCCAACTTCAAGTTCAACTCTAACCTCAACGCTAACTCCAATGCCAACTCCAACACCAACTCTAACCCCAACTACAACGCCAACTACAAATTTAACTCCAACCCCAACGCCAACTTCAACGCCAACTCAAACTCCAACTCCATTTCCACCTCCATCTCCACCTCTAACTCCAATCCAACTACAACTCCAACTACAACGCCAACTCCATAACCAACGCCAACTACAATGCCTACTCCAACTTCATGTTCAACTCCAACCCCAACGCTAACTCCAATGCCAACTCTAACCCCAACTACAAGGCCAACTCCAATCCTAGCGCCAACCCCAACGCGAACCTCAATGCCAACTCAAACTCCAACTCCATTTCCACTTCCATCTCCACCTCCAACTCCAATCGAACTACAACGCCAACTCCTTAACCAACGCCAACCACAATGCCTACTCCAACTTCAAGTTCAACTCCAACCCCAACGCCAACTTCAACGCGTCCAACTCCAACTTTATTGAATAGCCATAAAGTTCAAATTGACTCTACATTTCAGTTAGATAACGTTTGTATTGTGACGACCTTTTCTCCGGAGCGGTGAAACTTACTATCCAAAACTTACTCGGGTGCCAGTTGCAATAGGTTTTGCAAGGTTGCAACTCCTTGACAGAATCGATCACTGAAAATGATATTCCCTGGGAAACCTTTAAACAGTTGGAGAAGGGCTCTGTTTGATCTAAGATATTAGCGATGCAATGTTATATATTCTTTCACTGAAAAAGGACTCTGACACTGTGTAATAATATTCAATAAAACGCAAAAGGATTATGTACAACTTTATTTACAATATATTCACACAAGTTCCAAAACAGTATAATCAGTTATATACAGTGTCAGAGCAGAGAGGTAAGAGGAGAAAAGCAACACAGTAAAAGTAACTTGTCAGATGAAAACCTATTCAGATTCACCAGTGTACACCAGTAGAACTCGCACCCTGTATATCGGTCGGAATGAAAATCAATGTAAGAAAGCGATATACAGCGTAGTGTCCAAGAATGAAATCAAACGGCAGACGGCTATATGTCTGACCAGAAATGCAGTTACTCAATAATGGACACCGGTGTGGCTGACTTCGGAAATATGATCCACCCTGTATACCACTATGAATAGAATGTGTCGGTTAAAGGTGACACCGTCGAACTGTGATACACAAAGCGGTTACGGCAAATGTAAATTAAAATGTCAAGAATCGGTAATTAAACAAGAACCACCCTGTATATCAATGTCAATTAAGTATTTCGGTATTAATCGACCGAGTTCAAATATGATATACAAAGTAGTTACGGCAAATGAAAGTCAATGATAAGTAATGCAAAGAATAAATAATCAAACAAGGACCACCCTGTATATCGATGTCGATTAAGTGTTTCGGTATAAATTGACCGAGTCAAAATAAGATATACAGAGTAGTTACGGCAAGTGCAATTCAAAATAAATAACGTGAAGAATCAAAATGAAACAAGGACCACCCTGTATATCAATGTCAATTAAATGTTTCGGTATGAATTGACCGATTCGAAATATGATACACAGAGTAGTTACGGCAGTTGCAATTCAAAATAAATAACGTGAAGAATCAAAATGAAACAAGGACCACCCTGTATATCAATGTCAATTAAATGTTTCGGTATGAATTGACCGATTCGAAATATGATACACAGAGTAGTTACGGCAAGTGCAGTTCAAAATAAGTAAAATCAAGACTCAACAGTAAAAGAAGGATCACCCTGTATATCCACGTCAATTGAATGTTTCGGTCTAAATTGACCGAGTTAAAATAGGTTATACAGAGTAGTTACGGCAAATGCAATTCAGAATAAGTAAAATCAAGAATCAACAGTAAAACAAGGACCAGCCTGTATATCGATGTCAATTAAATGTTTCGGTATAAATTGACCGAGTCGAAATATGACATACAGAATAGTTCCTGAAAATGCAATTTCAAATAAGCAATGTCAGTAATTAACAGTTAGATAAGGCCCACCCTGTATATCAAATTAAATTAAAAAGTTTCATCCAAATCAAATGTACGGAAATATGATATACAAAGCGGGACCTGGAAATGCAAAGAACAACTCGCTAATAGGTGATAGTAAGAATTGACTACGAATGAAATAGCAAATGATGAATTTGATTAATTTCTATGCAAGCAAATGAATAAGAATTATTAACATAGCGGTTGAAACGGATAGAGCAAGCTAAGCAGATAGGTGAGAGCACACCAAGCGTTTTCAGGCGAATATGGAATAATCAAATTATGATAGGTCGAACATACGAAATCGGCTAGTGTTCTCGGTCGGAAAATACGTTGTAGGTAACAACAGTGGTATTTTCTTTCGGGAGTCGGAATGGTAAAACTCAGGCACCGGGTCAAGGAACACCGGGCCAGTAACTGACCTAATGCTCGCCTCAACCAAATGATCTGAGGGGTTCTCGGCTGTGTCTTTTATTTCGTCTCGAAGGCCTACAAAGCGAGGATACCTCAACGGAGAAGGCAATCAAGAACGAAATGTGAGCGACACCCCCGGTGGTAACTACACAACGATTATTGTGTAGCAGGGAAAGGAATAAATTCAGATCGGAACACAGATCGCCGAATAAACGAATATTCAAACCTACCACAGCGTACTCACCAGGTATTTTCACTTGCACAAACTGAATTTAATCTACCCAAAAATTAAATAAAAATAAAAAGAGAAATTCTACGGAAAATATAAACTAAAAAATGTATTTCTACGGATTGATAATAAACTATATCTCGGAGAGTTAAAATTTCGGAATTTTTACTATACAAGCGGAATTCTAAGCGGAAAAATGAATAATCGACCTTAATTACTCTAAACTCGGAATCTCGGAAAATGAATCTAGAATGAATAATGCGGAATCAATAATGAATGCCCTAATTGCTGCGCACGGCGAATTTATAGGTTCGGTAGGTGAGTACGTCATGTGCCGTGATTTTGGGGAGATTTTCCAGAGGGGGGAGCCCAAGGGGCCTGCGGATTGGTCAGACTCTATTTCCCTATCGGTATCATTGTTTCCAGCGCTGGCCCGGAACAACGTCGGCGCAATTCATGTCGTCGTCCCGGGTCCGATTCGAGCGTCAACGTCAACAGGTAAAAAAAATTGCAATGTTACAGATAACCAGCGGTTGCGGTCGACATATGTGTTTTTCTACATAGGACTGAATTTGAGTTTGACTTTAAATAATTCGAATTATATTTCTCATTGCGCTGAATGGAAAATTAATAAATGAAATTATCAGGACTTCGGTGGGCTCTTTGTCGAATGAATCGAAATACATTCGATTAATTCGACTTGTTGACGACTATTAGCTTCAAATATGAATATGAAAAATGTAATTTTTGGGAAATTTGCTAGTAACGAAAAATCACTTCGTTACACACCCCCCTCACTTCTTAAGAAAAAAACAAAGTTTTTTTCAAACCTCTCTCTCACCTACCGCTCCTACTCTATTCGCATACGGTGAAGAACACCTGAGGCTGCACTGCTAGGGCCAGCGGCCTGGGATAGGGCGCTGCTCGCAGGATGTTGCACTGCACGCCGATGGATCTCCTGGCATTCCGCCGGTCGGGGCTGATGGTGGTCCTCTTGACTGCTGGTGGTCCTCTTGACTGCTGGTCTTCTTTCTTCGAATTTCGGCGTCCTGGTCCTAGGGAAGGTTTCTTCCTGGTGTGAATTAGGATGTTTCGTGGCGAACATCCCCACCTTGGTCGTGTGGGTTTTCACCCTTCCAGCTGGATTACGACGTTGAAAATCACACTCTCTGGACATGACTCCCAATAGGCCACATCTCGAGCAGAATAACCGAGGTTTCCCGGTGCATTTATTCCTTGAATGTCCAATTTCTCCACAGCGCCAGCAGGCTGCTGCGGCGAGCTCTACATGTCGGGGTGGTTGACTTCGGTGGATGGCTCTGGATGCTCCTCTTCGATGATGGTGGTTTCTTCTTCGGGTAGTAGGGACCTTAGTAGATGACGATGGGTCTTCTACCGGTCGTGGACTGGGCCTCTCTTCGAAGTTCCGGTTGTTACACCTCGCGTGGGTGTATCTCTTGGTCCTGGCAGTGGCTGTTGTGGATGTCGGTGGGCCTTCTATCGGTCGTGGACTGGGCTCCTCTTCAAAGTTCCGGTTGCTGAACCTCGCTTGGGTGTATCCCTTGGTCCTGACAGTGGCCTTAGTGGATGGACGCCCTATTCTCGTCCTTGGCGTCGGAGATTCGTCATGGACTGGAGGTCTTCCTTCCCTCGCCTTGGACTGTCTGGGGTAGCTGGCGTCGACTGTGGCACTCGGGGTACTTCGGTTCTCGCCCTGGTCTTCGAGCCAACGCTCATACTCGCTCTCTACTAGGTCGTCGGTGGCCTGGATGGGTGAATCGAGCAGGCCGGCGTCGATCATTTCCCACTCGGTCTGGCCCATATTGCTCTGAAAATCGGTGGATATTAGTAATGGTTAATTAATTCTTACCCCATAATGAATCACGTTATCCCATGGGTCCCTTGAAACTTCTTTGGCCGGTGATTTCGGTGGTGTCGTGGATGGATCTGCGGGCTTCTTCAGCGGTTCTCCCTTGAGGAAGCATCGTGAAGTCCGGAAGTCGATACGGAAATCATGGGAGGCTAGTATGTCCATACCCAGAATCACATCCATCGGCAGGTGGGGAACCAAGTACAATCTTGCTTCAACCAGTTCACTACCAATCTTCAACTTTGGATTGTAGGATTCCTTGACAGCGACTGAAGTACCATCAGTCACGGCTGCCAACATGTCTGTGACCTGGGTTGGAAACACCCCCATATTCTTACATACATCTGCGGTCGCCTGACTCAGGAATGATCTCGTTGCTCCGGTGTCTAGCAGGGCTTCGACGGCTTCATTTCCTATGAACACGGTGATGATCGGACAGTTTTCTCGGGAACACGGTTTCGGCTCTATTGCGGATGTAGGGGAGGGAAACTGTCTGCTCCTTGCATTCTGACAGTGACAATCCCTCGAAAAGACTCCTCGTTTTCCACAGCGAGAGCAAAACAATATTGGTCTGGAACGGCATTCGCTTCTCATGTGTCCTATCCTTCCACATCTCCAACATTGACGTCCGGTGTTGCTGAAGCGTACATTTTTCGGTGGATGTCCTACTTCCCTCAATCTAGCGGTGGTTGGACTCACTGATCCTTTCTCGTTCGGTACCCTGACCTGGGTTAGTGGTGAGGACTTGGGTGATGGTGGCTGTTGCTGTCCCTTCGTCCCTTGCTGGGAAGAACTGACGAAGAGGTTCCTTGCCATCTTCGGTTGCGAGTTTTCGTACACCAGGTGTGGTTCGTCGATTAAACCCTTCCGGCTTGGAGGAGATGCATAACAATCCACATGCCATTGCACCAACTCGAACACTCTTCCCTTTTCCAAAAGGTCCTGATATGTCGGCGTGTCCTGGAAGGCAAGGGCTGTCTGAAGGGATGGTAACAGGCGCTTCTTTATCATGTTTACCTGTTCCTCCTCAGAAGGCCTCCTCGTTGTCAGCTTCAGGAAGAGATTCTGCATCCTAGTGACGAAGAGCAACAACTTTTCCCCTTGTCCTTGAGTTCGCTTCCTTATCTCGTCCAATAGGTTCTCCTCATAATCAAGCGGTAAGAACGCCTCACGCAGTTGGTTTTTAAAGTCATTCCAATTCTGGAATGAACCTCGCCTCGGGATATACCAGTCCCTGGCATCCTTCCTCAAGAGTTCGAAGATAGACTCAAACAGGCATCGGTGAGTCACACTGCGAGTTTCGGCCAACTGTTCGACCTCCTCCAGGAAACAATTCACGCTGGAAGATCCGTCGAAGTGAACGTTCCATTTGTAGACCGGTATGGACGGGCGGTCCGGTGACCAAGTCCTAGTATTGGGGTCGCTCTTGTTACCTTTACTCCTATCGGGATCAGATACTTTCTGTCCTCCCTGGTGAGATACCGGGGGGTGTCCTGTCCGAGATTCACGCTCGGCTCGTTCCTGTACCCCTAGCTCCTGCCGGACGTCCCTCGTTACGGGAGTGTGGTGGGCAGAGCAGTCTAACTCCTCAGGTTCCAGGAAAG
Organism: Halyzia sedecimguttata; assembly: GCA_937662695.2. Lineage (NCBI taxonomy): Eukaryota > Metazoa > Arthropoda > Insecta > Coleoptera > Coccinellidae > Halyzia > Halyzia sedecimguttata. The sequence continues at coordinate 19,366,659 of OW569416.2, read as the reverse complement.
GAAATGACACCCTCCTGGTGGACTCGGCTATGGCGAGCCCGTTTCTCCGGCTTGGTTTCCCTAGAGGGCTGGTGAGGTCCAGGCGCCTCCGGACGGCATCGCAGGCTCGCTCTCGCAGACGCTGGAGGAAACCGGGGGTCAATCCGGTCCTCTGGAAGATTTCCGACTGCTGAGCTGCACCTGTTTCGTGCAGCTCATCAGGGTTCCTCGAGTCTCCTGCATTTCTTGCGAGACCCGGAGTTCCTTGGTGGAAGGTCCTAACTTCCTGTGATTCCTGGGCCGTGGTCCTCCGATGGTTTGGTTCCGGGGGGTCATCCAAAGAAATCAAGTCGACTTCTCGCTCTCTTCGGGCAAAGACATCCACTTCAGGATGTTCTCGTTCCCTGGCAGCTTCTCCTACTGGCGTCTGAAGGACCCTCCTCACCTCTGCGAGTGTTTTGGCATCCTTCAGCATCTCGTACCCTTGTGCCAGAACCGACTTCAGATCGTCCAATCTGTCCTGTTCCTCCTCGGTGCTGGGTCTGACCAGCTCAATGTGGTTGCCGACGTGGACCAATCGGCTCCTGATGCGGACATCCTCATTAACAGCGTTGTCCTCATCAAAGTCTCGAATCTCCTCCACCAAAGACCCCAGGATTCGATGAACACTGTGTAATTCCTCCTCGGTATTCCTGTGTCTGGTAGAAAAAGGCACCTGCTGAGCCAAAACTTTCCTAAGTTCAGCCTGATTCTCGTGGACAGTTCTGCCTGCCACGCATCCGCGGGCTTCGAGTTCCCATACTAACTCCTCGGCCCTAAGCCTGTTGACTTCCATGTCTGATTTTAACTCCTTCTCCTCTTCTCGGATCGTTGATGAAAGAATGAGGTCCCTGCTCGGGCGCCAATTTGTGACGACCTTTTCTCCGGAGCGGTGAAACTTACTATCCAAAACTTACTCGGGCGCCAGTTGCAATAGGTTTTGCAAGGTTGCAACTCCTTGACAGAATCGATCACTGAAAATAATATTCCCTGGGAAACCTTTAAACAGTTGGAGAAGGGCTCTGTTTGATCTAAGATATTAGCGATGCAATGTTATATATTCTTTCACTGAAAAAGGACTCTGACACTGTGTAATAATATTCAATAAAACGCAAAAGGATTATGTACAACTTTATTTACAATATATTCACACAAGTTCCAAAACAGTATAATCAGTTATATACAGTGTCAGAGCAGAGAAGTAAGAGGAGAAAAGCAACACAGTAAAAGTAACTTGTCAGATGAAAACCTATTCAGATTCACCAGTGTCCAACAGTAGAACTCGCACCCTGTATATCGGTCGGAATGAAAATCAATGTAAGAAAGCGATATACAGCGTAGTGTCCAAGAATGAAATCAAACGGCAGACGGCTATATGTCTGACCAGAAATGCAGTTACTCAATAATGGACACCGGTGTGGATGACTTCGGAAATATGATCCACCCTGTATACCACTATGAATAGAATGTGTCGGTTAAAGGTGACACCGTCGAACTGTGATACACAAAGCGGTCACGGCAAATGTAAATTAAAATGTCAAGAATCGGTAATTAAACAAGAACCACCCTGTATATCAATGTCAATTAAGTATTTCGGTATTAATCAACCGAGTTCAAATATGATATACAAAGTAGTCACGGCAAATGAAAGTCAATGATAAGTAATGCAAAGAATAAATAATCAAACAAGGACCACCCTGTATATTGATGATTAAGTGTTTCGGTATAAATTGACCGAGTCAAAATAAGATACACAGAGTAGTTACGGCAAGTGAAATTCAAAATAAATAACGTGAAGAATCAAAATGAAACAAGGACCACCCTGTATATCAATGTCAATTAAATGTTTCGGTATGAATTGACCGATTCGAAATATGATACACAGAGTAGTTACGGCAGTTGCAATTCAAAATAAATAACGTGAAGAATCAAAATGAAACAAGGACCAGCCTGTATATCAATGTCAATTAAATGTTTCGGTATGAATTGACCGATTCGAAATATGATACACAGAGTAGTTACGGCAAGTGCAGTTCAAAATAAGTAAAATCAAGACTCAACAGTAAAAGAAGGATCACCCTGTATATCCACGTCAATTGAATGTTTCGGTCTAAATTGACCGAGTTAAAATAGGTTATACAGAGTAGTTACGGCAAATGCAATTCAGAATAAGTAAAATCAAGAATCAACAGTAAAACAAGGACCAGCCTGTAAATCGATGTCAATTAAATGTTTCGGTATAAATTGACCGAGTCGAAATATGACATACAGAATAGTTCCTGAAAATGCAATTTCAAATAAGCAATGTCAGTAATTAACAGTTAGATAAGGCCCACCCTGTATATCAAATTAAATTAAAAAGTTTCATCCAAATCAAATGTACGGAAATATGATATACAAAGCGGGACCTGGAAATGCAAAGAACAACTCGCTAATAGGTGATAGTAAGAATTGACTACGAATGAAATAGCAAATGATGAATTTGATTAATTTCTATGCAAGCAAATGAATAAGAATTATTAACATAGCGGTTGAAACGGATAGAGCAAGCTAAGCAGATAGGTGAGAGCACACCAAGCGTTTTCAGGCGAATATGGAATAATCAAATTATGATAGGTCGAACATACGAAATCGGCTAGTGTTCTCGGTCGGAAAATACGTTGTAGGTAACAACAGTGGTATTTTCTTTCGGGAGTCGGAATGGTAAAACTCAGGCACCGGGTCAAGGAACACCGGGCCAGTAACTGACCTAATGCTCGCCTCAACCAAATGATCTGAGGGGTTCTCGGCTGTGTCTTTTATTTCGTCTCGAAGGCCTACAAAGCGAGGATATCTCAACGGAGAAGGCAATCAAGAACGAAATGTGAGCGACACCCCCGGTGGTAACTACACAACGATTATTGTGTAGCAGGGAAAGGAATAAATTCAGATCGGAACACAGATCGCCGAATAAACGAATATTCAAACCTACCACAGCGTACTCACCAGGTATTTTCACTTGCACAAACTGAATTTAATCTACCCAAAAATTAAATAAAAATAAAAAGAGAAATTCTACGGAAAATATAAACTAAAAAATGTATTTCTACGGATTGATAATAAACTATATCTCGGAGAGTTAAAATTTCGGACTTTTTACTATACAAGCGGAATTCTAAGCGGAAAAATGAATAATCGACCTTAATTACTCTAAACTCGGAATCTCGGAAAATGAATCTAGAATGAATAATGCGGAATCAATAATGAATGCCCTAATTGCTGCGCACAGCGAATTTATAGGTTCGGTAGGTGAGTACGTCATGTGCCGTGATTTTGGGGAGATTTTCCAGAGGGGGGAGCCCAAGGGGCCTGCGGATTGGTCAGACTCTATTTCCCTATCGTTACTACTTTTCCAGCGCTGGCCCGGAACAACGTCGGCGCAATTCATGTCGTCGTCCCGGGTCCGATTCGAGCGTTAGAAAAACACGTCAACAGGTAAAAAAAATTGCAATGTTACAGATAACCAGCGGCTGCGGTCGACATACGTGTTTTTCTACATAGGACTGAATTTCAGTTTGACTTTAAATAATTCGAATTATATTTCTCATTGCGCTGAATGGAAAATTAATAAATGAAATTATCAGGACTTCGGTGGGCTCTTTGTCGAATGAATCGAAATACATTCGATTAATACGACTTGTTGACGACTATTAGCTTTAAATATGAATATGAAAAATGTAATTTTTGGGAAATTTGCTAGTAACGAAAAATCACTTCGTTACAGTATGGGAAAAAGAAAAAGGCTGTTTTTAGGGTTTTCCCGGCAATTATTCGAAATTTTCTCGGCTTAAAAACCATCCTTGGAATTCAACGAACATTAAAAAAAAAGAATTAGCAAAATTGGTCCAGGCACTGTTGAGTTATGCGCTTACCAACAGATTTTGCGATTTATTTTTATATTATAGATTTGTGGATTTAATAGTTTGCCATGAATTGAACCAGTTTAATTGAACTCAAACTTATTGGCGCCTTCTCAAGATATCATATCAATTAAATAAGTTAATTGGGCCAAATCAGTTTAGAATCTGTTGTAGAAAATATTTAAAAAAAAAGAACCAACACCCATTAATTTTCTCCGGCGAACAGCTGCCGTTCGCAGGGTTACTATAAGTTTTCATTTCTTTTCAAAATTCAACGAAGGAAAAATTGCGTTAAGTTGGCTGTTGGCCATAATCGGTCTAACGGTTTCGGAGTTATACCCATCTGGAATATTATTTCCTCGTTGACTCAAAAACATAGACCCGATCAAATTGTAGCTTGCTAACTAGTTGTAGAATATCGACATAAAGACATGTGTAAAATTTTCTGAGAACCGTACCTACAACTAGAAAATTTTAAAAAAATTCGAAAAAAAAAATTGGTTCAAGCACTGATGTGAAGTCAGGAGCTTTTGCGAGTATGTTCTATTGTCCATTCTCCTGTATTGGACACTCTTAATCAAATATACCATGGTGAATTCTATTGTCCGTTCTCCTGTATTGGACACTCTTAATCGAATTTACCATGGTAAATTCGATTAAGAGAGTGTCCAATACAGGGAGCTTTTTAATAGAGAAGCTTTCGCGCGTATATTCAAAAATGAGCGATGGGCCGCATAGTTACTACCGGATCTGTGATGCAAGTAAAGCTGCCAAAGGCTACGCTTCCTTTTAAGCATGTTCAGAATATTCTCGGTTAACTAGGGTTTTTCATGAACTGAACGTACAGTTCTAATCTCCGTGCACAGCGAGACCAAGTCGCCCAACCTCGAGTGAAAAAATTGCTAGGCTACGTCAACGTCCTCAAAGGAATCCAGAGGTCCCCAATCCAAATCGGATAAATGTGAGTCATCAAAAAAATTGGTTCAAGCACTGACGTGAAGTCAGGAGCTTTTGCGCGTATGTTCTATTGCCATTCTCCTGTATTGGACACTCTTAATCAAATTTACCATGGTGAATTCTATTGTCCATTCTCCTGTATTGAACACTCTCTTATTTGAAGTTACCATGGTAAATTAGATTAAAAGTGTCCAATACACGAGAACGGACAATAGAATTCACCATGGTATATTTGATTAAGAGTGTCCAATACAGGAGAATGGATAATAGAACATACGCGCAAAAGCTTCTGACTTCGCGTCATTGCTTGAACCAATTTTTTTGATGACTCACATTTATCCGATTTGGATGGGGGACCTCTGGATTCCTTTGAGGACGTAGCCGTTGGCAGCTTTACTTGCGTCACAGATCCAGTAGTAGCTTTGCGGCTCATCGCTCATTTTTGAATCACCTGTCAGCTAAGGTTCATGACGCTGAAAAGTCTAATGAAGAATACCTTGCTTCATCAGGAAACCGGAACAAATTTTACAAATATGTACGTTCGTGACTGAACTCCAACACTTAGAACTGAAGCGACAGAATTGTGTGAGGATGATAGCAAGTCTGCTTCAGTTCTTGCTGATTCGTTTGTACTGTCTTTCACTTCTGAACCTCAGGATGATCTTCCGAACTTTAGTACCCCCACGCTCTGTGTTGAGCCTAGAGAATGTGAAGTTCACTATGGGTGAGTTGTTATCACTGTTCTGGCAACTCGATCCATCGTCTGCGCCTGGTCCTGATGATATCACTTCGGAGGTGCTCAAGCTTTGTGCGGACTTAGTTGCTCCTCCTTTGGTGAAAGTAATCAGACTTTCGTTGAGATGGCCAATGTTACGACGATTTTTAAGAGTGATGATAGAACCTCCGCTACGAACTACCGACCCATAAGTCTACTGCCAATTGTCTTCAAGATTGTTGAGAAGATCATAACCCAGAGGATAATCTCCTTCTTTTCCAGTAATGGGACCATACTGGATGAGCAGCATGGCTTTCCAAAGGGTAGATCAGTGATTACTTGCCTGCTACAGTACGTATGTGGATGTTGTATTTCTGGATGTTTCCATGGCCTTCGATCGGGTTTCGATAAGGCGTTTGCTTCGTAAGAATAAATATGTTGGTATTCAGGGAGGCCTGTTGGGGTGGATACGGTCATTCTGCTGTAGTCGTCAGTTTCGTGTTAGAGTTGGTGACTCTCTGTCTCCTTTGGTAACTGTGACTAGTGGCGTTCCCCAGGGATCGGAGCTGGGACCTCTGCTGTTTCTCGTTTATATTCCCGCCCTGACGAGCTCATGTACGTGCTACGCTGATGACATTAAATTCTACTCTGGTGCATTGAGCTTTCGTCAGCTGCAGGGTGATCTTGGAAGGGTACTTGGGTGGTCCCGTAAATGGCTGATTCCTTTGAACATTAAAAAATGTAAAATGTTTCACATTGGCAGAAATAATCCCCTACATCGATATTTTCTGGAAAGCGAAAAAATAGAATCGGTCAAGCAGCACAATGATATCGGTGTAACAGTATCTCATGATCTTACCTGGTTGGCTCATATACAGAAAGTTTGCGCACGTGCGAATAAAATCCTACTACCTCATTCGAAGGGTAATTCCCGTGTTGCCCTATTATGGATTACTCCGGCTTGGTTCGGTATTCTTCTTTTTGGCTACTTGCGTCCCTCGTATGAAAATAGGCTTTGTATGTTTGACCTCACCAAATTCACGGATCGCCGAGAACGTGGGGACTTGATAATGACGTATCCAGTGACGCTTGGCATGCTTGGCAGTGATCTGAGTGACATTTTCACTCGCAACACAAATAATCTGCGTGGCCATCCTTACAGACTGAAACGTGGGGTTTTTCGGTTCACTCCCAGATAGGATTTTCTGGGCAACCGGGTGTTCGCCAGCTGGAACTTCCTTCCTGCCGAAGTCGTCTGCTCTCCCACGGTGAACACATTCAAAAATCGACTAGATGGGTTTCGTCGCGTGTGCTTTGTGTTTGGATGGTTTTTGGTCGAAGAATTTTTTATTTCCTTTTTTTCGGACAATTTATATGTATTACATATGGATGAATTTGTGTTATTTTGTTCTGCTTTGCTTTCAGCTTTAGTTATGTTTTTGGCGCTATTGTTCCTCGGAACAGAGTGCTTATCAATTTGCCCAAATGTCTGTTGTTTTCCACTTTTTGGTTTAAAATTGTCTTAAACGATTTGGTTCGACTCACTGATCAAGAATACGTGGTCTAAATCGATTCTGTGTGGCCGTCCGGCCAGCCGTTAACACGATAACTCTCAAATGGAATGAGCAAGCCAGTTGAAATATTCAGAATTGGTTTGGGAGATGAATATCTCAGCTAAGTTCTTTATTGGGCAAAATCAGTCAGATGGTTTCGGAGTAACAAAAAAAATTATTTTTTTTTACAAATTTGAAAATAAGTTTTTCTCAAGATGCAGTTTCACCATAGGAATCCATTGATGCTATTTTAAACTCTAACAAGCTAATATTTTCGGAGATATGATATTTCAAAATTTCAATAATAAAACATACTTCTGTTTTCACAGAATGCCATAATCATTTTATCTATGAGTTATTATAATATGATCTGTATTGATACATGTCAACTTATTTTCCTGACACATTGTAACGTTTGGGATGTAACAAATGTAACGTTTGACAACGTTTAAGTGAAACTGCTGTGGAAATTAAATGAAATGAGAAATTGAAAGAAATTATTGTAAAACTGAAAATGACTGATAATTGAAATTGAAGTGAAAATGGAACTATTGATGCTAAATTGTCTAATTGAAAATATTGAAAATGACCAAATGCAAGAGAACTAAAGGATAAATTTTATATAAAAGAATTATGAACGTTTGGTTCAGATCTCAGGGTGTATTAGGTGTTCGTGCCTACACAGGACTGAATATAGTAATATAAATTTACAATGTGATACTGTTCAGTCTGACCACTAGGGTTTGATCATCATCACCAATTATATAAAGAAATGTTAGAAAATTTAACGGAAGCAGCTGAATGAGAAAATTACAATTAGAAAATGAACAAATTGAAAATTACAAAAATATGACGTTGGGAACTACAATAAGAATGTAGTTACTTATCTCTAGACTCTGGTCGTCCAAATAGGAGTCCTTGTATTCCAGAAATGACTCATGAGGTTGGTCTGGTGGTTGTTTTTTCAGTATCCAGTAACCAATTTAGTTGATCCAATAGAATATTCAAATTAAGGCCAGGAGTTGTGAAATTAATTCAGTATCAATGGTTTATCCAAAAATTAACGAACCAGGCTTATATCAAAGATGAAAGTCTTCCTTATAAAAAAAATTAACCAATTGTCTATACTAAAAAAAAATCTGAATAAACGGAAGTTAGTTTTGTGAATTTCTACTAACTGAGACTAACTTACCCTCGTTGGAGGATTTTTTAAATGAACCGAGATTAGGCAATCCGATTGAACGTATGACGCCTGTCTTAATCGAATTATACAAGTTCTGTCCAATAAAACTTTTCTATAATAATTACTCGATTAAGCTTCTCAACATTCGACTAGTTGGCACAACGGTTCAGCTAAGAAAAGAAAGGATTTTCACATCGAAATTCACTATGAAGTTGAAGTTAGTGGAAAAACTAGTTTTACAATAAAAGAAAATGGGCTAGTCCGATGTTCATGTTGAAAAAATTTCATTATTGACCGGAATGTTTGTACAAGCAGACTCCCCCCTGCTACAATGGATGTGTCCATTACCTGGTCGGTATGTAGACTTCTCAATTGACTACAACGACATCGATTAGGCTAATTCTGAGCTACTTAATTGAATATTGACTGAATGAATGGGATCCACCATTTCGGACACTGGATATGTGCTATAACGTGAAATTATAATAAGGAAACTGTACATTACTGACTAGAAAACTTGAATGTCAATAATATGGATTTTTAAACCGTAACAACTCTTCCCCTCCCTAGAAAAAAAAATTGCAGATTTTTTTCAAAACTCACCAAACCAATCACAAAAATCAAAAAATTGAACCACAAATGAATGAAATACAATAAAACTGAAATCTACAATGAAAAAATGAAATTAAAAAAAATCAAAGAATGAAATCAAGGGAAAAAAAAAATTTTTTATCAATAACTTAATCATTAACTAAAGTTTTGTCTGGTTTTAACTGAGAAACATGCCAAATTCCTTTTGAGCTACCAGAATCGTCAAAGATTTCATAGGTACTGACCCCCAACCTTCTTCCTACTCTAAACGGACCGCAAAACCTGCTGCCAAGTTTGGCACTAAAATCTTTGAGACTGGAGGACAATACATGCGACTTCACCCAAACATAATCATCAACCATGAATTTTTCTGGTCGGTGTCGTAAGTTATAATTATGTTTTACTTTTTCATGTGAGTCTTTAAGGCGTTTTTTGACGAATACTCTAAGTTCTCCAAATTTACGCTGTCTCTCAGAAGATTCGTTTGCGACAGTGTTATCGGGTGAATCATTGGCGACCATATTTAACCTATCCTTTTCTAACTTATAGTCCTGCCCATCAAGCATCATTTCAACCCCAAAATTTACTGAATACGGTGTCTTCTGAATGACTTCGTGTTTGGCTGTTCTATACGCGCAAGTCAAGTGGGGTAGATATTTGTCCCACTGCTTGTGATTATCCCCTATATAACTAGAAATCATTGTCTTAATAACTCTATTAGTTCTTTCAGTAAAATTAGGTTCTGGGTGATAAACTGGATTGTAAAATGTTTTTATATTATAATCTTTAAGCAACTTTGCAAACTCTTTACTCTTAAATTGAGGACCATTATCGCATTTTAGTATTTCAGGAACTCCAAACAAAAGAAATACCTGTTCTTCCAAAACTCGATTAATGGCTGAAGTTGTAGCTTGTCTGAGTGGAAATGTCAATGTGAACTTGCTGAAATAGTCACATACTACTAAGACGTGTTGATAACCCTTTGAACTCCTGGGAAAGGGACCTATTAAATCTATGGCTATATATTGCCAACATTTGTCAATATTCGGTTTTTCCCCCATTTCCCCCGATTTTGCTTTCTGTTCAGGCTTGGTTGCTGCACAGATTTTGCACTTATTCACATACTTATTAACATCATGCCTTATACCAGGCCAAAAATATTTATCTGAGATTTTGTGATAAGTCTTAAATACTCCGAAATGTGCGCCTGTAATCGGATTATCATGAAATTTGTTTAAAATTCTTAATCGTTGATTTTTAGGAACTATTTGTTTCCAAGATGATGAATCAGAACAAGATCTACCGGTGTTTTTATATAGTAAGCCATCATCAGAAATACGAAATTTCGGATAATGTAATGGTTTGTTTGCTACTTCAATTTTGAGTTTATCATACCATGTATCTCTAATATTATCAATTAAAATATCTGAAATTTGAAGCTCGTGAGGAATAGCTCTAGATAAACAATCGGGTACATAATGACTTTTACCCGCTCTATGGGTAATTGTAAAATTATACATTTGTAATTTGAGAACCCATCTACCTAGTCTACCGTGTGGATTTTTCAAATTGTGCAACCAAACAAGACTATGGTGGTCTGTAATAACTGAAAAATGTGGTGCTCCTTCTAGATAACATCTTAATTTTTCTATCGACCAGAGAACACTTAAACATTCTAACTCTGTGTGAAAAATTTCGTTCGGATCTCGTAAGACTTCTAGATAGATAACAAATAACGTGTTGTTTACCGTCATATATCTGTGATAATACGCAACCTAATCCATATCCGCTTGCATCACATTCCAAGATGAATTCGTAGTTAAAATTACAACAAGACAATATTGGTGCACTAATTAAAAGATCTTTAATTTTGTTAAACGATTGTTCACACTCGCTAGTCCAAATGAACTTACAATTTTTTCGAGTTAATTTATTAATAGGTTCTAATATTGTTGACAAGTCTGGAACGAATTTCCTATACCAGGTTATCATACCAATTATGCGCTTAACCTCTTTAGGTTTCGTAGGTCTGGGCATATCTATGATTGCACTGACTTTTTCTGGATCTACAGCTAAACCTTTCCTGTTAACGATATATCCTAAAAATTTGAGCTCTGAACGACAAAAAGTACATTTTTCTTTGTTTAAAACCAAATTTGAATCTTCCAACTTTTTCAAAACTGACTTTAACACTTCCATATGAGTTTGAAAATCTGGCGTTGCAATAATTATATCGTCTAAATATCTAAATACATAATTTGCATACTCAGGTCCAAATAAAAAATCTACTAACCTTTGAAAAGAACCAGGTGCATTAGTCAACCCGAAAGCTAAACGTTTGAACTGGAACAGTCCTTTACCAGGAATAGTAAAAGCTGTGTATTGTTTACTATTATCAGTTAACTTGATTTGCCAATACGCATCTTTGATGTCTAGCGAAGTTAAATATTTCGCGTTACCTAAGCTATCTAGAATCGTAGAGATGTGAGGAAGAGGCCATGCAGATTTCTGTGTTACTGCATTGAGCTTCCTAAAATCTACACAAAAACGATAAGTGTTATTCTTTTTAGGCACCATTAATATTGGTGAACTCCAACCGCTGTTAGATGGTTCTATTACATCGAGATCCAACATCCTATCTACTTCTTGATTGATTTTTACTTGCATATATGGGCTAACTGGATAATATTTGGATTTGATTGGTTCATTGCTGTTAACTATTATCTCGTGTTCAACTAAATTTGTGCAACCCAATTTAATATCTTTGACTGACTGAAAATATGAATCTACTATTGAATCTAACTGTGCTTGTTCATTAACTGACAGGTCTTCAGTTGTATGCAAAGAGTTTAAATTATTACCCGTTGGTGTTACTACTTCATCACTAAAATGCCAAAGACCTTTACGTAGATCTGGAATTATACCCATTTTAATCCAAAACACAGTACCTAATACTATGCTATGGCGTAAATTCGGTAAAACAAAACAAGTGAAAATATGAACCCTATCACTTAAATTAATTGGAATAGTCACATAACCAATACAATCGAGTTTGTCACCATTTGCCAAGGTGCAAGATGTAATGTCACCTTCAATTAGCCTAATTCCTAAATTATGTAATTGATCAAATGTATTTGTACTAATAAAAATTTGGTTTGCTCCAGAATCTAATAAACCTCTATATTCTCTATCATAAATTTTCACTGAAATGTAGGGACATTCGCCCCCAGAAGCAAATTGTAAAATATAATCTAACACTGCTTTGTGTTTATTGTTAAAATTTTCTATTTCTGAATTTGTACAAGTAAACTCTAAACTATCTAAACTGAAACTATTATTAACATCAGAACTATTTCCACCATCAACAATATCAATACTATTATCCAAAACGATATCACTAATATCACTATCAATTCTACTAATAACCGATGAAACTCTTGAAGTTGAAGCTCGGTTCACACTTAACTTCGATTCGAGTTTAAATTACACTTAGGACACGTATTTTTCGTAAATCCTACTGTACCACAATTGAAGCATCTCATTGTTTTATCTACACAATGTTTAGCAAAATGATTTGGTCCTTTGCATTTAAAACAAATAATTGGTAAATTACTAACATCAGAATTACGATTTCTATTGTCAAAATTTGAATTTGAATTGTACACTGGTCTACTGTAATTACTTCTATTATTATAAGTGCTTTGAAAATTACTATTACTAGGCTGATTACTATTATTTCTATTGTGAGATACTGACTGACCAAAATCTCTATTTCTATTTGACTGCATTTCCGAGTAAACAAGATTTGAAGGTTCAAATGAATTACATTTACTTTTCGAATTTTTCCGATTTCTCGAATTTGATCTATGTCTCGAATTTGATCTGTGTCTAGAGTTGGATCTATTTCTAGAGTTTGATCTGTTACGTGAACGTGATTTTTCTCTACTCGAGGATTCATAACGATCTGTATTTACTTCATGATCACTAGTTGAAGGTGTCTCAAAATAAACTTGTTTGTCTAAAACTACATTATCCAACTTTTTAGAAGTTCTCTGTTTATATTCTAAATCGACTTCAATTGCATTTTTATGCATTACAGGTGGCAAAAAGTTACTAATGGTATGCTTTGTATCTTCCAGTTTTCTTCCTAATTTAATCAACATATCCAAGGAATCAATATTGTCTAATAAACCGAAATGAATTTGATACTCAGGCTTTATTCTTACACGAATCATTTCTAACCTAGATTTTTCATCGACTGAAAACGACAGTCTGTTGAAAAGGTTTTGCATGTAAGCAACATATATAGCAATAGATTCTGTTTCGCCTTGTGTTCTACCTTTGATCTGTGCAAAAATTTTTTGATCACCGTGTCTAAAAAATTCCTCCCTAAATAGTTTAACTAAATCATCCCAATTGTTGATGTTATGCTTGATGGATCTATAGTATACCAATGCTTCACCTTCGAACAATTCCGAAGCACAACGGAAAACGAAGTCCTTAGAAAGCTGTCTAGATTCCATGATATCATCAAGTTTTTCAAAGAACGCATTTAAACTCAAAGAATCACTTCTACCAGAGTACTTCATATCAAAACTTTTAAATGACATTTTCGGATCCAAGTTAACTATGTTTTGAAGACTACCTGCAGATGTATTTGGTAATTGAGTACTAACATTTTTAGGTGTTGAAACTGCTACAGGAGTACTTTGATTGACCAAACTATTTTCAATAGCTATCTCGACTGGTATTTGCTGTGTAGGTTGAGAAATTGGTAATATTTTATTTTCATATTCAGAAACTAACTTTAATACATCTGTAAATATATTTGTTCTTGACTCAAGTAAAGTTTTATCAGTGTCAGAAGGTGTTATTCTCTCGACTCGACCTAATAAATGAGCCAATTTACTTCTAATTTTCCTTTGCATTGATGAAGTAAAAGGTTCTTGAAACAAAGCTTTAACTTCATCACATTTTGCTTGACAATTAATTAACTCAGATTCATCATCGAAATTATATACTTCTTTAAATACTCTACCTTGAGATTCTAACTTTAAAGTTTCACGCAAAAGTTTAACTAAATCCGACAATGTACCTTCAGGTTTCAATCCCCTAACAGAAATTTCATACTCGATTTCCTCTTTGAGTAATCGATCAGGATCAATTTTAAGTACTGGTGCTGCCATAATGACTCAGACTCACAAAGTTCAATAATGTAAAGACTAATTCTGGGCTAGATCACAATAATTGTCTCCTCTCAATATTCAAAATACACAATAACAATACTTTAATGGTCCAAATAGAGCAATCAGAAAATCAAGAGTCTCACCCACTTAACTAAGTAGAGACAAGTCCAATTCTTCCATTCCCAACGACGTATACTGCCAATACTGCAATGTCAGAAGTAGCTGCTGTTCAAATTCCTTCAATTGAGCTGATGACCCTCTCCTTTACAATTGATGTGGTCAAAACTTCAAACCAAGTTGTGGCGCCAAATGTAACGTTTGGGATGTAACAAATGTAACGTTTGATAACGTTTAAGTGAAACTGCTGTGGAAATTAAATGAAATGAGAAATTGAAAGAAATTATTGTAAAACTGAAAATGACTGATAATTGAAATTGAAGTGAAAATGGAACTATTGATGCTAAATTGTCTAATTGAAAATATTGAAAATGACCAAATGCAAGAGAACTAAAGGATAAATTTTATATAAAAGAATTATGAACGTTTGGTTCAGATCTCAGGGTTTATTAGGTGTTCGTGCCTACACAGGACTGAATATAGTAATATAAATTTACAATGTGAATGATACAAAACTCAGATTTCCTATTACAATATCACATATAAAAAAATACTTTAGAAATTACTGTTCAGTCTGACCACTAGGGTTTGATCATCATCACCAATTATATAAAGAAATGTTAGAAAATTTAACGGAAGCAGCTGAATGAGAAAATTACAATTAGAAAATGAACAAATTGAAAATTACAAAAATATGACGTTGGGAACTACAATAAGAATGAAGTTACTTATCTCTAGACTCTGGTCGTCCAAATAGGAGTCCTTGTATTCCAGAAATGACTCATGAGGTTGGTCTGGTGGTTGTTTTTTCAGTATCCAGTAACCAATTTAGTTGATCCAATAGAATATTCAAATTAAGGCCAGGAGTTGTGAAATTAATTCAGTATCAATGGTTTATCCAAAAATTAACGAACCAGGCTTATATCAAAGATGAAAGTCTTCCTTATAAAAAAAATTAACCAATTGTCTATACTAAAAAAAAATCTGAATAAACGGAAATTAGTTTTGTGAATTTCTACTAACTGAGACTAACTTACCCTCGTTGGAGGATTTTTTAAATGAACCGAGATTAGGCAATCCGATTGAACGTATGACGCCTGACTTAATCGAATTATACAAGTTCTGTCCAATAAAACTTTTCTATAATAATTACTCGATTAAGCTTCTCAACATTCGACTAGTTAGCACAACGGTTCAGCTAAGAAAAGAAAGGATTTTCACATCGAAATTCACTATGAAGTTGAAGTTAGTGGAAAAACTAGTTTTACAATAAAAGAAAATGGGCTAGTCCGATGTTCATGTTGAAAAAACGATTTCATTATCGACCGGAATGTTTGTACAAGCAGACTCCCCCCTGCTACAATGGATGTGTCCATTACCTGGTCGGTATGTAGACTTCTCAATTGACTACAACGACATCGATTAGGCTAATTCTGAGCTACTTAATTGAATATTGACTGAATGAATGGGATCCACCATTTCGGACACTGGATATGTGCTATAACGTGAAATTATAATAAGGAAACTGTACATTACTGACTAGAAAACTTGAATTTCAATAATATGGATTTTTAAACCGTAACAACATGATATGTAAAATATTGATATTTAATGCCCATGGTTAATCCATATGATGATGGGAATGGTAATGATAAGTTAATAATATTGAGTTCAGAATATCTCCAGTAAAAACAAAACTGAAATATTGGCTAAAGTTTCAATTGATATAATATAATTTTCAGAGTGGATTTGAGGAAAAAATATAACGCTCAAGAATTGAGGAACGAATATCTCGGATGAATTCGTTGTTGGGTAGAATTGGTCTATTGGTTTTGGATTAATAAATCTTTGGCACTCTTGTTGAATTTAAATTCTTTCATGATGTTTGAAATATTTCTGCTATTATGAAGTTCTATCATAAAAATCCATTGATATAATTCCCAACTCTTACCAATATTTTCGAAGATATGATTTATCAAAGTTTGAACAAGAGCGCCAAAGCTCCTGTCCACAGGGCTTGAACCAATTTTTTATTTCTCATATAATAATAATATTTATTCGGAATAAAACAAAATAACACAATAAATTCTCACGAGATATTCCACATCAAAATTAAACACAAATAAATAGAAATTCTCCCCTCATGGATAACCGCTCGAGGGGTAATATATAATTGAACAGTTTACCAATGCATCCAAGCAAGAATTCACAATTCCAATAACAACCATACAGAAATGTAGAAACCAACGAAATCCCTTGATCAGAAGTTCTTTACCTCTACAAGTGAGCGTATAAAGGATCTGTTGTTAACCCTTATAAATTCCTTCACCCCCCTTCGAAACCCATTCGTTGACCTGATATTCTTAAGTACACCAGGCAACATATTATAAATCCTCGAACCCAGAAACACAAAACTACGCTGGCCTATGGACTTATTGATCTGTGGGACACATGTAGATCCCTTCTTATACCGTGTGTTAAAGCTATGCGAAATGCGGTCCTGTTCCCTGATATTCCGGTGATGATATATCAACAAAGCCCTCAAGTATAGCTGCCTAATATCATATACTCCGCTTTCAATATACAATTGTTCTGATGGATACCTATATGGCTTGCCGAGCATTATCTTTAATATCCACTTTTGGGCTATTTCTATTCTTTTCTCAAAATCCCTCAGCAAACCACCCCAAGCTAATATTCCATAGACCAGATGAGACTGAATTAGAGCATAGTACAATGTTTTCATCTGGTCTACATTACAAAAACTACTACACAGTTTGATCTTAGGAGTAATGGTTCTCAGTTTCCTGACAATCGATGCTGCATGATCTTTCCATTGCAAATGGCTATCAATATAAAGACCTAAATATTTTATATCATTTGTCGCATTTATCTTCATATGACCGTCCTCAGTTTGTATATCCAATGATGTAATGTCAGGTATCAATATAAAGACCTAAATATTTTATAACATTTGTCGCATTTATCTTCATATGACCGTCCTCAGTTTGTATATCCAATGATGTTATGTCAGGTAAGTATCTTGCATAGCTCGTGTACACCATAAATTTAGTTTTTTCAACATTGATCGTCAACAACTTTGAATTGAAAAATGCGACAATTTGGGCGAAGTCCGTTTCAACTTGTCTTTTTAGGTTCTCCCAAGATTTTCCGTGATAGAACACAGCAGTATCATCCGCAAAACTAACAATATCTCCACTTGTAGGTAAGTCGAAAATATCATTTAAATAAATGATGAACAAGAGTGGCCCAAGGACCGAACCCTGTGGGACACCAATTTTTACATCTCTGCATTCACTAAGTACACTATCGATTTTTACCGCCTGTACCCGATTGCTTAAATAACTTTTCATTAGTTTTAAGACATTTCCTCTAAATCCCAATCTCTCCAAGGATGTCAACAATTCCGAGTGATCAACCGTGTCAAAGGCCTTCGCCAAATCAACAAATATACTGATGGCCGGTGTTTTATTATCAACTGCTTTATATATTTTGCTCGTTAAATGTGCAATCGCGTCCTGAGTTGATCGACCGGCTCTGAATCCATATTGATTATTAGATGTAAGTTTATATTTTTCTAAATATTCGGTAAATCTGGATTTTAAAATTTTTTCAAACACCTTGGAAAGAACTGGAAGAATTGAAATCGGTCTCTAATTTGAGCACAATAGCTTATCACCTGATTTATATATTGGTGTAATAATCGATTTCTTTAACGCATCTGGGAATTTTCCGGACTCAATAGATTTATTAATTAAATTCGTGAGAGGGGTAGCTATGAAATCTACAGTTTCTTTCAGTATATTAGATGTAACATTATCATATCCCGTTGACTTATTATTTTTTAAAGTAAGGATGGTTCTGCGCACTTCATCCTCATTCGTTGGTACTATTATAATAGAGTTTACACAACTTTTATAGCGTCTAGCAACTTTAGATGGTTTGATATTTCGTGCTAAATTCGTACCAATATTTATAAAGAAATCGTTGAATGCTTCAGCGATTTCTTTTGTATCCGTCATTTTTACATTGTTCTCATTTTTTATTACATCAATTCGTACTTGTTTAGGCCCGCCTTGCAGCTCTCTCAAGGTTTTCCAGAGTTTATCCGGTTTAGTTGAGTTAGAGTCCACCTCAGTTCTGTAATATTGTGCCTTTGTTATATGAATAAGTCGTTTCAATTCGTCACTGTATTGTTTTAGTTCATTTTTCAATCTAATGTTTTGCGGATTGAGTTTAGATTGTTTATATAATTCGTTTTTCCTGTTAATTGACTTAATCAGCCCCTTAGTAATCCACGGACTTCGCTTTATGTCATTTCTACGAACTTTCACGATGTATTTACTTTGTTCAATGAAGTGCATGAAAATTCGAATGAAACAATTCATTGAGTTATTCACATCCCCATCAAAAATCACATCAGACCACATCTCATCCCCCAGCAACTTTTTCAGGTTAACATATTCCCTTATTTTATTATTTCTAATATTTATATTCTTTTCCGGCAAAATTATTTTGAACGCCACTGGATGATGATCAGTAATCAAGTAGTCGACCACCACTGGATGGGTATCCACTGAGGGAAGACGACTCTTAAAGAATATATGATCCAGACACGTATTTTGTCTAGTTGGTAAGTGTATACTTTGTAAATAACCAAATTCGCTCATGACGTTAAGATAATAATCCCTTACAGTCGATTCTGATATCAGATCGATATTTATTCACCCACTATTACTGATATGGCATTATTTCTTTTATTTGACGTGAAATAATTTTCTAGGTCAACTATGAACTCAAGAGGATTTCATGATGGAGACCTATAGATTGCCAAAATGTCCACATTAAAGAGGTCTAATTTTAGTTGAACTTGTATTGCCTTTATGGGTCCTATATTAACAAAATTATATTCAAACTGTATATTATCTCTTACATAGACCAATACCCCATCATTTTTATTCAACTCCCCTGTGTTATATACTAAGTTGTACCCACCAATGTTAAATAAATCTATGTCAATTATTCGGAAGGTTTCTGTTAATACAATACAATCAAGTTTTCCTATACACTCACCTGCAAAAATTTGAAATTCATCCATATTCGCAGCTACACTTCTTATATTATTATGCAATAATGTCACACATTTACGATTCTCAAGTTTTATGAAACTATTAAATTCGTTCCTTGATATCAATACATCCTTGAACTTATCTGTTTGAAAATTCCCAATATAATTATCCATGAAAAAGTAAAAACAAAATTAACTCTGAAATATAAACATTAACCGAGATGAACTCACAGCTCCACCTCGGTTTCAATTTTCAATCTATCCAAGTCAGCCTCGCTGTTTATGATGATTGCCTTAGATAACTGATTTTTTTCACAAATATTCTTCCATCTCTAACCCAGACAAATTCATAATGTTTATTCTGTCTCAACTTCCTAGCCCTAGCGAACAACTCCTGCTTACGACGTGGTAGATCTTCATTGAAATATATAAGAATGTCCTCGTTGTATCCACAATCTTTCATATTCAGGGGCCCATGCATCCTACGCCTCTCTATTAGTCTGATTTTAGTCTCCTCATTTTTGAACTTTACTAATATGGGTGAGTTCTCCTTTTTTGTGATACGTCTTGATTCAAATTCCTGCATACCCACTTCGAGACCTAAGGTTTTAATAATATTACCCACTAATTCCCTTGTATTTTCACCCATTTGCAATGGAACATTTGTTAGTATAATGTTTTTGTTTCTTTTTTCTTCTTCGATATCACGTATTTTATCCTCCAATCTTTTAATCTTAACGTTTGCCACCTCCAACTTCATCTGTTTCTCCTTTATTTTCTCTTTAATAAACTTATTTTCTCTTTTCATTTCATCAAAGGAATCAGATAAAAACTGAAGTGTCTTTCCTATTTCCGAACGAAAATCATAAACATATCTGCGTAGTAATTCATGCATTTTTTTAACGTCCTTCATCACTTGTGTGTTAGTAACATTTTCAACTTCGCCATCATCGCTATCCCCCCCATCAGAACTACGTTCACGAATAATAGATTTTCTAGAATTTCGTCTGCAAACAGAGCATTTCCAGGTTGACCCCACTTTTTCCATTTCTTTTATTTCATCCTTTTCAAGGCCTGTACAAGATTCACAATTCCATTTTTGACATGGACCATTGCACA